>JAWMRA010000041.1:14134950-14181230 GCA_035584735.1 Pseudotriccus pelzelni | reverse complement strand
CCTGTAAGGCAATCCACCTACGTTCTAAGGACCTCGCTGCCACCGTCCAAGCGTGCTTGGCCCCGGCAGATGAACCTAAAAAATCCAATGCGCAGGCTGGAAGGTGTAAAGACCTTCCCCGGTTCTTCGTTCGCGAAGACTGGCCATTATTATCATCACTACCTCCCTAGAATGTGCATTTCCCACAGCACTAATACAGCAAAGTATTCAAGGTATTAGATGGGTTTTTCCCCCTATGTAGAACAAGGTTACAATAATTTTACAAAGCAATTTAACAGAACTTACATCTTCAGTAAGAACCACAGTACTTACAACACTGCATTTATACCTTCTAGAGTGGTGATGGTAGAAAAGAAGCAGCTTTGTCAGTATTATTTAGTAGGCTTCAAGTATATCAACCTCACTTGTAAAGTTAAAATAACAGATTACAAGAACTTGGCAACATGCATTTTTTAAAAGCAAAGGATAATTAGTACAGCATGGCCAAACTTACATGCTGCCTATCTTAGAAGGTAAGCCAGATGGTGGGGGTACAAACTCTCTGTCCCTAGCAGAAGTATCATTTGTATCAGCAGCCATCCCACTTTCTTGGATTTCTGCAACTGATGCAAGAGAGCCAGCAGAAGGAGAGTCTGCAGCACTACTGTCAGAGACTAAATCACTGTTGGCTGCATACAGCAATTCCATCTGGGTAGTGGTCCTCCGGCGGGCCTGGAGACAAACAAAAACCAAACTGCCACTTAAACACGTGTCAAGAGCGCTATGTTTAAGCCTATCATTAGCTCACAATTAGCATCCCCCTCAATCACTTGGCAACTGCCTTTAGAAACTAAATTTAGAAGCTCACCTCTACTCTTTGGCAGTGATTTCAGAGGAGGCAAGTCAAATTCAGTAGCATAAAACACTGATTTGACAATGGTTTCCAAGGATATCCTTTTAACCAACTGCCTGTCAATGCTACAGGAGTACAATATTACTCACCTAAGGTTGATCCAAATGAAGTGTTATACAGCAGAGACAAACAAAGCAAAGGGTAAATTTAAATAGCTACAATTATATTGGTGTGACTTCTAATATCAGTGCTTCTTCTAATATACAAACTCTGCTTCTTACTTAGTTTACATCATTTCAAAAGCAGTCTAAGCCACCATGAATTAAGATTCATTCAGCATTTAAACAATTTTAAAAGAAGAGAAAACCTCACAAAGGAGCTAAGCTTTGTGCAACACAGTAATTTGTAAAAAATGGACTGTACATGTTAGGTGGGATTATACCATGAAATTAATATCTATTCCTGGGGGAAAGAAAGGCCAATGGGTAAGACAAAGATCCAGGCTGAACAGAGCCATTACAAAAATGACGTTTATTTTATGACATTATCAGACCAAACTCACTCAGTTTAACTACCCAAATAGCTGCACACCAATGAATGCTACCAGTAATGCAACAGCCAACACAGATATTTCCCTCCAAAACCAACTGCAGTTAGAAAAGTGGAGGCTAAGCTTCTATTTACTTTGCAAACTTGGTTTATGCTCCTGTAAGCACAGAAGCAAAATTGCAATCAGTGCACATTTCCAGTTCCCACTACTATTAATATTAAACTGCAGCCAGCCTAGAGATACCCCTCCAATGTCAACTGTAATTAAGAGCCTGGAGGTCAAACTTTTATTTGTTTCATAAACAAGCAAATTGCAAACAATAAGCATGTTCACAGTTCCCACTGGCACTGACATTGAACTGTGGCCTCAGTAATACTAATCTGCAAAACTACACCAGTTTGGAGTGCAAGTAACTGGAAGACCACACTGAAATTCTAAAAATTAGCCCCAAATATTGAAAAAGTTATTTTTAACATTGCTTCTCAGAGGAGTGCCACACAATCATATTGCACACAAATCAAATGAAGAATACATCAGTTCACTTTTCGCATGTCTTTGCTCTTGCTTTGCCCTAAAGACATTAATGAACATTGTCCAAAGGTAACTATGAATTATTATAGAATCACAGAATCACTTAAAAGTCACATAGATGAATTACTATCATCATTGTACATCCTACCTTGCTTTTGGGTTTGACTTCACCACAAAGCTTCAAAAGATCTGAAGATAATGAACTAAAAGAAAAAAAAATGCATCACAGTTAGAAAGGAATCATTTTTGCAGAATGTGTATTCTTATTCTTCTTTCTTTCTACTTAAATTGTGGTCAGAGGTATTTTCTAACATATGCACAAAGCGTTAAAAAGAAGAAATTACAGTAATTTTTCTAGAATCAGATCCAGTTACCTGATAACAAAGATTTGCTCACCTTCCTTCTGTCCCAGGACTGTGTAATGGGGCATCCTCATCAGTACTATCTTCCAAATTTTCTGGAAAATTTCCAAAAGAATAATGTTAATGTGTCCATCTACATCAGGAGGTGAAGGCTTTAAGTGTTATACAGAACAGCTCAGACTATGTTGAATGTAGATGTATGGAGTACAAAGAACAGGGATTTTCAAAATATCTTTACTATTTTATATTCAGTCCCCATTGAATTTTCCTGGCCTCTAAACTTATTTTTTTCACACACACTCAAATCATACACCTAGGCATACTGTGCCAAATGTAGTCCTCTATCTATTGTAGTAGAGCAAGAGAGATGATAGAAAAACAGAAATCTTAGAAGAAAATCTGTAAGAAAGGAGATAAAGCAAAGAGAATGAACACAACTCATGGAAGAGATGGGACGTAAATCAATGGACAGTAAGTTCCTCCTCATTTTTTATTTTTTTTTTTTTTTTTAATTTTCTTGCTCCAAGATAGAATCATCCTGGTTATAATAAAAGAGAAAATTGTATTTTTAACTAGCTAAAGAGCTGAGGTTCAGCCTCAGCTTATGCAGAGTGCCACCACTGAGCTGACAAGAAGCAAACATTTTATTAGTATATAAGCATTTATGTTTCAAAAGAGGATGATGCTACCACTTAATACTATAGAACTGCTTCCTTAAAAGACATTAATTGTACAAGGAAGCTGTTGAGTAGAAATGTTCCTGAAGTAAAAATGGGTATGCACACCTGCCACAAAAGACAAAACCAGCATGCACGTCATACACTAACGCCGTCAAACATACGAGTAACATGTCTGCATGCAAACAGTGCAAAACATTAAGCTGAGATGACGACTCAAGGGCACATGTACAATCAATTCCAAACTGCTGGAAAAGTGAATCCCTTAACTTGCATATTATTCTAAGAATACATTTGCAGCGCAGTTTAAGGACATTGCTTGTGTTACCTGTGTCCCTTATTTTTTAACATATTCCAGAAATTTGAAGGATTAAATAACCTTCCATTACATCTCCTCTTTACTATTAGAGACACTTTAAGTCTCTTCACTCAATTACTGACAGAAAGCAGATACCATTTACAGTGCATAGAACCAGTATATGTTTGACCCGTACTAAAACATGTTTGTCCATGTATATGTATATATAAGTGCAAGTTCATGCTGTGGAGAAAGGGAGGAAAGATACTTTATTCAGATGAATTCTGAATGAAGAAAAGGAAAACACTGCCTGTTTGAGTATGCTGCATCTAAACATTTTTTCTGGAAAAGTCAAAACCATACATGAATCTAGACCCAACACCAACAATGCACTTCAGAGATACTCAACCGCTGTATTAATCTTAGTAATGTAACCTTAATTATCAGAAATACAATATTATAAAGAAAGCAGGGTCATAGGAATAGCACTCTGGATTTTCTTTTTTTTTCTATCCTGCATTTGAGCCCAGATCAAACATTTTCAATACACACTGTTATTTTTATTAGTAGTAGTAGTCTTCTGCAGAAGAGGGGATCTAGAGTACTACCTTCTAGGAAGACAAAAGCAGCATCCATAAAATAAAGGCATTTTTAAAAAATATAGGATTTCTATCAGAATGATGTTACTTCATCGCCTTCTCATAAAGAACTTGCAATCTCTTTTCACAGGTTACTAAGGAGAAAGTGTGGAATGACCACAAGAGATGGGATTTTATTTGTAAGCTCGCACTCATGTGACCCGACACGTTTCTTCAGTTCGTCTGCAATTCGGCACAGGAAGACTGCCTAAAGCCCTGAGATAGAAACCAGTGCACAGAATCAACAAAAAGGTAAGAGCAAGATTCTGCAAGCAATCCTGAGTGAGAGGAGATGAAGGGAACAATAAAGTTAGTGAAGGCAGTACTGCTTGCAAGGAGCAGTGGGGATGACTGCTAGTAAACCAGTAATTGCAGAACAGTGGAGAACTTTTCTGATGATTTGTCTTCATCCTCATGCAGTGGCAGCTGGACACTGCCAGTACAATGCCATACATGAGGACAGTTCATCCACAGGAAACGACATCTGACCAGCATTCTTAAGATCTGCACATAGATGGTTGTCAGTCACACCCGTGAATGTCCGTATGTCATAGGTGGGAAGGAAAAGCAGCTCCCACAACTCTTCAGGAAGGAGTCATTTCAGCAACACTCAAAAGCCAATTTCACGGTCATTTTAACTCTTCACAAGAGTCCATGGGATAGTGAATGGCAGCTGGTTCAACCACAAACAAGGCAGGTGTGCACTGAAAACCCATTCAGGTCAAAATCTGCAGGAAGTACATCACAGACTCAGACTAAACCCTTTCCTAGTTTACACTTGAGTGAAAGTGCACAACTACACTGGGGAATGTTCAAACTTTTTCAAGCCAAGTACTTTTGAAGGTATCAGATCTGAAAGTAGGAATCAAGAGAGTGATTCACTAAACCCCTGGAAGTGCAACCCCTCTCTAGGGATGGGGCTGGCTGTGTACGAGCATTAAGATGTCAGTCAGGCATCCTGGTGAAATTGGTCTCAGGATATGCTGCTACCCACACTTCTACCTATGGGAACTGTGTCAGGTTAACAGGAAGCCCCTGCAACAGAGTGTCAGCTAAGCAGCTGGCAATCCCAGCGTCAAAGCCTCATTACAATGGCATCTGAACTCCCTGCAGCTCAAAAGGTTTGGTCACCAGTGACCTACAAAACAGAACTATCAATAGCTGGAATTTCAACTTGGACCAAGGTTAGTATGGCACATTCAGCCAAGATACACCCATAGTGAAGTTTCCTTCCTATAGTGTTAGAACAATCCTGAGCGGCTCAGGTGTTTTAAAAGCCTCAATTCATGCTTGCAAAGTGTTAAAAAGTTTGTTTAATGAGATATAGTCTACACAAAATTTGATAATAGAGCTACTGTTTCAATGCATTTAGCAAGTGCCTTTTCACTGATTCAAATGTTGCTAATGCCTAAAAGCCCGTCCAGAGCTAAAGAAAATGCAATGCCGTCTGGAGAAACATTGCTCCAACAGGAGTGAACATGCAGACACACTGAAGGTCTATTCTAGATGCACTATGAGATTACAAACCACTGAGGTTCCTGAATAAATAACTGGCTGCATGCAGCAAGATCCCCTGACACAGATCTTCTGGTGTCACCTGACAGGAAGCCAGCAAAGTTCTCACCATCTTTAGATTATAAGCTCTACACTTTCAGGTAGTTTTGAGCTTTTGAAATGTTTCAGATGCCTATGCAAACTAGCAGAGGACAGTATAATGTGATTAAAAGCAGCACAAGACAATACAGAAGGAATTGAGACTGATATCAGGAATATTTTTTTCAAGGTTCAAACATAGTCGAATTTGTGGAGGGGAGAAAAATAAGCATAATTCTTTCGGGAATAATTTTAAAGCAACAACAACAAAAGACATCTCAAAATCAGTGAAGTCAGTAACTTAAACCCAATGGAAAAAGTGAGATACAATGCTGCATTCTGTACAATATTTATCTGCAAAAGGTTAATAATGACCTGCACGTTACGAATTGCCTTTTTTCCCCAACCTAAAAAAATGGGCAGAATTTGTCACAATTACAGCAGTAGTTTATCACGAAATAGCTTTATGTAGATTGAACATACTTTACGTTCATAAGCAGCAAGTTAAAAATCTGAAATACAGTTCTGCTTACTGCCTTCACTTCTTATGTGGCAAATCTAACACAAGGGCTACTACCACAACTGCTAGGGGTGGTTTCAGAGAGGAAGAAATGCTCTGTAAGCTCATGATAATGAGTACGTTTACAGAATAGTTCATGCAAACTTCACACACACTAGCAAATTCTAAGATGCACCAGTTAGTGAACATGAATGCATTAGTAACTCATGCAGCTGTACAGTACACAGAAAGCTAAACATACTTACCCAGTGGTATGCTATCTAGGTCTGTGTAAATACAGCAACAAGGAAAAAAAAGCAACATTCCAATCAAAACATATCCAATTATAAAAAGAAATAAAACAAAAGTACCCAAATGTAATCTAAACTTTTCTTAGTATCATCTCACGAGAAGTAGAATAGATGCCGTAACAGATATAAAATGCTACATTCAAAATCACTAGCATATGATGATTGAATAGGACTGAATATTTAGAATTTCACATTCAGATGTTAAAACAATTCCAAATTGTAAATGCATTGTCTTCTGCAAAAATAACAAGCAGATTATTTGAATTTTTAAAAATCTCAATAATAACAAAACTTCACTTCCTACATTTCATTGCTGAGAGGGTATACTAAAAATGTCATCCATGCTCGTCAATTGTGAGGTATATGGTGTTATCATACAGCATCTATTCAGAAAGGAAATAGTCTAGAACGCCCAGTACAGCATGCATGAAAGGCAAACGTGACATGCAGCTGACTATTCAAAAAACAAAGATGACAAAACTACCTTGCAAAGCATGACCCAGAAAAGCATCAAGTTCAGGATTTAACTCAGCTTTTTCTTTTAGCATATGAAACAGCAGTTGGTTTTGAGTAGCACTAGTAATTTCTGTCTGCTTAAGGCGTCCCTCAAGAACTTTTATCTGAGCTTCTTTTTGAGCTGCTTGGAGACCCTAGGTGAGAGAGAGAGAAAAAAAAAAGCATGGCAAATGTTTTGTCACAACTCTTTTTTTACAAAATGAGAATTGTCAAAACTTTTTAAAAACTACAAACACAAACAGTGTGTATATTGCAACCTTCTTGTCATATCCTAAAGATCAGGCATCAACTAAAGGTCCTTTTCTTTCTTTGTTTTTTTAAAGAGACTCATTAACCATTCAGTTAACTTGTATTCCTCAAACCGCCTTGCACATATGCATCTAGTGGCTAAGTTGGATATGACTCCCAGGGGCAATTCAGAGTCTTGGCATTTATTTAAGAGTAGAAAGCATCTGAAAAATCAATACTTTCACTTATTCTCTTATTACCTATGATACTCTATGATACAGAATGACAGGGGAGGTATGATGGGGTGGGACCCAGAACCATAATTTTTCCTACACAATCACTTGGTGAACTTTCAGCTTCTGATAAAAGATCTCATGGCCTAACTTATGACAGAATCCATTCTAAGGGAACTTTCCTAGACCTGTGGATTAGTGGCAATTTTTCAGATGTAGAAAACACAGTCAAAGAAATTTACAGAGAATGGTTTCCAAACAGATTTCCAAATTTCAAATTCCAAAAGAAATAATAGAGCAAAATGAAAGTACAACACATCTCAAAGATTTGTAGGGCAACAGAGGCCTTTGAGTGCTAGCACTTGAGAAACAAGTGTAGCTCTACCAGCTTACACATTACATTCTGATTCAGGTAAAACTGCGTATCAATAGACATATTTTGCATGTGAAAACAAAAAATAGACAGCAGGCATGACCAATTTCGGAAAAAAAAAATTTACCTTCAGCATTTCTACATGATAATTACTTATCAAAAAGATGATAGAAACCTTCATATAATGGATCTTTTTATCATAATAAGCAAAAATTGTTAACAGAGTAACTCAGAGGCACTTTTCTCATATTAACTCTGTTGCAAGATCCATTCAAACCCACCCGAGGGCTGAAAAAAATACCAAAAGACTAAAATTTGCAGAAGTCAACGTGATTGTGGCAATTTTTAATCTCTTTTTTTCTCCATGAACTTTTGTGATTACCTGCATAGTGATGAAACAAGAATGCAAAAAAAAGAACACTGGTCAGTGGGACTGATCAGAGACCATTTCAATACCTTTGAAGTATTTCATTTGATTCAATGACATTGAGTTCTGTTCTCCAGATAGAAACAAAAGCAGCAACAAGAGAATACAATACATGTGTGCACACGGCTAAAAGCTGCCAAACGCTCATTTTGAAAATATTAATCCCCAAAGCTTTCAGAAAAAGTTCTTATTGCTCTACTCAAAAGTTATAAGTCTGACTAAAGTACGCCATGCATCAATATATAACTTAAGTTTTTTAAGCTTCATATTTTTACAAAATTGGCTGAGCCAGTCATTTAAAAAAAGATCCTGAGCATTCTTTAGAAGTTTGTTTAAAAACATAGAAAAATTTATTTCATTACAAAAAGCTAATGCTCTCATAGGAACAACATGAGGTAGTTAGTACACTGAAGTAGGCAACAAGTTGAAGGGGACAATAGATCAAGGGCCTTCACACTGAGAACCAGCATGACTCAGTAGTGTTGACCAGCTTGGCTTTGTCTAATGCACATTGGTCAGTCTTTACGCCAGCACAACTCTCTCTTGGCATATTCCACAGTCCGGGCATGTGGGCACTTCACTTAACACATTACCTTATTGATACCCATCGTGAGGAAGTGATCAAGCAAATATCGAGCTTCTGCCAAGGTGCAAGCATTAATCACTGCTGTTACGTCCAAGGTCTCTCCTTCTTCCTACAGGTGCAACAATAAAAACAGTCTGACTGCGAAAAATTCCCAAGAATTATATAAACTTAATGCCAGCAGACTAGAAAGCATCGGCTTTTGACATTTAAATGCTCTGCAATCTTAACTTGCAAATTGCACTACTGACACTAGAACTCAGATATGAAAATGCAATTGTATAAACAGTCTTGATTTCATACTTCACACAGAAGCTTTCACCAATTTTCACTTCCTTGTTCAGTAATTACAAGACAAACCAAAATTAATTTTTAAATGAGCACATTTTCAAGGCTAACACAGTTGTATTTCTTGTCCCCATTTTACCATTTTTGCATTAATACTGGACCTACCTTTGCTTCCTCCATTTGCATAATGTTTGCTTGGCAGTCAGAAATGCTGTCGTTAATGTAGTCTATATTCGCAGTCACTGATTCCATCTCTTCATTTATGTTTTGGACATTTCTATCTGCTTCACTGCCACCGTCTTTGATGAGTTTCTCCCTTTTCTTCGAAAGCTTTTCTCTTCTTTTTGTAAGTTCTTCACGTTGCTATTTTCCCCAAAGATATAATATAAGATAAAAAGGAATTAGTAAGACCCCAGCGTATTTTAATGCCTTTATGTTTTGTTTTCCTTATAACATATCATGATTTCTATGGGAAGAAGTTACACAGGTGAATATAGCAATGCATTTACACATGATCACATTAATGTGCTTTTTATTTCTTACCAGGCACAGCAATCCCATGGTTCAAATGCTTACTGGAGTCAGGAGTGGCTTCACTGACTGCAACAGATTCCACACCACTTTGCCAATGCCACCATAACAACAATTCACTTACAGCAAACATGCTTGCTCTGCTCTCTATTTAATAAAATGATACAGCCAACAATGCACAGTACATCACCCACCGTAAGCAACCTGTTCATATCTGCCTCCATATTGGAAATAGTCATCCTCTGCATAATAATATCAGTCACTCTGCGTTCAAGTAACTGCCACTTCATCCTGGCTGCCTTCGAGGAGTAAACTCTGCTTGTCACTGCTTTCCGCTGATATTTCCTTCTGTGATAAATTCAAGAGAAACATACAGCTAAGTCTAAAGTAGTCCAGTTAGAAATTTGAATGTGGAACTGATCAGACCAGAGTATTTTTCACGGCCAACTTCAAAATTTCACGGAGAATTTCTTGCAGTTTTTCATTGCACCAGACAGCTATCTCCACCCAGGCCTGAACTGTACTGCACTCTAATATGTTGCACTTGAAAAACAGGTATCATACACCACAGCATCTTTAATGAAACACTATTGAGTTCAAAAGCCACCTAGGAGTTGTTCCCTACTTAAAAAGGAGATCTGCTTTACACCATAGTGGAAAAGCACAAATAAACCTAATACATTAAACTGCATTTTCCAACAAGTTTTTTTTGTACTTAAGAACACTGCTGGCATTGCACCACCAAGAGAATTTTCCTAGAAGAGCTGATTAAAAAAGGCTCAAAATTTCAAAATTCAGTTTATGTGACTTGCCCTTTAATGCCATTTTATATTATTCCACATTGCCTTAAAGTAAACCCAGAAAAGTAACACTGCATTTGATAAAAGTAAAGTGACCATTTTATGAGCACTGCATGACAACAGTTTGACAAATAACAACTGCTGCAACATGTATCATCTCGACATTATCTGCTGGAAAAGTCCATGCAATTTTCAGTTCTCCTAAGAGAGTACTAAAGGTTTGAATCCTTACCCTGTTCCATTTACTGAAGTTACAGATAATGCTTGAACCCTTGCAACAGGAATTCTCATCTTCTGCTGTGCTGCTGTTCTGGAGCCATCATGCTCAGCTGATAAGCTGGAACTCGCTTCCTGCATAGAATGCTCAGGCAGACTCAGCTTTCGACTCACTTTCCCTGCCAGTTTATCAGACAGAGGCCTTACTTGCCGACGAAGGGCTGTGACCTGAAACAGAGTGCAAAGGCATGATTAACTCTTCCCAGAACTGCGTTCTAAGTTACAGCAATACAATCGTAGTCTGTTTTCAAAGAGCAGTTGCCGTTTTGCCACGATACCTCTTCAGTTTTGCGACGTAAGATCACTTCTTGATTTCTTTTCTGAGCTTCCAGAAGCTTGAGTTGATGCTGTGAAAAAATACAAGCAGCACATCATATTTTTTCCATTATCTGCCACATGGACTGTATTGTATTAAAAAAAGACGTTTACACACTAATGCAAATCTGCAAAATTGCCGTGACATGCAGTGGTCAAGTTGCAATTGCTTCTTGCTCTTTCTAGTGCAGAATAAAAGTTAATGTTTCACTGTATCAGTTATCTATCAGAAGAATCCTTACATGAAAGCAAGGTGGTAGGAAGAATTTTGTGAAGATTCACTAATAAAATAACATCCATATACATATTCAATAAGCACAACAGAAAACAGAAGGCTTATCATCTGAAGCTAGTAACTGAGTTATCACAGAAGTCAAACCAAATTTTGTATGTTTTGGCTGGTGAAAATATACAGGTATATGCCTGCCTCAGTGTGTGTACACAGGGTGCGTGACTGCAAACAGGTGCACATCATAATGACAGATGCTTATTCCAAATGAAGGTTCTTTATCTGTCAAATCACCTCTCGTTTGCGTTGCTCCTTCTTAAGCTGTGCAATCTCTCTATTTCTTCTAGATTCAGTCATTCTTGCTTTTTCCTGCTCTTCTTTCATTTGTTTCATCAAGCGAACCTGTAAAGAGGTCATCACTTAAGAGACGCTGTTCACACTGAAGTGCTGCTCCCTGCCCCCACTCATACAGAATTTCTCCTTCAAACTGTCATTTTCCAGTATACTACACGCTTTTAGCAATTTACCTCCTCCATCTAATGTGCCTTTTTCACTCAGTGCTCAATAACAGCTAATAAGCTGTGCAACCTTCTGCATGTTTGATACCAGAATTTCTGTTCATTAAACCTAAAAGCTATGCCTCTCCTCCAACAATAGCCTAGTCCTCACATCTTTTCTCTTTCAGACTTTCAAGCAGCTAACAGCAAGAACAGTTATCTGGGAGACAGATACACAGGAGATTAATACAATTTTCAGTAAACACTCATTGTACACTTCAATTTACTGAATATACCTTTGTTTTCTTCATCTCTGTCACCTCCTGCTGCAGTTTTTTCAGTTGCTTTTCATACTGAGACTGATTTTTAAGCAATCGTGCATGTTCCTTCTGTGCTGTTTGAAGCCTCTGCAGTTCTTTATTCATGGCTTGGAGTTTCTTTTCATATTCTGACTTGATTTTTTTTGCCTTTTCTTCTGAATAGGTCTCTACAGAACCTAGAACAAAATGGAGTTCTTAATCTGCTTTTCTTCAGTATATTTTCACTTTGCCAGCCACAGCAGACGACTGCTTCCTCTGCTTTAGCGTTATCAGCAATACCTTAAAAAAACCCCTAATTTGTCTCTAGTTCCTTTCTCCTGCATTGCATTGAACTTTCCACCTTGTATGCATTCTGGGATAAGAGATCAAGTATTAACACTTTCCTCTGATTTCTTTGCTCTAGACAACAAATCTGAGCACCTGAAGACACAAATACACACCCCTGTTCACACATGTGTACAAGAGTATAAGTACAGTCCTAAAAGCCATCAAGACAAATATTCCTCTTCTGACGCTGATCAAGGAGTAAGGGAACAGCAAAAGCTTATAAAGTATGTAACTATAAAGCACATATAATGTATTTTTAGAAAAGAAAAACAAACTACTTTCCTCAGAACTCTACCAAAGTTCAGATTTTTGTGTCTTAGGACTCTTGAGTCACAGGTGGTTTTTTATCTCAATATTATTATATATTCAAAAGGTTTGGGTAGTAAGACATCTGTGAAAGATCACTGTTCCTTGTTTTTATTTTCATGCATATAAAAAGAGAAGGGGGAGTAGAGAGCAGGAAAAAACTTTTAATTCAGGAGCTATCTCAAGAACGACATTAAAATGAGAGCTCCTAGAAAACTAAAAATACTTATTCAACCAAATCAAATAGATGTCAGTAGCAGTATATTTCTAACATTTTTTTCTCTTAATTCTGGTATAAACTAGAATAAGTAAAGAATGATACACTGGCATTATGGGTACAAACCTATTTCTATTTTCCGCAATTCCTCATCACATTTGAAAAAGAAAACGAAGGAAGTAGCAAACAGTTCAACTTGAACAGCTTATGAATTGAATCAATGATTTTGTACTTCTTACCAAGGTTTTGAAGAACCTGATCTCTTTCAAGCTGAGTATCTCGAATTTTATGTTGTAGCATCATTAGTTTCTCTTCATACTGTTTTTTCAGTGTTTGCAATCTTCGCTGGCTGTTTTCTAGCTCATCTATCAGCTTCTGCTTAATGGCTATTTCACAGGTGATATTTGCCAAGTCAGCTTGATAATTTTCTGAAATAAAAAGACTTCTGTTAAGGTAACAGCAAGGATCAGATGAATACAGATACTCCATGAAATCTCAGAGTCATTTGCTGCCATGTAAATTGTGCATAGAAGAATTCTACACAAATCACAATGTAGCAAGCAAAGCTCTTATCTGCAATTCATGTTAAAGTCTCTTCCTTATAAACTCTCAATCCTAGAACTGATAAACAGGTGGGGAAGGATATTTCATGCTGGATCACAGTTGTCCCTATGCTGTAATTACTCACATTTAAATCACAATTATCAGCAACCTGTCCTCCCCCATACAAAAAGTTGCAAGACTTCAGCCATACCTGAGGGCTGGAGAAAACTGTCATTCATAAACCCAGCAGGTTATAAAAGGAAAAACTGACTTCTGGCAGACTCCAAAGGGAGACTGTCCCTTCTCTAGCTCTTAGAAATATACAGCCAGGATTCTAAGAAGAGAGGAATCATCTCAATCATGGAAGTGGAATGGTGAAGGGAATGAGAAAAGCAGGAGGAAAAGCAAGGAGAAAGGACTAACCCATATGACAAATTCATAAAATTTTAATTAATTTCTTTAGCCAATTAGGTCCTTTTTTGTCTAACGATTTTGTGCTCTAGCATAAAGATATCAGTTGAGGATCATTCTTTTTCAGGTTCCTGATGATGATTTGTGTGACAAGAAGAAACCAACATTGGTTTGCCCATTTGGCCGCACACACACAAGAGAATTAATGAGGGTTCTGTTTCTGACTCTTGCTACACAAAAATGAGGAAGGCTGATGGACTTCTAGCCTTTCAAAAAAAATTCTACCATTTCCAAATCAGCTGGTAGGAGCTATCACCTTGGTGATTAGTCCTGAGACATAAAAATAACCCAGTACTTAAACCTTCCACTTTGGATTATTTTAACCAAGGAAGAAATGGGTCATCAAACACCTGATGGCCTCTGGTCATTTTTAAAGCCAACAAAGGGACACTTGATCAGCTATCTATCACATGGTTTAGCACATAACCAAAAAATTAATTCACTGGACACACAATTCACAGAGAATTATGGGCAGTTGGTTGACAACAGACTATCTTGCCTACCAAAACCTGAGGTGTGACAGATATTATTTGTAAAATTCTACAGAATATTGCACTGACATCACCTTTTTCATCAGAGTCAGAATCTGATTCATCTGAGCTTTCAACAACTTCCATGTCATCTTCATCCTCATCATCTTCCTCTTCTTCATCTTCATGATCACTTACTTCCTGAATTTCCTCCTAAAAAACATACAAAGATGTTGAAGCATACCTAAACTTTTCCATCTCCCAATCCTTTGTGACTATCACTGCAAAGCTGCCGTATTCACCTGACCCATTCGTAATTTCCTTTCTATAACCTTGTAAATCTTTAAACAGACAATAAACAAATAAACCAAACACTTCTAAATACTTACTGCCTCCAATTCATTATTTTCTCTCTCCGAAGTGCCTTTTTCATCTCTCTTCTCCTGCTCATTATCTGTGTTATCCTCTTTAACACTAGTAGAAGAGGCAGACACAAAATATTCACAAACTGAAATGACATGTGCTTTCCAACCCCCAAACCAATAAGTTGTAATTCCAAATAAAGATGAAAACAAAAATGTAGTTAGAAAAAGATACAGGTGTTGGGCATGGGTAAAATACAACTTCCAAACTTTTGCAGATAATAAAAAAATGCCTAATTACCCTCAATCTTGGCTTGCAAAGTAATAGCAATGATTAGCACATTGTTCAGCATACTGCACAACTGGGACAATTGTAATACCCATCTCCATCTACTACAGCAGCACTCATTTTGCATGGAAGTTGCAGTGTACCAGGAGTAGCTTTTACAAAACAAAGAAAGAACATTGTATGCAAGTATAACACACATCACAGGTCTTACTGTACTCTCAAGCTGTAACAGAGCCTACTGTGCTTAGAACAGTCTGAAAATTTATGTATAAACTTTAAATAATATCCTGATTTATCATACTAAAACTAACTACTCTTTTGATCAGTTACCTACTTGGACATCAAGAGAATGCTCAAAATAGGCATTGATACAACAGAGTTTACAGCAGGGGTTTTTTTTTTTGTTTTGCTTTAAAGGTTTGGTGTACTAGCCATTAGAGCAAGTTTTAACATTTTTAAGGGCACATATAAGACGTCACATGCAAATATAAAACAAAAAAGCCAGTCTCACTCTGCAAATTATCACAGAGCAGATATCAGCCACTCAAGAGATACATGTGCAAAACCCAAATCTCTAATGGATGGGGAATCATGACAGAACAAGGCTAGACACCATACAGAGCGATAACGAAAATACGTGGTTAGGATTGCATAACGTGGAATCCATTCCACTAACTTCAATTACACAAAAGTCTGGCAAGTCCTGTGCTGTCACTGATCAGGCACTGTAACTAGAAATGCACATCTTCCTCCACTGACACCAAAAGGAGCTCAGACTCGAGGTTTAACTCTTGGACAAATCCAATACTCAGTGCAGTGAGGAGAAATATTCAATAGATTCGAGACACTACAAATTTGTCAAGTGACACTTTCAAAACCACCCTTAACACAGCTCAAATTTTAAAAGTTCCAGTTGAGTAACATAGTTCTTTTGTGTACATTTAATTTTTTGTTACAATACTTTCTAACCTGTTCAGTGTTAACTGGTTCCTTCCACCCCACTTACTACACCAATGAGCTGCACAAGGCAGAAAGCTTTTGCATGGACCCCAGAAAGCTGGGGATGCTGGAATTAAAAAGCCTAACCAGATTTGTACACATAAAAATGCCAAACAGGGAACACTGAGCCGGACAATCTCATTTCCACAGATTCTCATCTCCCTCAGCAAAGAACATGTTATGTTTTATGGTGGCTATTAAGACTAAGTAATAATGGATCTTATCTGCAATCCTCATGCAGATTGAGGCAAATCCACATTTTCCCTTCCACCTGCAGACAGCACAGAGCTCACCACTACAGAGAATGTGTTCTGCCTAAGAAAGGGGAGAGACAAAAGGAAGGACAGCCAGCAGCTCTCCCAGGCAGAACTGTACTGCTTAATGTGTGTGATACTGATCTGTGGATTCACATTGTCTGCATGAATTCTGGATCAAAGAAGACAGCAGAAAAATAAAAACTCCTTTAATTTCACTTTTAATCATAGTATATTTCTCTTTTTAGAACCCTCAGCTTAACTGCTTTCTATGAGTTACTACTTCATCTACTGATTTGGCTGAAACTGAATGGAAGGAATGATCAAGGCTTCAGTCACATGCTTTCAGAAATAAAAGAAGCAGACAACTGAGCTGTGAAGGTCCAAGCCATTCTTGATCTCACATGCCAAAATTATTATTATACTCATATACTGCCTGCTAGACATTTCACACTGTATGTGCTACTGCACCTTTCTCTTGCCTTTCATTCCACATAGGCTGTGCAAGAAAGAAATCTACTTAATTCTACAGGAATTTCCAAAGGCACCACCTCCCGACAAAAGCTTGCTCAACACTGCAATCCCAGAGTCAACCTCAATTCCACAACAGAGGTTTCTTCCAGGTAAAACACTTGTTGAAAGTCAAAACAGTCAAAACTACTCTTGAAGTACCTAAGAATCTGCCCAACTCCTTTTCATGTATGACAACCAGTTAATTGAAATGACAGGTAATTAAAAACCTGGGAAATATTCCAACCTTCTTTCTTCTTGACTGCTTTCCTCAAGTTTCTGTAGCCTTCAAAAGCACGAGGTACAGTATTGGAAGGCCAAGCCAATGAAGGACAAACCAGACAGTGAGAAGCAAAAGTGATAAGAAGGTAAAAAAATGATATATATGAGCTTGTGGAGTTTAAAATGAAATTTTAAAAGATACCATCAAGAGACAACAAGTAGTAAAAAGGCAATATATTCTGCACAGTTGGAAAGTAAACAAAAAACAAGGAAGAAGCATTTGTAGGTTAACAACAAAATCCTCCACTGCCAACAACCGTAAATTCAAGTTACACTAAGGAAGAAGTTTTAGACAATATATTTCACTTTGAGAATTACTTCTAATAATGAATTTTAAAAATCTCTTAATTCTAGAAAAAGCTTTCTCCCCTTCTGCCACTTAAAACTGGCAGTTAAAATAGTGAAAATTACAAACACAGTCATTGACCTGAAGTTATAATTCCTCAGGAATATAGCAGGAAAAAAACCAATGCACTGATTTTATATATGCTGACAACATATTGCAATATAAAGTAGAAATAAGACAAATTTTGTATTAATACTCTAAATAATATATTCTGAATATAATTCATACAAAAATCTTCAAACTGCATTCTTTTTTTTTTTATTTGGGGTTTTGTTGGTTTTTTTAAATACAAAGTAGAAAAATTGCAGTTTGTTTTTCTGGGATTCAAAAAGTACAGGCCAATCATTGCTTGTTACTTTTTAATAAATTAACAAAAAACATGCACCAGAAGCAATGAGATGGACAAAATGTTAGTATTTCTCCCTGTACTTTTTCCTCGTTAACAAATGTGGACGTATCAGTAAAGGAATGTTCGCGTGACTTATGTAAGCATAGAGGTGGCTTAAAATTCATCAACTACGGAAATTCCTCATGTTCCCGTTACAAGAAAGTTTGAGCAAGAGCTCTTGCTTCCTTTCCACCTTACGGTGCCTCTCATGTTCCTCCAGTATCAGCTTGGAGCTAACACTCCGAACCTCATGTAATTTTATCATTAATTTAGTTTAATAAAGACTGACTGCTGTCTTTTGACTTCCTCAAAGATGGTTACCAGGTATGTAAGGCTGACTAACAACTGGAAGGAATGTGGAAGGTTTGCTCTGAGTCTTCTAATGAGTAGGTCACAGTGTGGGACACTCCAGTCAAGCATGTCAATTTTTCAGGAGCCAACACATCACTGCCATGTAAAGTGTTTCTGTTAAACTTTATGACAGATGCTTATTACAGGCTACAGATATAGAGCAGTACATGCCTGCTGCTCATTCAGAAATTGGCTCTTATGTCTTCAGGCTACCTCACAACAATTTAGGTAAGTTGCATGTATTTATAATTATGCACCTTTTATTGTCCTGATCCATAACCGGGAAACAAAAGATCAAGAAAGGCAGCAGATGGGACAGAACCAGTAGCTAGGCTTACCAATCCCATTTTAATAGAAAAATGCTAGTTAGACAACTTTCAAAGAACAGCAACCCTAAAGAAAAATAGTACAGTAAAAGCAACTAAATGGCTGTAGAAGACAGAAGTAGAGCAAAGAATCCCTACCAAACTGCAGGGTAAATTGTGTCTGCAAAATACATTAACACACCTAATGCCAATTCCTGAAATGTCAATAGAATAAAAATACACAGTGATATAACCTGAACACAGACACTGTATTTCACTAATCAGATAGAGGCACTCAGCAGGTAACAAGCATGACAACATATAATCCCTCAAATTCTAATATTTCTTAGCATCTAAGGAATTTCTCTCCCAACATATGCACCTCAGAAATTTATAATTATTTATTACAAAGCAGTCTGCAGATAGGCCAGTATACAGATTCAAACTCCACCAGCACTTTGAAGATTATGATCCTATTCTACAGAACACAAGACCCCCTTTAAGATGGAGGCTGGCTCATTAAGAGATCTCTTCCAACTTAAATTTTTCTATGGTTCTCTAATTTTATTTGTCAGGATAGAAAAATGATTGCAAAAATAGTTTATGGTAAGTGGTCAATACTTTTGGATCAGTCTACTTGCCTATCTCATCACAAGGTTATTGTCCTGGTGTGAGCAAGTATGACTAGATGCAGAAATTTCTTTCAGAAAAAGAACAAAGCAGTAACAAAATGAACAACCATTTGTTTTACTTACTACCGTAATAACCTCATAATGTCTTACAATAAGAGATATTACTCAATGTATCTAGTAACCTTTACACAGATAAATCCTGTCTTTACCTAATATTCAGGCCCCAACCTAAAAACTGAGGCTCTATCTAAGCATATGGTTAAATACATGCTGGATTTTAAAATGTGTTAAAACATACAAAATCAAAACTCTTTGTTCCTGCATTTATAGTTACAGGTCATATTGAAGTGCTTGGCTGAAGAGAAGCCAGAACATTCTGCTGATTTTATTTATCATGTTGCCCTCATGAGACAAAATCTATCAAAACCCCTATAAAAGTGTAAGAGCTTCCTGAAAAATGATACGCAAACAAAGAATCGAAGTGTTCTCTACAAGTATCAGACATCTGTGTGGTGAATGGATTTATACATATAGAACCTCAAATCGTAGATATTGCTAATTCAAATCTACTTTATACTTCGACTGTATTTCCAGGTTATATTGTTTTATTTTTACTCTGAACTTATAGAAGTCTGAAGGATCATTATGACAACGAGTAATAGATTAGAAGCATGGGGAAAATGCAACTAAAGAGGGTGAGATTTCTAATGAAATCAAAGTCTGAGTAGACAAACAAAGCCTTGTTGTATTAACTGCTGTCTGAACAGGCATTTATGTCATTGTCTATGAGGATTTTAGTAGATGAGAAGTTGGACAGCAAAAAAAGAGCAAAGCAAAGCAATTCCTAAGAGAATTAGGAAACCTCAAATTAAAAACACTCATAGAAGCAGAAGATAAAGCAAAAGAAGCCATTCCAAGAGCCACCAAAGAATTCCCAGCTATTCAGAATATCTTTTCTTCAGAAAGCTGTTTCAATGTTGACAGAGTTGAAAAAAGTTTATAATTTTTTTTAATTTCTGTTGAATTTCAAATGCATTTTAAAAAATGTTAAAATATCAACATTTATGAAGAGCACCTGTGCCTTTACCATTGTGCATAATTATATATATAAATTCATTATAACAGACATTCATTCTACAAATACTGCATACTTCACTGGAAGAAAAGATGCAAAAGGAAAACATCTATAACTTCAATGTGTAAAAGGGTTTGAAGGAATATCAGTTTAGAGTCCAAACCCGGATAACAATAAATTAATATTTAAGTCTCAGTGGTTAAAAAAGCCATACCTCTTTACTAATAAAGGGAAAAGAAACAGCATTATAATTGGTACACCACCTCTTTTTCTTTTTCCTTTCTTTTTTTTTCAGCTTTTCTAGATCTTTCTTGGCTATATCCAGAATTTCCATTGTCTCTTTCTCTGAGGAAAGCATAGAAGCAGAAAATGCTGATGGTCCACCATAA
Source organism: Pseudotriccus pelzelni (assembly GCA_035584735.1). Lineage (NCBI taxonomy): Eukaryota > Metazoa > Chordata > Aves > Passeriformes > Tyrannidae > Pseudotriccus > Pseudotriccus pelzelni. The sequence continues at coordinate 14,160,807 of JAWMRA010000041.1, read as the reverse complement.
TATGCGGCTCTTGATGAAGCTCTTGACAAGTTGCGTCGGAGATTTTCATTCACTGCTTCACTTTCTAATAGTTTTGCTCTTAATTAAAAAAATAAATAAATTTAGACCATGAATTACAAGTATTGCCAATACATGAAATATACACTCTTCAGCATCTGTAACTTCAACACATTTGTATTTTCATGTATTCTGAAGGCAATGTCTGTATGAATATACACATCTGCATACACTATATGTATATACATGTCACAGGAAAGCCACACAAAAGCTCTAGCGCTAACTGGGGATAGGCCAGATCATTTTTTTTGCATGACACGTGTCCAAGAAATAAATAAAAATAAATAAAAATATCTAAAATATTTAGAGTGGGTTTTTTAATTTAAAATGAAAGTAGATACCTTTTTTTAACAATAAATTACAGTTAATTTCTCAGTACTATCATTTATACACAAGGTTATAAATTTCTAAAATAATTGTTCCAAATTCTGCTGTCCTTTGTGCAACAATATCAAGTCACTATCATTATTTAGGCAACATTTTAGTCTCATTTCTATTGTCAGTTTCATCTTTAACATTTTACATTTTTGTAGCCAAGAGGAACACTAGATAGTCTTAGAAGATGAAGGATCCCTCTCCTAAAGTAATCTCCACAGAGGAAAACAGGTGAAGAATTTACTTGCTAGCACTTCTAGTGTTTGGGGTTTATTTTTAATGAAAATTGTTCAAATACTTATGCAAATACCTGAGATCTTCAATTTCCTTGATATAATTATGAATCATGTTGCTAATTTCTTCATTTCCTTCTCCTTTGAAGGACAGAGAAAAAGAGGTAATGAGGGGAAGAGAGAGATTACAGAAGGACGGTAACAGTATAAATATCTGAATACAGCTACCATGCACAAGGTACCAGCAAAGAGAAACAGTCACATAGGTCACACATTAAGATCTTATCTGATTTGTAAAATACCTTTCCTGCTTAAACTGAATTAAGTCTCTGGTTTCTCTGTCAGATGATCATCATGTGATTACCACTAACCTTTTCTATTTCACTTGTTTGCCACATTAGCACATTTTAACAATGCATAAATCAAACACGACCTGACAGTGCACAAAAAAGAACAATGCATTCATGTTAAGTCAATTGGCTGATTATTCTATGAGGTGAAAAGCAAGCCAGCATTCACCCATCTTTGTCAAGGTCCCCATCTAAAGCAAAATATGTACGTTCATGTGGGGCTAAACATATAAATAATTCCTATCCAAAGGTATTATGTCATATTTCATGTTGCTTGTAGCCCTAAATAAATGGTCAAATCAAAGTACCAAACTACTTCTATTAACAGAAGTCTCCAGAAACAGAAGAAATAATCAGATGAGGGCCTATTCCTGCCAAAGCAGGTCCTATGTTACTGATACAAAGGCATCACTTCATTCCAAGGGATCCATGAAGCAAGAGAATACACTGGATTAAAGTTCATGAACTTATGAAGCACTTCACACAGTAACACCCACATACCTGTTCTGGCTAGCACTTGGTTCGCCTGATCACTCATAAGCAGCGTTATTCTGGCTCTAAGTGCATCGATAGTCTCTTGCATTGCTTTAATTCTAACGCGCAGGTTGTTGTTTTCTGTTTGCAGCATCGCATTTTCATGAAACATGTCATTGATGGTTTCAACACCTTCTTCATTTATAACCCTTTTACCCTTTTAGAAAGTAAAAGTATTTTATTACCAGAAAAGGCTGACCTATACATCACAACATTTTAACTTGGTAAAGGCAATCCACAGATTATTTGAAATTCTAAATAGATGCTCATAGCAAAAGATAATTTTCTCTCATTAAGTTTAGAACACTGATAAATGGATAGTTTTCAAAATATTGATGCTTGACCAACACCTTAGCATTTGGATCCTGTGTAACTCCATCTTAGTCTGAAATACAATTTCTTGAAGAGGTTAAGAAATGAGAAGACAACTCTTTATTAAATCAGGATACTATCTCAGGAATAACAAAGGAGTACAACACTTTCTGGTAATATTTATTGCAGAAAACATTATTTGTTTAAACTTTCAGGAAGAAATGAACATTGTGTAATGAGTATTTTCCTTATATAAAACTTCATTTTTAAAACATTGTTTGAGCTGTCTAGTAAGTTTTCAAAAGCAATACAGAGTAACTGTACACATTCACTTAATGCATCGGTCTAAGTTGTGGTCATTTTTGCTTTGGAAGTGATTATTTCTCATTGTTGAACATGGCAAGGTCAATTTTTGTCTTTCAAAATGCAAACAGCATGCAGCATCTGTTAACACCATTGGCATTTGTTGATGTATCTTTTCTTTGGGGACACAATCTAAGTTTCCTAAAAATATCTGGTAATCACTGGAATTAGAAGTTTTGTTTACATCAACGTTGCTATTCAAATGTGTACGAAGTGGAAGTAGCCAACAGAAAAACAAGCTGTGAAATTACAAGCATTTTAAAGTAGAAGAAACCCTAAGAGAGCAAACTTACTGTCTTGTATTCCATGAGTTCCATCTGCAGCCGTGCGATCTCACTGCGCAAAGCATTTATTTGTTGACTAGCCCTATCCTGATTAACCATCACCTTGTTCTTGATGTTCCGTGCCCGATTGGCATACTTTAATGTGTTCAAAGTTTCCATGAAGTCTCGATCTGAAGGGCTCACACACGCTATCATGAGGGTTTGACTGGAAGTTAAAAAACACAAGTCAGCATTACACATCAAGAACAAAGAGAGTAGAGAGAAGCCAACAAGTCTTGAGGTAGAAGGTGAAACAAGCATAGCAACTTTGTAATATTTGCGAAAATATTTCTTGATCTAACTCACAGCAGACTGTGAACGACAAAGATCAGCACTATTACATCTTGCTTCACTCTAGCATAGTGTAAGAGATACTAGGTCATCAATTAACACATTAAATCTGTGTTAAAAATCACACATTTAACATCAGTCAGAGGCACAAAGAATATATACAAGTATCACTGAAAATATGTTGGGGTAGCATTTACTATCTGTACATTTGTGCTGGTTTTGGCTGCAATACTTTCTTCATAGTAGCTGGTACAGGCTATGTTTTGGATTTGTGCTGAAAATACCCAATATGTGTCCTTAATGCAGATATGTTTTAGTTACTGCTGAGCAGTTTCCAGAAATGTTTCTCAAATTACATTCTCTTTGCCTAATCCTACATAAACTGAGATTTAGGAATTTAAGATCAACCCAAATTTCTATACACTGATTTGGACCATGCAGCCATCAGGACTGCCTACTGTATTTCCCGAGGTGCCTATCTACTTCATCTGCAGGTTGCCCAAATGTTCACCTTAGCTTCCCATGCATGCTTAATGTGCCTACTGTCTACCTCAGGTGGGACAAAAGTAGAAAAAAAGCAGAGCAACTTTTCATTCCAACCAAGTGGGTTCATCATTTAAAAGGTCCCTTTCTTCCCTCCCTGGAGCATACTGACTTCACATCACTGAGAACAGCCAAGAAGGGTCAGAACCAGAATTCCAGCTGCAGATCACTCTGAAGGTGCATACATGGCCTAAATTCTCAACAGACAGGGCAATTTGATGGACTGAGCATGCCCCTCCAGGCTTCAAAGGAGTTTGCTTCTCCGTTGTATATCACAGCTTAGGTGAAGCATTTGGAATAGTGCTCTGTCTCCAGGGCAAATGAGCAATATCTACATCAGGCAGACTAGATTCTGATCTTCACTGTCTATAATTTTAGACTGTGACAAACAGAGGAATCCCTGCAACGCTGTGAGGCAAACAGTTACCTTCACACTGGGAAACTAAACTAGAAAGAGTAACTAGCCTGAGACTGAAAAAAAGTTTCAGCAATTCTTCCTCAGCCCTTGTGGGTATCTCTGTCAGTTCTCCAAACTGTTTGAGTCTAGTCCTCAAGACAAGAGCATACAAGATTAAGAACAATTTTTTAATTCTGACGTGAGGAATACTTATTTTCAGTTCAGAATGAACTTACATTTCTAAACCTTAGAGGACTGGTTCTGTCTCCATTTTGAAAACTGAACAACTTGAACTCCACTTTCCTACCTGAATTGTATAATGGATCAAGATTTCTTAAAGCTATTCTATTCCCTCTACTTTACCTCATCTTTAAACTGTTTTCCCTGCTTCTAAAGTTATGAAAGTTTTCATTTTTCATATCATACACTATAAAATTCCTTTTAAAGCATCAGTGGTCTACATTCCTTATTGAATAATTCCAGAAACATTAATATTTAAATGCTGCTTCAGAATTGTTACAGCATTATACTTGAAGTGAGGATTATGATGAGAATAGTACAGTGATACAATGTTTTTATCATTGTTAATTCAGGACTTACTACAATCTAACCTAAATCACTACTAGTACATCTTTGATACGTATTTTTTAGGAGAGAAACAATAATCTGGACTGTAATACCGAGGGTGGAATTTGGAAGGCTGCAGAACAGGCTAAAAGAAATCTAAATATGATTCGCTGGAAGAAAAACTGCGTATTTGTTAAAATTTAGCTTTCTCACACATTTGGTTGCCAAAGCAGGGGTAAGAAACTGCTCAAAATGTGTTTATATATATATATATTTACACACACATATAAAGTGCTGAGGTGTCTTAGCATGTATGTCACATACATAAAAAATAAGGGGAGGCAGGCATCCACACATTTAACATTAGTCAGAAAGAGAGAGAAAGGAAATACACAAGTATAATTGAAGATGTTCTGGGGTAGCACTTGCTATCTGTACATTAGTGTTGGTTTTGGCTGGCATCAACCTGATTTTCTTCATAGTAGCTGGTATGTGCTGTTTTGGATTTGTGCTGCAAACACCTAATATGTGTCCATAATGGAGATATGTTTCAGTTACTGCTGAGCAGTGTTTGCACACTTTTCACCAGCAAGGAGGCTGGGGGTGCACAAGAAGTTGGAAGGGACAGCCAGGACAGCTGACCCCTACTGACCCAAGGGACATTCCAGACCACACGGCATCATTTTCAGCATATAAAGGTGGAAGAAGGAGGAAGAGGGGGACATGCAGAGTGATGGTGTTTGTCTTCCCACCAAGTCACCACTACACAGGCTGAAGCCCTGATTTCCTGGGGATGACTGCACACCTGCCTGCCCATGGGAAGCGGTGAGTGATTTTGTTTTGCTCTGCTTGCACGCGTGACTTTTGCTTTATCTAGTAAACTATCTCAAACCCTGAACTTTTTCACTTTTACCCTTCCAATTTTTTCCCCCATCCCATCGGGGGTAGTAAGCGGCTGTGTGGGCCTTGCCTGGCAGCCGGGGTTAGACCCGACACCATCCTACGCTAAACTCTGCTGTTTCTCCTGAAGAACAGGAGGGGGAGCAGCAGAGCTGTAAAACGAGAAAATATTTTGGAGTCGAATAATGCTTCTACAAAAGTGAGATTTTAGAAGTGGTTTGAAAAAATGCTCACTAGCTGGTGATTTTTTTCATAATTCTTGATTTTCTTCTGCCCTTATGTACTTCTGAAAATTCTAGCTTTCATTTTACCTATTTGTCTGGCTCTGTTTTTCCTCACACTGCAGTGCTTCAAGGTATTACTAAAGTTCTCTCTATGAAGAGAAGAACAATGATTTAAGAACTTCCTTCCACTTCTCCCTATTCCTTATTCCTTTGTGAAATGTCCAGAAAACTTCCTACCCTCCTAAACATAGGAGCCAGGCAATGTTGAATCACATAGAGCAATACAGACTCAGCTATGGTCGCTCTTGTATTTGGACATGTTAACATTACAGATACAAAATTTGTATTTGCATTATTATTTATTATTTATCTATAAATTTGTCCATGTTTTCTTATATAAAGCCTTCTTAGGCCAAAGCTTCTCTTCACTGTATATGTAGAAAATATACCAACAGCCCTGGTGATAACACTAGTTTGTTTTTATTAGGGTACAAACCAACATCAGGTAACTGGACAGATACACTTATAGCTTAAAATATATAACCTTTAAAAAGAGATGGCAGTGCCAGTGGCAAGCTGACTCCAAGTTCCTGTGCACGGTAGTCAGAGAAAACAATACACTTACAAAAAAAACCCCACAACCAACCAACAAAAAAACAACAAAAAAAACCAAACAACAACAAAACCAACAACAAAACCCCCAACAAAAACAAACACCACCCACAAAACCAAAGATAAAAACCACCCTCTAAAAAAAACTCTAAATCAGAAACTCATCACAACTTTAAAATATGCTGTAAACAAAATTTACCATTTATGCTATCTACAAATCTAAAGATGTCTTCGTGGAAAGAAAATGTCTGGGAATGGTAACTTCTAAGTACCTCAAAGCCTCATATGTAGTAAAACTGTAATAGCACTGAAAAGAACAAAGCAAAAATCCTCTTTGAAAATCTTTTCCCTGCATTGACAACATTTTCATCATGACAGCAATTTATCTTCTGAACCTTCCTCCAGTGGCTATTTTTGTCGTTGTTTAATGTTTATTTTACTTTCTGAAGATTATAAACTCATTCACGCTCATTCACAATGAAATACATAAAGTGTTCCAGTTTTCATACCTGTTTCCCCCAAGAGAGTCTTGAAGCAGCCTTGTAAGCTTTGAATCTCTGTATGGTACATGAGTTGCCTTCTTACTTTTATCTCCCAACGCACTTATTACATTGCCAAGTGCCAGCTATAAAACACCAAATCATGTAATGCAGAAGTCAGAATCAGTTCCTGAGTAGTTTTATTTCAAAAACAGTATAAACTGGGATCAGCATATTGTGAGAAAATGAATATACTCATGAAAGTTACCATAAAAATATTTCTGAAGATTTTTGCATTTTACAGTAGACATGTAGAAACTTTTGTATTATCAACAGTGCATCAGATGACTTGCAGGCTGGTATCTGCAAGTGCAAAGTGCTTAGTACAATTTGTATGCACTGTCTATTGATATCTCACGTCAGTCACAAACTGAAGTTAGAAATACTTCATCTAAAAAACATTTACTTTTTATGATGATTAAAATGGATCTCTACTTCTAGCAAGGGATACAAACTAATTTTATCCATCTGCATTATGCTACGTTTAGAATAAAATATCGGGCATTTACATGAAAAAGACCCAGAATATACTACCTCTACAGATACGAAATAAAAAATGTCTGATGAAGATGTGAGCATTTGAGGCTTGAAATTATGTAGTCCATGACCACCCTGTCTCATTGCTAAGAGGGTCTAATTCATATTTATAAACAAACTAACATTTGGCTGTGGAATTATTTTTAATGTGCGACTGCACACACTTCAGTCATTTGCCAAACTGAAGAAAGTGGCTCCAGGTGGCGCCCTGTCCTGCCAGTTCTTGGACTGGGAATGGTCTGGCTGTGCCCAGCAGCTGGAGAACTGCAGGCACACCCCATGCTGTGGCTGCTTGCTTTTAAGGGTTTAAAGCACTCTCAGTCTGTTTCACAAAACTGAGGGCTGGAGTTCAACGTAAAAGTTTTGTGGTCGTACGTTATTTTTATCACACTGATTTTCACCTTCATGCATTTGGTATCCTATTTGTTAAGGATACATGTATGTCATCCAAATTACCAGATTCCTGTTGGCTTTGTGCTTATGTCAATGATGACCTTGAACTGAATTCTCTTTCTCTTCCATATAATATAAGCAGAATAACCACAGAAAATAACAACTGTCATGATGGCAGGAGAATCACTATGGAAGTTCTAATTATAGAATACCTCACTGGTACTGCACAGTAGCCCAGAACAAAAGACATGTTTTCACATATAAAATAGATGTATTTTGTGTCTTAAAAAGCAAATTGCGCAGAGCCTCCACACAGCCAAGCAGCTCAAAACGAAGTCATGAAACCATAAGCTCCACTGATAAACAACCAGCTCTACTTCTCAGTGCAGTTTTGTAAATGTTAAGAAAAACATTTATTATAGTTAATAAAAAACTATAGAGAACCAGTACACAGACAAGAAAAAAGTGACGCTATAAATTACAAGTTTTATTCCTACTTCAAAGTGTTTTGCCTAAGGTTGTTTTATACTATGTTGCATATTTGTATAGTCTTACTAGTCCACAGTTGATGGAAATGCCTTCTCTTGCCCTTTCTCCTGTAGCTCCTGTTCGCTTTAACCTTTCAGATCCCGCCAGATCAACAAAATGAAACTTGGCAGTAAGAGTTTCATATTCATTCATCTCAGAAGATTCAGATATTATCCTGTTATCAGTGGCATTATCCTGAAGTAAAGAAGAACCCATAAGGCTTGGTAAGATCTTTCGTATTAGCATTTGCAAAGTTCAGTCAACAATTAATTACAACACTACCTCTTTGTCATGACCATCTCCTTATTCATTCTCTTATAACGACAGTATATTTCAAAATACTATCTCCATTTTAATCATATACACTAACATTCTTGAAGACCCAGCTCTAGAAACATGTGAATACAAGTTACTTATAGCATGAGCTACCATTGTTTCTTGATGTAGAAGTGGAGGGATACATACATTAAAATATACAAGTCTGCAGCAAGGTAGGCAACAAATTTTGTTCCCCTCCAGAAATGCAAGTCTTGCATCAACTGTCAAAGGAAACGGATTTAAAAAAACCAAACCTTAATTACATTATTACCCCCCAAAATTGCCAGAGCCACTTAGCTCATAAACCCACCAAATAACTGAAAGTTATTTTGATTTTATACCTCTCTAAACCCCATTATCAGCTTCCCTGTGGTGTGATTCTTCAATTTACTTTAGGAATTGTTGTTTGAAGCCATTTTTCTTAGCAGTCAGTATTCCACTAGCACTTCTGATTTGACCAGAAATAAGGACAGCAGGAGGAACCCGGAAGGAAGAAGAGATTCCTTTCTCCCTTCCACCTTCCTCCCCCAGGTAAGCTGTAATGACTGGCACTCCACGAGAGGCTCCATCAGTGCAGTGAGTCTCCCCAAGAACACGTTGCACTAGGGGCAGGTACCATTGCCTCAGCCTCTTTCCACTTCATGCCCCAAAGCACAGCAACAAAATTATCCTCCTTCATTAGATAATCCCAGACTTTTTTCCTGCCAATTAGTGTAGCTGTACCGCATCCTGCAGAGTTTTATTTTACTCTAAGTGTAGTTAGATTTGTTGTCAAGAAAGCAACAACGAGAAAAATCTTTACGTCACTCACTTCTTGACCTTCCTGGTAAGATATCCATTGCAGGGCAACTTCTACTAACTTGCCATGGTGTCACTTAATAAGCACATAATGAGTGTATGGATTTATAACGTATTCTCACAGCCCAAACAACAAGCTTAATTAGGAATTTCTATCACAGTAAGGTAGATTGTTCTGGATTTTGTTTAAAAAAAAAAAAAAGTCAAAATAAAAACACAAACCCTCGGTATTCTGTGGCAATGGCCTTGTTCAGCTAGCCCACAGCTCCCTTTGCTACTACCAGGGATAATGCGAGTCTCTGCCAAACCGTTCTCAAGGTAGTGAAATATTTCATGCTTCTAAATGGCCTCCTTTAGTAGCAGTTACAGAAGAGAACAGGAATTGTGCTACTTCCAAAAGACCAGAAATCATCATTTCTGTTATTTTGCCGTTTACACTCTCATTCCCAGCCCTCAAAGTAATGGTTAATGCACCCTGTCACTCTCGTTTATTTAGCAAGTGAAATGTACATCTAGAAACTTCTAAGAAGCATGGCTGGTGTGAACAAAGCTCAAGGAGCAGTGTGACTGTGCACTGCAGCCCTGGCTGCCTGCCAGCACTGGGCATCAGCCACTACACACAGAGGGGAAACAGCCAGCGCTGTCATCCGAGAAGCAGAAACTGCGTTGCCCTAGTAACAAAGGTCTCCCAAAACTCTTGTCTACGGAAACTTGAGCTACATCTACCCTGACCACCCAATAATAGCTTGTATTAATTTAGATTCTAGGAGTGTTCAGAGGCAAACATCAGGTCTATCCTCTACTCTCCTAAACTCCACAGGGAAAGAAGATGGTGCTGTCTTCACAGATTAAGGATGCAGAAACGCATAGCTCCAGACAGTCAAATTATCTTGTACATATTTTCCAAGTAAAGAAGAAACAAAACAGTTTGACATAAGGCAGAGGATGGCTACCTATTCCTCTAACACGAGCCTCTGTAAGAAAAAAGGCAGAGCCAGGCAACAGTCCTGCAAGTGGCTCAGCTGATGTGGAAGGCTGAGAGTGCATCAGCATAAGGGACTGCTGTGCCAACAGCCTGCGGAAAATGAGGCTCCAAGAAGACTTATCTCACTCTCCATAGACAGCTTTCAGCAAAAACCTCCAAGCAGACAGTGACACCACACAGTGACTGAGGTGCCCTGTCTGGGCTCTGAGTGTGATGCCAGCCCCTCTCAAGTGAAAACAGCTGACCACACCACCAGATCCACAGTTTCAGCATGGAAAGCAGGAAGAAGTGTTTTTAGGACATGTATAAAGCAGGTCTACATACCACAAAGAACCAGGAAGGGAACCTCATTTTGCCTGCAAATGATTATTTGTAGTATTAAAAAAAAAGGCAACCCCACCAAGAAGCACTGAAAATCCAATTCACTGTTCCACATGCCTATGGGTAAAATGCAAGCTAGACATTATTCAGCATTTAGAAATTTTGTTACCTTAAGGATAACCAAGTTAAGTCCCCCTGAAAGTACCATAGTTTTCAGTAATGTGGATTTACTCTACTCTTTACAAAATACACAAACAGCAACTAACAACTTCTACAAAACAGCACCGTGTTCATTGAGTTTAAATTTCAAGCTAAGCACATAGAGTTAACAGAATACCTGCACCCCAAATATATATCTATTTAAAATAAATACACTGAGCCTAAGATTTTAATGCTCTTCCACTTGTGCCTTACTTGGATATCAACAAAAAGCTTACTCTGAAATATCCAAGCAGTTTCACTTAGTTGACTGCAAGTTTAAACCCACTAACTGCTAAGATACTTAAAAGTGCTTTCCCAAATTAAAGACAAATTACATTTTAACTTTCTTGCTTGTGTATGTCGCAACAAAAGACTGTAGAAAATGCTAGAGGAAAATAGGCAGGTTCATGTAAGAGGCTGCAGTTTATGATTGCCTCTGGCTAGAGGATGGCTACATATGCACAGATTAAATCAAATTATTATAATGCTTAGCAAATTCATCGAGCATTATGATGACTGCAGCATCCTTATTAAGCGCAACTCAAATAGCAGTGGCTGCCAAAATTTTCCCCATTTTGAAAAATGGCTACTAAAGGTAAGTTTAATAAACAGAAAAAATACATACAGCATTAAATGCAGGGCAGACTCTGGTCTGACATAAGTGTATAGTAAAGATAGCATGTGACCGTGAGCTCTGAACATTCATCTGAGTGCTGGCGGTGGTTCGAGACAGAGCTCCCAGCTTCAAGCACTGCATCATCTAGAAAACAGACAAGAAGTACATTGCATTGCTTGCTGGCTAAAGAAAAAGTGTTCCTATAACACTTATTGTTTTGGATACACAATTAAACTTCTCTTTGCTATGAATTCAGTTCCTACGAGGCAAAAAAGCACAAAGATTCTTAAATTAGCAAACTCAAAGTACTTTTTGTGGTTCCTGAAAGAAAATCCTTATATCTTTGTATGTTTTTTTTTACTGTCCCCTGGTAGTAACATACCTATCTTCACTGACCTGTAGCAAAAAATGTATGATTTTTGTACCTTTTATATAAAAACATGGAACACAGTAACATTTGTAGTAAGATTTGCAATGCACATGAACAGCAGTTTATTTCATACCAGCCAAGAAAGGTAACATATATAAGATTTGGGAGATCAGACTGACATACATGGTCAAAATTTTCTCTCCCAGAAGAACAATATTATTAACAAAAGCCTAGCTTTAAATGAATGTGGCATGCACTTAATACTAAACAGTTATCAGATTTAAGACTACAGAAATTAAGCAGATAAAAAATTTAGCTAGGTTTCATGCTTAAATTGTCCAAGAGGCAGATACTAGCTAGCATGACCTCTATTTTTAACTGCTCATCAAAACATACAGACAACATTTTTAGAATGTACTTGGTATGCTACAGAGTAATTTATTTTCAATTATCACCTCTGATTCTCCATTCACAGATCGGGTTGTAACACCCACTGTATAAATTCCTCCCGCTGAATCTTCATGTATTTTAATATTTGATTTTTTATTCTTTGCATCAATATCACGTGTGGTATCAAACAGATCAAGAATTTCTTCATTGTAAAGCTGAGGAGAAGAAAAAGGAAAAAAAAAATCACTTTAGGAAGGAATTCTTCCAAAGAGTAACAAATCTGTGCATGGCATCCAAATGTCTCAGCTCCCAAAAAAAAGATGCTGTGAAACATCCAAACTTACAAGAACAACACATAACAGAGCAACTGCAAATTAAGTGACCTGTACAACTTTTTACTATGCCCACCCAAAGAAGCAGTAACTTCCTCCGTGTTGCCAGATCTGAGAGGTAATTCTCCAGTGGGACCAGGGAAGGGAAGGCATTCGATGCCAGTAGAACAAGAGTGGCAGTGGTTTCCGTGGTAGGCACCTGCTGCCTTCAGATTTGACCTTGGGCTTTGCTTTTGTTGATTCAGTTGACTGCACCCTCCTCCAAACACTTCCAACTCTGCACTTGCTCTCCCGGCCATCACACCTTTCCTCATATCCTCTCTCACACCTTAATAATTCTGTCTCCCTTTCGTTTAGATAAACTCTTCCTGCTCTCAAATGAATGTGACGTAAAATAGTTTTTGTGCAAGCTGCTTCTTAAGAAACAACCAAGCAGCAGTCCAAAAATGCTATGGCATGGCTTCTTGAGCAGGGCTTTGGTACTATGTAAGAATGTTCTGAGTTTCACAAAAGGTGTTTAGATCCAATTGAAGATATAAGGGGGAAAAACAAAGCACTATCCCACTGGGAATCTCATGGCTCAGGTCTCTGCTGATGTACACTGAAACATTTCCAGAACTTAATTTAGTTATACCAACTCATTTCAGCAGAACTCAGGTCAGACTAATTCAATTCCTGATGAAAAACTCCAGGTAAAAGTCAGAGATCTACCACAATAGATGTGTATTCACCCAAGGTACTTTCTCATAGGCTGAAAGTGACTTTCTCCTCTCACTTTCCCCTGAGAAAAGGCTCAGCGTTTGTGAATGTGACGTTTTTAATCCTTTACATATTAAAAAAGGAATTGTATTTAATTATTAAGCATAGATATTCAAAGCAGGAACCGTCTTACTAATGTTTTACTTCGATAAGTGCAAACTTATGCCACAATTTAGAGATCCTGATAATGCACCTGCAGTTGCATGGGATTGCATATGCCTATCTTTTGAAAAAGCAGGAAAGCAAGGAGTAAAGGGAGGCAGGCTGCAGCAAACTAAAGAAAGGCAAGAAAGTAGCAAACAAAAGCCATTGTTCCCAACAGTTATCCAGCTCTGAGGCTTCAAAGTTATTCCAAAATACAATGTGGCTTCAACTTGTTCAATCTGTAAATTATAGTTTATGCAATTCAGCTCTAATTGTAGATAGGATGGCAGGAAGAGGACACTTTCTGATACAAGAGTAGTGGATAATACATAACTAATCAGAAAAAGGTCTTTCAGGGAAAACTCCAATTTAACCTTAGAACAACAACAATAAAAAATAATCTACCAACAAAAATTACATTTTGTTAAGGGAGAAAATATTATATACATCATGTAACCTTTCTCTAAATTAGATAAACAAGACAGGTTTCAGTATGCACATTTATTCTGAAATACATGGTAATAGCCACAATTCTTCATCCCACTGTCCCTGTAGCATTTAATTACTGCTCTGTATTTTGGGAGTCAGCCACATTCGTAATGTTATGTCAAAACTCATAGTAAATTCAGAAACCACACTGGTTACTACTCCTCACGCTACTCATGTTGCAGCTGCCTAAGCAGAAGCAAAGCAGCAGTTCCCTGATGCAGAAACAGAGAGAAGAGCAGAGCATTCCCACAGCACGTGCTCAGCCCCACTCTCTTTAGGCAAACATTAGCCAGAGCAACAAAGAGCTCTGCTTAAGGTTAGCAGTGACAAACATATACCAGTGCAAAACTACTGCCAGCTTGTTAATCTTTAGAACACTTAGAGGAACACATGACTAAAGGACTTAATTTACTTCAGAAGTAATAAAACCAACAGATTTTCTCTTTGGTAAAATAAAAATGGAGTTTTTCCACCCCCAAAATAGATAAAAGTCAAACACTGAACCATGAATACAAATTTACACCTCTTTTTCCTTAAATTGACTTTTCCTGTCCATGTGCCTGAAGTATCAGATTATGCGGCTTGGTAGTGAAGGTAAATATGTTACACCCAAATCAATCAATTTAAAAAGTAGTTCCAGATTCAGGAGACACAGCATAAAACCTGCAAGACTTAAACCACCAGCTGCTGCAGGTCAGAAAGATAACAGATGTTACAGCCCCTTTACCAGTAACTGTGTCTACAAGAAGACACAAGGGAACAGTTTTGCCACAGCATTGACAGGGTTTTCTCTGGGTCTAAGGAAACAGGGAATAGTGACACAGAAGCCCAATCCTAAAGCAATGGGGACTGCAGAAAGAAGTACTTTCATGCTAGATTTCTTTTTTGGTGAAAGAAATACAAGCCTCCTGAACAGATTTTGTAAGCTAAAGAAATCTATGGCAAAGTGGCAAAAGCAGGCAAAGCGTGGTCACTATTCAAAGCCACAATGTACAATTGAGGGGTTTTTTTATCGTTTCTTGCTTTAAGGTTTTGCAAAGAATTACAAACAAGCATGAGCAACAGGCTGTCCAAACAAAGGCATGCTACAGAAAAGGGTAAGTTATGACTAACATAAGTATTTCTGTGCTTCAAAATAATGCTATAAAGGGAACTACGAATATAACTGGAGTAAGTTAAAAAGGCTCTTTTTCATAAACTGAAGAGCTGAAGCAAATCCCATAAAATTTCCTTTTGAAAACTTGAAGATTAATTCAAAATATCTTGTAAGAAAAAAAAGTAAAATAAGAAACCAGAAAAAATATATAATTTGTTTTCTAAAAAAGCCACAAAGTTACACCCACAAACACAGACCATATTTACCTCTAAGAACTGTGCATTCACTTTAAAATCCGGAGGTGGAAGTCCTTGTTTAATAGCACCTTGTTTTTTTTCTTCAATACATCTGAAAAGGTGCTTAACAGCACGTGATATAATGCCTTGTTCCTCTTCTGTTATGTTGACATCAAATCCAGTGCCCATGGTGTATGTTTTGCCAGCACCCGTCTAATTTGAAAAAGGAGTAGTTATTACAATGCATAAATAGCACCAAATTATCACAGAAATGCAGTTTGTGAGCACCAGTGCTAGATCAGCCTCTCATCTTTACAAAATATTAACACACAGAACAATGGGGCATTTTGAAAAATGGATCAACAACAGAATTTGGACCACTCTACTGTTTATCCACAGATCACATACAAAAAGGCAGAGACCAGTTCAATCTTTCATAACCTTTCCCCTGGAAACTTTCTCTAAGCAGCTTTCATCAGCTATCATCTCTGAGGTCAAAAGATGAATTAATGTTTTCAACCAAGGCTGTTAATTAAAGCATGTATTTTGGAGGTAAAAGTGGCGTTTGCAATTCTTTATTGAAATAGATCAAATTACTCCCTTAATTACCAAGTGTGAATATCTCAGGTATTATACTCCCATTGTTCTCACTTTATACTGAAGAATGTTCAGTGAGAAATTAATTTAATTAAATGTGAAGTCCTATAGAAGACAAGGTAGTGTTGTGTTTTCACTTCATTAGTGGGTCAAGTCTAAGACAAAGATAGGATCGTGCAGCTGAACATAATCTGCTAAACTGGATCTTCAAACTGCTTTGTTTCACTAGGATTAGACTTCACTTAGGTAACCTGAGATGCAACATTTAACAGTGGTGAAAACTCAGCATGTAAGATCCAATTTTATGCAATCCATTCCAAAAGGAATATTCAGAAGACAGTAACCCACTCTCTACATTGTGCTCAGCTTTGAGAAGTCAAATGTGTGCTCAGCGTACTAAGAGGGTGTGTTCTCTATGGAAAGTTTTCTGACTTTGGAATCTGATCCCTACATTTTGCCCACAAACAATGTGGCCCAAAGTTCCCCAGGATCTATTTTTAAAAAGCTTCTATTCCCAGAAATGTTTGAAAATGCAGAGGGTTAGACAATTGTTCAGAAAAGAATCTCATTACCACGTATCTCTAAATGTCAACTGATTAAATCAATACATTTGTATTGCTGCAGTGAGGTGAATGTAGGAATTATGTGGACTGATACTATTTTCAGCATTGCTATAATTTCAGATCTACTGCCTGTATATATTCTGTGTTTTCACCGCCAGTTTACACAGAATCTATATAAAATCCTAACAAATCTCCTACAAGATAACTCACTGAAAATAAATCCAAGATGCTAAAAAACAGATTCATGCATTTCAAAATTTATGAGAAAAATCAGTTGCGAGAAACTATTTATTCAGAAATAAAATTGTAAAGCTTACCTGGCCATAAGCAAAGACAGTGGCATTATAGCCTTCAAAGCAGCCTTCAATCAGCTTTTCTATACACTGTATATAGATCTCTTCTTGCTGTGAGTCAATGTTAAAGACATAATCAAAAGTGAAGGCCTTATCTTTTCCCAAGAACACTTGAGGTTCACCAGGTGTGACAGATGTACAAATATGGCATCCTTCAATCTTCTCTTTGGCTAGCTGTGGTCTAATTCTGTTTTGGAAGAGATAAAAAGAACTATTAGGAATTCTCATCATCGAAAAAGGAATACACAAACAAAAAGCAAGGGATGAGAAAAAGTCCTTAGTGGCTGAAAAATCAGAATTTTTCATCAAGCCAGGAGGTTTCCAGTTGTCTGAGCCATAGAACTGACTGTATCAGAACCCCAGTCATAAAACTGCCCATGCAGATGACATTTTTTCTGAAGGTTCACCTACTTCAAGCTGACAACTTGCCTAGAACTCTGAATATTTCTGTATGCACAGTACACATTACTGAAGAGTAACTTTCATATTTGGTTTCAAATCAAGCTTTCCAGTTTTATCCTTCCTCTTCATGCTTCCATCGTAAAACCAGAAATTTTAATTTTATGGGGTTTTTTTATAAGGAAGATAAATGTGAAAAAAATACAGGATATTTCAAATAGCAATTTGGGAGCAGGGACTCACCAAAATCTACATATCATCTTAAATGAAAGCCTCCCTGCTATGAGAGCTATGACAGCAGGGAGAAAGCTCACATTTCTTCTTTCCTTTTGACAGGAAAGGAGCTTTGTCACAGCCAGAACACTTCAGTGAAATGTTTGATTTCAGTGAAGAAGCACACCTTCAGACAAAAGAAAACGGTACCTAACAAGTTCCAAAGGTAGGAGTGTCTCATTCCTCACTATCTTCCAACTGAGACAAACATCAGGTTTTATTTCAGTTTGTTCAGTTTCTGACAAAATACTTGACAGAATATAGCTATATTGGACTTTGTATATCACTTCATTAATTCCTCTGCATTCTTGATACTCTTGCACTCTTGTCAAAATAGAATTCACATTCTGCCTCATAACTAATAATGACTGTGGAAGTTTGTGTTCAATTGGTTTAATGATTAACTGTCAACAAGAGGACTATGGCCTACGTAACACATTATTCTAGCTGTAGTTAACTAATAATTCATTTACAAAATTACTTTTTTTAATTATTTCCAAGTTACTAAAGCAGCATCAAAAAAAAATCCAAAACACCAACAAAAATCGCCCAAAACAAACAAACAGAACAAACAACAAAAAAAACCCACGTGCAGATGTGTGCAGCTTAACAGACAGGACAAAGAAGGCTATAATAAGGGTGATAAAACATCAGCAGTACAGCTATGTACAAAATAATGAAATATTTGATATAGATTCTCCACTTATATAAAGCTTCAAGTACCTACGTTTACTTCAATGTGGCTACTTTTAGTTACACAGTATTAAAGATCTGTATGCAGAGTATATTTTAAAGGCACATATTTGCCTCATAATTCCACCTTTTAGAGTAGCTGCGCTGTCTTGAAGCAAATTCCCCAACATCTTCACTTATCACATGTTGGTTTGGATCACAAAGCAGCTTCAGTGTGCACAATTCACACCCCCTTCAGAGGAAACTAAGCCAAAATGCTTGACTCCAAACACAGAACTTGTTCCAAAATCTAATAGGAGCGTAAGGGCCCAAAGCAACCTGCTGATTTACTGTGACTGTGCCAGCACTTGCTGATGCAGAGAAGTCTCCAACAGCTCTGAGTGGCCTGCTGCAGACTAATTCAAATTATAACAGCACACATATATTAATATCATAAAATATTATATTTTATAATATCAAATTATATCAACATACACTTTAGCTCAAGTTAGAAATATCCCACTTAAAAGAAAAACAAACAAAACCAAACAAAAAAACCCCAAAACATATGATATATCTACTTTTTATTGCAGATTCTGAATTTTTCATCCAGGGATGTACATTGCTGTCAGAAATATGTTTCAGATTTTTTTATTCTAAGGGTTTCTTTATAACCCAATGTGTGACACTAGAGATTAACCACAATTTATTTGAAAGGTTTTCCACACATTAATTCCATTATGGAAAGTTCATTTATGATCAGGAGGTACCACCCTTGTCAGCATAACCTCTAGTGTGGAGTGGAAATCAAGTAAACCTTTGAAAAATATCATTAAAGGGAAGATCATATAATGTGTAAAATAAAATTTGCATTTAAGGGCATAAAGTGTGTAATATAGGTCACAGATTTTCTCTAATAATATCATTATCATAAGAGTTTTTTCTTTAAATGAAATAAGAATGCTGAAAGTATTTCAGGATTTACATAACTCCTTCAGTAACAACCAACTTGATCCACTAGCACCCATGCAGACTAAACACAAAATCTGATTAATATGTACAGAAGCTTGTAATACATCTGGTTCCCTCTAAATTAAGGAACTTTTGGTAATAAAATAGCTTTTATTTCTAGGTAGGAAGTCTTCAAAGGGAAATTAATTATATACCTTTTCTAAAAGCATTCTACACAACTGGAAAACTGAGCAAATAAAACACTGTAGCATGCTGTCTAAAACAATATTTAGAAAATGCCAACTCGGTAGGTTATTCTGCTGTTTTCTTTTAATGCCGTGAAGTCAGTCAGAGGGCAAGCTTCTTTTTCAGACTAAGCACTCTTATTCTTTCACTAATCCATTGCAGGCAGTACAAAGGCCATCAACTGTCCTTACAAGAATGAACTCTAAGGGCTTTTAGAACTCCAGAGGTATGTCATTGTTTTCCAGTGCAAGAAAGCCTAGGAAGACCTTTTCTAAAAGCCTGGATGGAAAAAACATTTCCAAAATCAAACATTCCAGAACCCCAACTTCCCCCCACTATGAAGGGCTTTTACCATTGACTTACAGAATGAAGTTGACAACTTAAAAAAGAAGTTTTTCTTCATATCTTTTTATTCTATGCTTTAAAAAATTAATTCATTTTCTACACTGAGGAACTGACTCAATTATGACAGGTGCCGAATAAATTTCTCCTTTATCCTGCTAAGTAAAGGCTCAGAGTGACCACAAAGAGGAACAGCATGCCTAAAATATCAATGATTTGCATGGTAATTATTGCAGTGATGACAGGACTGTAAAGTGAGCAGTTTCGATGTCGCCCTGCAGAGACTTCCCATGAGAATCGTCCCAGCTAGGTCCCTGCCTTGCAGCCAGGCAGCACCTCCCAGAGCTTTGCTGCTACAAAACCCTGCACAACAGCAAGCCTATACACATCAGCCCAACGTCATCAGCGCCCAGCAAGACACTATTCTAGAGACCAGCTGAGCTGAAGGAAATCGGTGTCACTATCGGCTCAGTCTCTTCGCTGGCATTGTTAACACAACATTCAGAGACCCAGCAGTGATGATGGTGTCCTTCCTCCCTAACTTATCACTAAATCTGAAAAAAGCGCTAAGACAAAAATACATTTCACTAGCACTTACTCAGCACAAAGGAAAAACAAAGCAAGACTCGACACATCAGGGAAGCTTCAGCCCAAAGAGAGACTCCCTTCTCATTTTGTGATTGCTCTTACACAATGTCCCCACTCTGTCATGCACTTGGGAGGTAGCAACCAGAGAGAAATCACGGCTGCATCAGGTTGAAAGACACCTTCCACAGAAAAGGATGTACAGACGAGATTTTCATCACCCAACCTGAGGTCTGCTCAAGGGATACTTCATGCTTTGAAATCTACATAACTCTCTTGATAAGTTTAGCACCAAGCTAATATGATGACCTTAAATGAGCAAGCAACAGATGCCTCCCCTTCAATTTGATTTCTGGCAATTTATGAGCAGTGTGAGTGGATTACCTGAACCTCATGGCTCTCAAAGCCTTACTGTTTGTACTGAATGTGTGGCCCGGCAAATAAACAGTCCTCATGCAAGTCAAATTTTGATCTAGCACTGGCTGCAGGAACATTTCCTCCCCCTCCACCCCACAGATCAATTGGGAAAGTGATTTTTTTCTTCTGCTTACAGCTGAACCTTTTCCACTCTCATGCCTTAATGTGGTCACTTCTGTCAGCAAAGCAGGCAGCACCCACGCTTTAAAAATGTGAAAGACTTCATTTTGGTGATCTCTCCTTGCCCAGCTTGCAGTCTGGCAGTCTGCCATGGTGATTTTTCTCCAGGACCAATTTGACTTCACCCATTTTGTCTTCTACATGGCCCCACCTCACCTGTTTTTCAGGCTACTCTCTTAATTATATACAATCAGCTGTTTTCTACCTATTTCCAATCACATCTCCTCAGATGTGGCAACTTCCCAAACAACATTATGCTTTACATCCTTCCCTCTCCTCCTCTCCAAAGCATGAACACACCCAATTCTTGTTTATATGTAGTTTGCAGCACCTCCAGGCCACACACATGAAACTTAATCCCCTAAATCTCTCCTGCCTCAGCACACTGAGACAAGCTGTCAAATTAGGGAATGCTAAAGCAGCCAGCGGTTGCACAGTAATGCACTGTATTGTACTGGAACTAATCCCTCAGCAGAACAGGGGCACAACGTCTCTGCTACAAGTATTGTCAGCTACTACAGACTCAGATAATACTGTTCAGGGACTACAGCCATCATCAGGTCAATACCCTGTGTTACACAAGACATCAGAATTTACAGAATTGATTCCTGTTTAAACTAGATAATATCATAATATCTCTTTGAAAAGCATCCTCTCAGTTTATTTCTAGGGATGAAAACCTGTCACAGTGATTTAAATATATATTATTTATATAAATAACTATCTGGATAAATAAGGATATAGATAGATATACATATATATGCACACATCCCTTTACAGCTACTGAACAATTTTACCTCTGTGCCTGTTCATTTAAGAACCTCTCCAATACCTAATTTTACCCCAGCAATCTCCATCCATCTATGATTAAGTCACTCCTTAATCTCATTTCATACACTAAATGAGCAATATTTTAATTTTGCATCTCCAAATATTACTCTAACAAAAGCTAATAATCAAAATGTTTACCGCATGCCTTCTCAGCACCTCTACAGAATACCAATAAGAACATGAGAACATCTAAGAGTGATCTAAAAAGGCAAAGCATCAAATTATTCTTGTTTTACAGAAAGAAAAATGAAAAACAAAATCACAGATTAATCTTTCAGATAGCAGTGACTATCCAGAGGCTGTGCATTGGAAAGGAAAGGTTACTCTGAAGTGCCATGTAAAGTTCTCTGTGGGGAAAGCACTGTTCTCACCTTGCTCAGAAAACCATGAATTCAAATCACGTGTTGTGCTGAGCAAGAAACAAGCTAACCTGTAAACCCAAGGCTCTTCAATACTTCTGTTACTACACTAAGCCTATTAAATTTCACACAAGTTTCACGTGTGGGTATATGAAATATTAAATCCAGAAGCACCTAATAAAATATTTACTGAAGCATAGCAGGCAATATAAACCAGAAAACAAACAAATGCTACGCAAAACCAAAAGAAAACACTTTGCCACTCTTACTTCAGCATCAGAATTCCTTCACCCTTCTATTCTATTTATGCTCATCAAATCACTCCCATTAATCTCCCTTTACCGCAAGCAAGGAGTAAAGAAAGCTGAACAGATTTCATCTCCAAGACATCTGATACGCATAAACTTTTCAGTATTTTTGCTAGCACACAGTGGAATCCTGCTCTATAATTAGCAGCACCTCCAAAAGACACAGTGATAGCATCTGAATGCAATGAGCTTTAAGGATACAAAAAGGTCTGGTCTATGACAAATCCCAGGTTTACCTCTTGTTAACACGTCCCAAAGGGTACAGGAACAAATCTCGAGGCTCCCACAAGCAACTCTCACCCACAGAAAGTTTCTGTGCAGTGGTATCACTTAACGGTACGGTTCTGGTATCGATCACCGATATCACACTTACTGATATCAAGAAGTAAAAAGGGAATGCAACTACAGATATACAAGTTACAGTGATCACACAAGACACAGCTCAGCAACTGAGCTGTGGCAATTGACCACCCAGCACATTGCCAAGCCTTTCCCCCCTTCCGTGGGTCAGCTCCCACCCTTGAACCTGCTGCTTCCCCTGCAAAAGGCACAAGCACACACCAGCCACCCAACTAGGGCAGCGACACTACCTTGCTGCGACTGTAACTCAATCACTCTTACATAAGATTTGGGCACCACTCCCACCAGTGTTTGGCTAAAGCTGCCACAGTCTAGCTCAGTGCTGCCAGCAGGTGTGTGTGCCCAGAGCCCACAGAAGATAGGCAGAGTCCAGGCATTACTCGGCCTAAACTTACACCCCCTGGCAAGCACAAGTGAGGCAGATGTTTTGCACATCTAGCAGTGCTTGCCTTTAGACACCAAGAAACTTTCAGGTACGTGAAGTAGGTATCTTAATACAAGTTTGGCAACCCCAGAGGATAAAACTTCCTGGATAGGTCTTGGACATAAAAAATGCAGTAAAGATTTACAGTAAGTTAGAAAATGCTTAAGCGTTACCTATATAATCCAGATTTTATTCAAAAGTCCTACTGAGTTACTTACAAAAAGGTATAGCATCCCTTCAAACCATGTGTAGCCAAAAAAAACCCCTTAAGTTAAAACATCCAGCAAAATCAGGCACTAAATGACCAAATTGGTTCTGATATTACATTTTCAATAGCTAACTTATTATACTGCAAACAAAAAAAATTTTCCTATTCAAATATATATCCAGATAATATTTTGTTTCAGTGCTGCACACTGTCACTTCCAATTTACACTTAATGGAGAGGGCAGCAAATAGAAAACTGGAATTAAATTAAATTGAGGAAATATATCACTGTCATAATTAGATTTGTCCAGTTCTCCTCCTCTACGCCCAAGCTCTACTTCTTCAGCTCTTTTTTTAATTATTTTTACAGGCAAATTTAATTTCACAAAACAATTACCCTTTTCAGTAGCTTGTATCTGGTCAGCTCATCTCCCCATTAGCTGTTCATGCTGGAGATGACATTTGCAGTGCCAGGATGAGGCAGTTCCACAGGCTGCTGCTCTGCCTTGGTTCCTGAAGTGCCATACAATAGCTGCATCTCCGGGCAGCCACTACAGCCAGCCAGGACACAGTTTAGCAGTATGATTTCAGCTTAATTCTTGTGCAATTCTGTAACAGCCTAGCAGGCTGTGCAACACAGATGGCATCCTCACACTGACAGGCACAGTCCTGTGCTTTTGCCAGGAAAAAAAAAAACGCAAAGGGAAAACACCCAGGCCTCCTCTCTCACAGAATTCCTACTGCCCCACACGCTCCCTTCCTCACACCACCTCCCACAGGAGGGCTAACAGAACCTTCGCAGATCTAGAAGACCTCCAGCATCCTTCTTCATAACATGAATGCTTTTTCCAAAGCTCTTTCGTGTGGTTTCTTGCGGAGTAGTTTACTCTCTAGTGAGCAAAGAAATGAAGACAATTTGACTTTTGAGAGAAAGACAGAAGGGAGAACTGTGTTTCAGGATGTGTACTGGCCTTGATTATTTCTAGTTCAAGACAAGGTCATCTGTGGTAGAAAAGCAGCACTACCATAAGCTTCCATGTGCCTGCCAAGCACTGAACGGGCACATCTCCAAATCCAAATGCAGTTTGAGTAGAACTAAACAGAAATGTCTTTTCCAATGCCAAAGGCAAACAGATTTTTTTAAGTTGTCCTACTATGCTACATGCCTTAGTTTTCATATCAACATATGTCTTACCACTCTGAAAAAGCTAGAATAATAACCCAATATCTTAGATAAAATGAGATCTAACCAAATACAGCAAAGTATAATTTTTGAACTAAGACAAAGTATTTATTATTTCATCTGCTTACACTGCACTTCTGGACATCAACCCACAGCTGACAGAACAGCAAAGACATCCCAAACACCTGGTTCAGACATGAACAGGTTTCTTCCCCAGGTGGTCTGGGAAATCTAACATCTCCAAAGGCTCATTAGAAATCAAAGAATCATCTTCTGAGCCAACACAGGAAACATACAACCAAGGGAAACTGCAGCCAAAAAGTTCACAACAAGGAAGCACAGCCATTCATGGCTCTGGGTTTGGATGAGTGCTCCAAGTCACTAAAGCTGTAGTTTACCAGAGGATTCAACCAGTCTGCAATTTGATGGCTGTGCTTTATATAGCAAGTCCAATATCCCAAATGCAAATGCAGGACAGGAGGACTGCCTTGACAGGAGGACTTGCGCATTAAATCTGTCTCTCTTACAGGAGTGCACTTGCTTTAAAGGTTTAACTTGTGTTAAAGGTTTCTGTTGAAAAATATGTTTTAGTTTTTATGACTTCGTTCGCAAAGCCTAGCCATGAGTGAGAAATATGAAATACCAACTTCATTTCACTAGTAGTGTTTCACATCAAACACTAGCACTGACAATAACAAAGATCAGTATGGATTGCTATTATGAAAAATTTATGGCAATAGTACCTGACAGTTACACAACTTATAGAACGTAGAGGTCACAAATTCAAAAGAAAAGTGGAAAGAAAGGTCTTCTGGTGTGGCCCCAGACCAGTGTCTACAACTACATGGATATGAAGAGGCCAATTAAGCTAGCAAGTATATTTTTCTGTGGGTAAGGATTCAAAAAGAAAGCAACTCTATATAAAAAAAGAACACAGCACCTTATATTTCTTTGAAAATTATGGGGGTTTTTTCCTCCAAAATGTAGCTTTAGCGCAGAAGTTAGCAGCTTTCATCGTTCCTGCTCTGGGAAGCAGGAATGAATGCTCTGGGAAGCATAGCTGTAAGGAGAGGCTGAGTCATGTTGCTTAAGAGAGCCTGGTATTAATTATGTAACAAGGGCAGTACCAGGAAAAGAAATACACTTTCTGTAGCATCTTTCTGCTCTGCATCTGGAATGCTTAACAGAGTTTAAATGTGCTAAGCAAACACCATTATAAGTACCCTAAGATGAAAAAAAAAAAAAAAAGTTGAAGTTTAAGGAAGGCTTGTTGAAGAGTGCACAGCCCAGCTTCCTAGTAATGAGTCATGATAATAAGTGCTGCCAGTATCTTAGAGACAGACACTTTGCTTCCAGAAATTTTAGTGTCAGAATTCAGCTGACAATGTCATCATCACGGCTAGGCTTCGCGAACGAAGATTTGGGAAGGGCACTACCCACGCTTGCTACAAGCGCGCTGGTGGCTAAAAAGGCC
>JAWMRA010000041.1:13962161-14134850 GCA_035584735.1 Pseudotriccus pelzelni | reverse complement strand
TGGGCCCGGCCATCCAGACAGTTTTAGCCAGTGAAGAGCACACCCAGCCAAGCCATGAGCAGCCAGTTTCTTCAGGAAATGCTGTGGGAAACGGTGCCAAAGGCTTTACTAAAGTCCAGGTTGACACATCCACAGCCTTTTCCTCATCCACTAAGCAGGAGATCAGGTTGGTCAAGCAGGAGCTGCCTTTAACAAATGCAAGCTGGCTGGGCCTGATCCCCTGATCCTGCACATGCTGTGTGATGGCACTCAGGGTGATCTGCTCCATGACCTTCCCTGGGTCTGAGGTCAGACTCACAGGCCTGTAGTTCCCTGGATCTTTCTTCCAGCCCTTCTTGTGGGCAGGCATCACATTTTGTAACCCTCTGTCCACTGGGATCTCTGCAGTGAGCCCCAGGGCTGCTGGTAAAATGGTTGAAAGGGGCTTAGTGAGCACTTCCTCCACTTCCTCATATCTTTGAGTGGATTCCATCCAGCCCCACGGGCTTGTGTGTGTCTGAATGGTGCAGCAGGTCACTGACCATTTTCCTTTGGATTATGGGAGCTTCACTGCACTCTGCATTTCTGTCTTCGAGCACAGAGAAATTAAACGTGTTAGTCTACATAATACATACAACACATTTTTTGTGTGTTCAGGATTGTCAGCAGAGCGAGAAGGTACACAGAAACTTTTTTTTTTCACATGATTAGATTAATTTGTTTAAAGAGATTTTTTTTTTTAGTATATTACCTTGCAAATATTTGTCCAATATCCCAGTGTAATGAATGTTTTGCAAATGTTTTACAGGCACCTGAATGGACAGAGGAGGACCTGAGCCAGCTGACAAGAAGTATGGTTAAGTTCCCAGGGGGGACCCCCGGTCGATGGGAAAAGATTGCTCACGAATTGGGTCGATCAGTGGCAGATGTGAGTTCACTCAGATTTGCATTGTGGAGAGGATGACAAACCAGAACAAGACAGGCAGTGTAGAAGGCAGACATATATGGGGGCCGACATTGTCTTTTGAGAGCAGCTACAATCCTTTTAGGACCTGGAAGTGAACCATTAACTAACTATGCAAGAAGCAGATGTCAGCCAGTCTCTCCCTCCGCAATTAACAGCTGTAACTGATCGGCTGGATGGGGGATTCTGGTGCTTACAAACTTCAGCTACTGCAACCCAGTCACAGAAAACAATGTGCTGCAGGTTTTGTAGCAGCCTCCTTTCACTGCAAGTGAATGTTTGTGTGACTTGGTTAAAGATTACATTTCTGTTTCAAGCCAGTCCTTAAAAAATGCATATGAGCTCATGATGTTTAGACAGGTGGTTTCCATTAATTAAATTGAAATATCTTTACAAATTTTGAAACGAGTAATACATATGATACTATTTCAGTGCCTTTTTCAGGATTATAGCATGCTTAATAATTATATCATGTAAAAATGATTAATGTCCTTGTTAATTTATATTTTATAGTATTGTACCAGATATCAAAGCAAGCTTGTACTTACGGATTTTAAGTGTTATGATCTTTAAACCCTTAGGGGCTAGGCTGTAAAAGACTTTTCCTTTCCAAGCAATAGATCACAAGAACATGATGTAGTGTCTGCTGAGGACCATTTGAAAGCCCTTTCAGCTGACCCTATTTTATAGGCTCTGTAGGGGTTAATGAGAATAATGTTTAAATCTGTTGATGTACATTTTGAGATTAGATATTCTTTATTATATTTCAGAGACTATCTTAAATAATGGGAAACAAAGCCACGGGCTAGAGTAACCTCTTATAACCTTCTGGGCAATTTGTGTACTTAATTTTTTCTTTACCTTGTTGATATAATTACAAAAATACATGTTTAGAACTTACTTTTAAAGTTTTAATGCATCTATACAGTTCTGTTACATATACCAAAAAGTAAGCCATTTGCATTCTAATTTTAGAACAACACGTTATTTGCAAAAAAATGTATGTCAGCAAGAAGTGACTAACCTGCTAATCAAATGAAATTAAGAGGTTTAAGGTTTATTCTGATTAGTATTTTTTATTATATTTCTTGAAATATTCATGTTACTGAACTGGAATGATTTCATTAAAAAGATGCAACATTTCACTGAGCAGGTATTAACAGCAAAACTATTTTATATTGGTTGGTAGTGTAAGGAGTGCATGGGAAAGATCTTCTGAGATTGTTTTGGAAAATCTGGTTAATTATCTTGAGAGATAATAGAGACACGTGGAATGGTTCCACATATACCCATCACAAAGCTAACACTGTCTTAGCATTGCCTTCTGCACCCACTGTCAGCTTTATTCCTTGACTTAGGTGTAAAAACATCCTTTATTAAGAATCCTTTGCATAATATATTTGGCCACCATAGTTGCAAACATCCAGTACTGGCAAGAAAAAACTAAGCTCACTTGCTTCTTCCGTTAGGTGAGAGGTCTTCAACAACATGTCCTTTTGTTTCAGTGAGTAAATGAAAGAGATGTGATTGTTCTAAAAGCTGTCATTTTCTTGTATGAAAAAAGGAATTTTCAAAGATTTTTCTGTGTGGAGGAAAGTCTGAGTGTAGTCCTTTTTACTGCCAGTGACCTCCAACTATATGATTAATGTGTTCTCCACACAAGTTTTTACTTCTCTAAAAATTTCCGACTGCTGATAGTGCAAGGTCAGCTTTCCAGCACAAACTACATTAGAGTTTCTGCTACTTTTGTCATCACATAGCACAGAGTTGCAGCCATTAGGTATTAAGAGGAAACACTTATCAGAAGCTTCATGAAAGCATTTTGGGTCTCAGACTATTACTGCATCAGTACTAGAAATGTTGAAACTGGGAACTACTTCAGATATATCCATTCAGCTCTTGAACAAGATGTACAATTTATCCCTTTTATTTGTCGAAGATGACATAGAATAGCATCTAAATTAGCAGCAAGGATTCTTACTTTGTTTGGGCATTACTGTAGTTGAATAAGAAATGTTATGTTAAAGCTGCAGGAAAAATTTCTGGGTTTGTTAAACTTTGTGCACAGTAGAAGAAGTGTTTGCATGAGCAGGCAGCATTTGCCGCCCAAACAACTGTTCGCAGTTTCCTTTGGGAGCAGTGCAAGGAGACAAGTTTTGCTGTACGAGGCATTGTTTTGAAATAGTTTGCGTAGCAGAGTTTGGGAATCCTTTGCTTACAGCTGATTTAACGACAGTCAAGCCAGAGAGAGTTTGAAGTATGTATTATCTAGCAAATGCATTAGATCCTAAAAAAGAAAAACATTCCAGGGCAAATTTGAATTTGTTTTTCCAACATTTCTAATGCAGGAAATAGTTTTAAAAAACTTGAGGTTGCTTTCTGCTTGTTTCTTCTCCTGTAAAGCCTCAAGAGCAGTAAGGGCTGGTTTTCCTTTCACAGTTAGAGAACTACAATAGAAAGGACTGAGAAGGCAAAATGTGCTTGTTTCCATGTGATTTTAAGCATTCAAACCATTTTTAACAGAAGATTAGCTAAACAGGTGTTAATAAAAACAGCTCAAAGTAATCCAGTCCAAAATGATGTCTCCACTGTTGCTTCTATCTCAAAGCTTTCTTCTTCAGCAAAAGAAAGGTTAGAAAAATATCTCAATACTTTTTAAAGAATAAGCTGAAACCCTTCATATATACTAGAAGAGAATCAGTGAAATTCACTCCCTCTAACCACCCCAAAGAAATGCTATTTTAAATTGCCTTTAACTCCTCCTTTTTCTAAAGAAATAAATTCCTACATCCAACTACGTTGATTTCTATTGACAATTTTTAAGCAGTGTGAAGTGACTTGAGGAAAGTGTTCCTGGCTTTTTTGAACTTTCAACTTCATGGTGGTGTTTTAACTTACTACATCCTTAGTTTGTGACTAGTTTTCAGTATTACACTTAAACATGTGGTTTGATAGAGAGAGTCCAGATGAGAATAAATAGAATAATAGGTTCCTAAAATGCTACCTACAAGGAAAGATTGTGAAGGAATTCGTGTTGTTGAAATGAAAAAATATGAACTGAGGATGTAAGTATTCAACTACTTTAAAAAAAATTATAATGAGGAAGGGACTTGTGCACTGTATTAGTTTTGAGGGGCAAGAAGTAATTACATCAAATTTTATCACAGACTTCAGAGTTAGAAACTGAGGGGTAAAGAATTCCAATGGAGATGATAAAGCAGTGGAATAGGCTGCTGTGGAGTCTCAGTATTTGCAGGTCCTAAAGAACAGGTTACACAAACATCTGCAAGAAACAACATCAGTGTAGTGGTTCTGCCTGAGGTTAGGTCCCTTCTCTTCGTATGATCTGTGATTACACTAGCAAGTGCAAGCTATCTGGGAGGAAAGGGGGAGGAAACAAACCCTCCCCTACAATTGGAAGCATGTGTGAACTCACTTTTAAAAATGTAAAATTAAAGCCAGATAGTCACCATAGTTGGTTTGTAATCCCTGCATATAACTTAGCTTGACTTCTGAAATTCAGTAATTCTTAATAAAGTGTTCCTTCATGGTTTTTTTTTTCTAGTAGTATTCAAATTGGCATTTTGTAGACAGTTATGTTTGCCAACGGTTATTTCCCAAAATACAGCCCAAATAAGGATTACTGAAGGCCCATTATATGGGTATGTCCACAAGATTCCCCATCCAAACCAGTACATCCACATGATGTGATGCAAGCTGCTGGGAAAGTGCCAGCCAAAATCCAGCAATGAAAAATGTCCATGCTGTAGGGCCCCTGAGCTCATTCAGCTTTACTGTTTCTATTTATGCTGCCTCATGTGATACCAGCATAAATATCTTCGCAGCATATTCCTGTGCTCCTCAGCTCAGAGAGGTTACGCTTCGCAGCCGTGGTACGGACATACTGTAAGGAGGGTTATTACTTTAACTGCTGTCGTGTTAAATATAGGACATGTTTATCTTGTCTCTCTTCAGGAAGACATCTTTTAACAGCCAATGAATAATCAACCCAAAATAGATGAGGTTAAGTTGTGCTCATTTTATCAGTATGTTTAATTATTTAAATTATTTAAATTGCTAATTGTCATTTTAATATGTGCATATTGGGAATTTAGCAACCTTTTCCCATAAAGATGGTTTTTAGCTCTCTTAGTATGATGAAACCTTATTGCTTTCACTACTGAAAGGTTCTATGGCTTTTTAAGTAGTTTTTATTGCAGTTGGCTGGTGCTGTAAATTAGGTTTTCAAGTATTTTGATTATGAAAGGGAAATGGAGTTCAGTTAACTCTAATCAGGATTCCTGCCTGCTGACCTGGTTACCTGTACCACTGCTCTCTGTCATCCTCCAAACATCTGTTCTTTGACCCATTTTCCTTGCTGAATTTGTTGCTCCAGGGTTAGTTCTCATTCCTATCCGCCAATACTTAAGGAAATAATTGACCTTTTAAAATAAAATAAAAAAGTTATGTTTGAATTTCCTAAGCACCGTGAACACTCTACAAATACATAGTGTAAATAATGAATGGAGTTGAGTTGCAATACTACTATTTCTGCTAAAATTATGTTGTTTGATTTGACAAATGCTAAGCCTTATGAAGATTTATAATAATGATTGTCAGCTTTTACTGAATTCAAAAATTGAGAAAAAGCACTTAGATGTGAAATTATAGAAGTATATTGTATTTGACAATACCAACCTTTATAGATAAAAAGTTTTAAAAAAATTGCTGAAAGGCATAAATTAATTTCAGTAACTACAAAGGACGTTCAAATTGTAAAAATAACAGAGGAAGTAAAAGCTGTCTGGCATGCCAAACAGACTTTAATGTGATTATTAGGTACAGGTTTTTTAAATTAAAGGCAAAGAGATCTCAGATTTCATACTTGTGAAGTAATATCATTCACTTGTCTTACAGGATTTAAAGTGATTCTGTTTGCTCCTGCAGTCACTAATCTCATGCATTTGTGTTGCAAAAACAGACTGATTGGGATTTGCTGCTTGTATAGAGGAACACTAAGGTAGACAGCAAAACAATAGCCAGGTGGCAGACATTCTGAATTACCATGAAACCTGAAAACATAAGGTTTGGGGAGGTGGGTTCTTATTTTGTGGTATCTCTTGTATGCCCAAGCAACAGTTTCAGCCTTTAAGTCTGACTGTGTGAGTTCATACTCATTATACGTGATATGCCATTGTAAACTAGCTATCTCATTTTTGACGAATGCAAGCTCATTACTTTGCCAACAAGAAAACATCTATATGAGAAATGGTCCATATGTAAAAGCTCATGAATTTATCAGATCTTTTGCTTCTGGAGATTAACTGTTTTTCTAAGTTAGTTTTATGTTTCATTTTGTATGCTGTGTCTGTATTAACTCAGTGTGCAGTCCAGTTGTGGATGTTCTGAAACATTCACCCTTAGCAGTTTGCATATATTTATGTAATCAATAGTTCTTCCAGTTGCTTATTGAAGTATAAAGTCCTAGCTCTGGATCAAGGTCCAAGAGAGGTTATGAATATCTAAGATGGGATTTAGATCATATGCAGGTCATGCAGATCCCTCAATTTGAGATGAAGTCTTCGAAACACCTGTCTAATCCCACAGACACAGCAGAATGACTCTGTTGATACCTGAGGGGTGGAAAGGTGGTTGCTGTTCACCGTCCTCTCATTGTACAGTTTTATTCTGTGCACTCCTGCAGTTGCCCCCACCGTTTTTGCAGAACTGGGCAGCAGTTAGATGATAGCAGATAGATGGCCTGTGGCTGGAATTAATGCAATATCCCACATAGCTCCTGGTGAGCTGGGTATGAATTCCATTGCAGAATTCAAGTCTTCTGACACTCAAGAGAGGCAATGCATTTTACATCATCAGCAACAAAATAAGATGTCCAAGTAGTTGTTGCAGGGGCCATTTGAGCCAAACTCCTCTCTTATGACTGCTCATATTATTGAGCTAAAGACTCTTAACTGACAAAACCCAAGCACAGTATGAAGTCTCCAGCATCATCACAATGTTAATTGCCAAGTTCTTCCTCTTGTGTCCTGAAAAAAGGAACAATTCTTCTGCTGCTTTTAATTAACTATTTGGGCACTTAAGCTGCAGAGTTATACATCTGGTGATTTAGGCCAAGCTTACCCTTTTTTGGAGACCACATCTTAAACTGTCCCATAATTAAACTCACTGTTTTGGGGATTTCTGTTGAGGTAGCTACTTCTTCTCCATCTGCTGTGGCAAAGTTCAGAACCACACATGGTTTCAAAGTCCATAACCATAAGAAAACTATTGTTTCTGGCTGCAACTGGTGCTTCTAAGCAAATTCAGTTAAATTCATAACATGTTTCTTAGTTCTTTCAAGAATAAAAGCACGTTCTCCTTAAAATACTCATTTGGCTGCGTTAGCGTCAAGTTCAACCTATAATTTGCACAGTGGATAAAGACTAGTTATGTTACCTGCTTCTGGAAAAGTTGGTAACAATCTGCCAAACAAACTGTTACAAGCAGTGCCAAAGCAAAAGTACATCTTCTGGTTTGAAATACTTCTTTTCAAGGGGTCTAGCAAGTTGTAAATGAGGGTACTTGCAAAAATGGAGAATGATTTGGCTTGATACTTCAGTATCTGAAGTTTCACTAATCTGTTAAAATTGGAAGACAGTTTTAGCAGCCCTTTTGATGTCTGTAAGGGAAGACACTGTATAAAGCAACAAATTCTGAGTCACGTGGAAATAAAGGAAGGAGCCATATTGTTGTCTGACTTGTGTCAAACGTTGCTGGATACAGTTGTGGATGCTATGAAAAAAAGGCGTTTAGATCTAGATTGGAGGAACAATTCAGTGCAGCAAGTAGCATTTTGGTTATAAGGGGAGAACTTTAAATTTGGCAATTCTGTGCAGTTCTGGAAGGTTAGATATGTAAAACCTACTACTTTGACAAAGGCAGGAAGGCACTAAAATTCTTTTGCGTCTGGCTTTCCTTTAAGAGAAAAGTGTGATTATAACTCAGATTAGCCTCGAAGATTCAAGAAATTCTTCACTGCTTCACAGTAGCCTCAGCTACTCCCAGGCTGTCTCTGCATTATTTTTTCATGATTCCACAGATCCTGGTATTTTGGCATGACATAACTAGATGGAGAGCATGCAGTAAGATATGGATGAACAGCCACTGCTACTGGGACGGCAAATTTCTGATAGTTGATGCTGAGAAACCATGGTTGCTTTAGTAAAAACTTAGAGAACTTCTGCTCAGGAAGATGCTAATAGTAATAGAAAATGTTATTAGAACCTCGAGTTTTCAGTAGCACAATAGCAGGTCAAGCTTCTTTGCAAGAAGTTTATGTACATTTGGAAAGCGAAGTGACATGGATTACTTTTTCCTCTACATTATTTTCTCAAAATATTTTCAGAACCCAAGAGGTTTGTACTTCTGTGATTTATCTGTTGCAATCCTAATCAGAATATTATCCTAGAGAAGGAAGGTACGTTGTTGCCAACAGTAGATTCCCAGGAGACAGAGAAATGGTAAAGGCTTCAATGCCACGTGTGCCCTGTGAAGTTGGGCTGTTGTGGTGCTAGAGGGGTCAGCTGAAGGGATGGGCTGGTGGCTGCTGCTCTGAAAATGGCAGTTGTTCTTCATCTTCTGCCCAAGGGCTCTCTCTCTGTTTGGCATCAGTAGGATCACTGTACTTGACTTTACAGGGTTTTTCCTCTGGGTCTGTCACATTCCTGTGCTTTTTTTTATGCCTGCCTTCCCTGCAGGGTGAAAAGTACCCTCTCATTCATGTGATAGCAAAAGTTGCTTTTGCCTGTGCATCTGAGAGCCTTTTAAGCTGATTCTGAATTATTTTTTTCTCCTGTATATCTCTGAAGCATCAATTGTTCCATCTGAAAGAGGTGGCAGGTGTCCAGGGTAATAAGAGATGTAACATCTGGATGGTCATGATGAGGAATGTTTTTACTGCTAGGTGTCTTGTTGAGTAGCAGCTAGTCTTTGTGATCTGGACTAATTGTCAGCAGTACAGGAGGAAACCAGCTCTGTCTGGCTTTCATCACATGAAATCATCCCACTAATCCCACTTGCTTTTGATAGAATCTTTTTATAGCTGAAGAGCTATTGAAACTGAGTTCAGAAGGGAGTTCTCAGAAGCAAACCGTTCCTGGGGTTTCTTTCTGTAGGTCCCATAGTAAGATGGTTTGATTTCTACTTCAGCAATTTGATTGCTTGCATCCAGGGTGGTTTTTTTTTTATCATCTTTATCTGTCTAAGGAAATCTGTTTCACTGTGCATGCAGTGACTTGTGTTATCCCTGGTGGACTACAATATTTAAAGTTGATACCTATAAAATAATGCAGTGTGTCTGTTCAGCAGTACAAATACTTGAAGGAATATGAGATCGGCTCTCTTCGGTTTTAAATCAATTTCACAGTCTTGATCCTTATTATTTAAGGTGTCCCCAGACCCAAGATTTCTTAAGGGAGGATGGCTAATACTCTGGTGAAAGCTGTTGTCAAGAACAGTAGGCTGTTAGCACAACTTTCCACAGTCAGGTTAAAACTCATAATTTAATATACATGAAAACCACAATTTTAAACCATTATGCAGGAACAAGCAATAATAATAACAACGAGAAGTGTAATTCTACAAGTGCTTTGTACTTTGCATAACAGTATTTCCAAGTATGTTATCTGCTAACTAATGAAAAAGTAATAATGTCATATAAGCAAGTTATGGTAGGTAATTGAGTAGAGAAAGCAATGGAGTGGCTTACATTGGATAACTCAGTGAATTTTTTATGAATCAGTTAAGAACTAGCAGGTAAATAACACTACTCACCTGTGGAGAGGAAATCTAAATTGATACTACTCTCAGATCAAACTGAACTACAGTTTCATATGTTCCATAGGTTGGATTCCTAATAATTCTCAGTAGTTTAATACCGACATGTTAACAACTCCTGCCCTTTGTCAGCATCTTTAACAACAATGACAGTTAAAGCTGATGGACAAATGAATCTGAAGTCCAAATAAGTGATACCTGAACTCTCAGTGAAAAGAGCTGGAGTAAATATGAACTGTCTGTAGCACCTGGAAAAGGACTTGCAATCATCCATATGAAGAAGAAAGCTTACCAAAAAAAAAAAAATAATCTCCCCCCGTGGCCTGTCAATGATGATAGTAAAGCTGTAAGAAGCCTGATGAGTTGTCAAACTTATGTCAACTGAAGGTGCTTGTTCAGTGTTTGTAATTGTAGATTTTCAGTATCTAAACCATACACACAGTTGTTATTTCCAGCTTACCTGGTGAATGTTCAAATTTAAAGTCCATCAAAATGTGAACAGATACCACAAAGCCTTCAAAAGATAAAGCCTTGGAAATACTAGATGTGATGAATGGAGTAACTTACTGCAAATGTTACATCTGGGTTCACCAAGTTACAATGACTGAAGTTCATCAAC
Source organism: Pseudotriccus pelzelni (assembly GCA_035584735.1). Lineage (NCBI taxonomy): Eukaryota > Metazoa > Chordata > Aves > Passeriformes > Tyrannidae > Pseudotriccus > Pseudotriccus pelzelni. The sequence goes on along the minus strand of JAWMRA010000041.1, from coordinate 14,124,453 downwards.
ATAAGATAACCCATGGCAAGACTGTTTCTCCTGGACTTTTTGCATGTAAGGGGAAATATGAAATGCAGTTAGGATCTAGGAACAAGCCAAAGTCCCTCGCTGTTCAGGTGGATGGGGCTGGTTTAGATTCCAGTCCCATTAGATGTAATACGCAGCAAAATTCGTGTCTATTACAGGATACCTACGCTAACCTCATTTGGGAACACTTGTCTTGTAAAGGAGACTTAAATCCAGAATATTGATTTACACCACTTCCAATGCAAAGTTTGTGTTGCACGTGTAGTCTTAGTTTGAAAGACAGAATTATAGTTGCTGACCTCTGAAAACCTCAGAGGTTCAACACAGAGAAAACTGAACATTGGCACTGTATCTGATTTTGTCTTTGGCAGTTTATTCTGCTCTGTTTTATTCAGGGAATCTTTTTTTCTCTCTTTTTTTCCTGCCTTCATGGCCTTATGAGCAGGCTGTACATCTTTGAAAGACATAAAAAATAGCAAAATGGTTTAGAAACAGTTTTCTGGAATACACAAACATAGATAGGGCCTTGTCATGTTTGTGGTGAATCCACTGCATCACTGCAGGAAGCTCTAAAGGATCAGCTACTTGTTTGCATGGTAAGTTCTTCTTGCTCTTCTCAAAATAATCTATTATAATCCAGTTTATATAACATAATTTCTATTTAAGAGATGCATAGCAGGACACTACTAAGGATCCATTCTGTTCAGCAGTCAAGAATGGTTTCCGCTCCCCTCAGTCTTTTAAATCATTGGCCCTATAGAGGCACTTTGCTAATAATGAAGATGGAACACCAACATTTTAATTTGGATTATTTTAGACTATAAATTATTCAAGGAAGGCAATTTCTATTAGTGGATCATTTGTTTCAAGGAGGATCCATCCTGCTATTTCAAAATTGGGGTAATGCAGATCCTAGAACTGTTAGTGCCACTTAGAATTATCTGTTGATATTACAGTATTCTGAACTTTTTCTTAGAACAATTTAAACTTCATCATACTGCAGCAGTAGAAACCAGAGTTTTCTGTGCCAGATGTCTACCTCTGGATAAAGGTTTTGGTTAATTAGAGTTGGGATTTCGTTGTTCACAGGGTTTTCATTTGAACTTAATCATCCCAGAAAATGAGGCCTAATTTTTAGGGAAAATAGACCACTTTGCCTTGTTAAGTCTTGCTGTCATTTCCTTAAGGAGATCCAGCACCAGCCTATTTTTACAGCAAACTGCTGCAATTTCATGGGCAGGAAGATGGGTGGGAGGAACCAAACAGACAAGACTAGAAGCGGAAATATTTTAACTGTTGAAGTACTCGCCTATGGATCTTGTCATAGAGGAAAAACCCTGAAAATATTTAATTCTCCTGGCAGATGGCTGTACAACCCCCTGGCAGGTTTGCTCTCTAGAGCTGCTCTGCACAGGGGAGAATTGTTACTGTTAACATTAAGCAGCTAAAACAGCAGCTGTCTGTGCTGGGGCTCGGAGGCCTAAATGGTTCCCATTGTGGGTCAATCCCATGTGGAGGAATTCCTGACTTTGTAAATGATGCATTTTTTATTTTTGCTCTGGGCAGCACACTGCACACACCTTACCCTAAATGGATGTTAACGTCCGAAGTCCCAGATTCAGACAGCAGGAAACACAGGAAAACATCCCACGCAGTGTCAGTTTTGATCCAGTGTGTTTGCCTGTTTGAGTTTTAAGTTTGATTTGGGTGGCTCAAGACTACTTGATTTTCATTTCTTTTCACAAAGACCTCACATTCAAAAAAAACCCAAAAAGAAACTGAAATCTGGTATTCATAAAACATTTTCAGTATGTAAACAAAGTACATAATTTTTTGGATACTACATTTTAAGATTTTTTTTGTGGTACTTGAATTTGGGACTCCAGATCAGTACCTAAAGGGGGGAGGAGCTGCAAGAGAGCTGGAGAGGGACTTTTCAAAAGGGCCTGTAGTGACAGGGGGAATGTCTTTAAACTGAGAGTAGGTTTAGATTAGGTATTAGGAAGAAATTCTTTACTGTGAGGGTGGTGAGGCACTGGAACAAGTTGTCCAGAGAGCTGTGGATGCTCCATCCCTGGAAGTGTTCTAGGCCAGGTTGGATGGGGCTCTGAGCATCCTGGTCTAGTGGAAGGTGTCCCTGCCCATGTCAGAGGGGTTGGAACTGGATGATCCTTTGACCCAACCCAAACCACTCTATAATTCTGTGATCACTTGATACAACAAAGACACAAAGTAATTTAAAGGATCATAATTTTAAATGAAGCCTGTCTTCTTTCTTATCTATAGTGTGGTCTAGAAATTTGGGATGGGGAAGCTTCTCATTCTGGGTGGGAGGAAGCCTGTTTGTTTTCTTACAAACAGAACAAACTTACAAATGATAATTTTTTGCTTAAAAACCCAAAAATGTTAAATCTGGTGTTACTTTTCTCCCAGGACAGATATGTCAGTATACATGGAGTATTTGAAGCAGACAGCTCTCCATCCTTTGGATTGTCAGTGATAAACATTTTTCCTGAAGTATCGGGACTTAGGAGGTGTCTTCGCTGATCTTTGGCAGTCAAACTGTTAAATTTTATTTTGGGACTGAATGCCTGTCCATTTGTATGCTTCATCATCTGGACCTATGTGGGTTCTTTTGTTTGGTATTTAGAAACTAATATACAGAAGGTAACTAATTAGTTTCCTTTTTCCCCGTTCTCCTTGTGGTATTTTTAGGTTGGAAAATCAGGTTTTAACAAGGAAAGAAAATAAAATTTTAATATCTACAGCAACGTAGGATGGTGATACAAATATGTAGCATCACTTAATTATTTTAATCAACCAGGAATGCTTTAGAAAGGGCAAAGTCTGAAAAAGTTACCTTTAGCCACTGTGGGCTCCACATATGAGCACAGCCAGCCAAAGAACATCAGCCTTGCTGTATTTAATGTATCTTCAATGCAGTAAGCTGGTAATTAGTCCTTCAATAGCCCCTAAAATGTAATTTTTTTAATAGTCCCTTATTTTTGTTGTTTCCTTGCAGGTTACCATGAAAGCCAAACAACTGAAGGATTCTGTTACATATACACCAGGTGTGTGCTACTGGATCCTCACCAATGCTTATGAAAATCACTGTATTTGGGTGATAGCTGTTCAAAAATCACTGTATTTGGGTGATAGCTGTTCAAAAATCACTGTATTTGGGTGATAGCTGTTTGTCAGGGTCGGCTTTGCAGAGAGACTTCTGCAACCTTGCCTTATTTGAGCAAAGAGAAGAACTGATGGCTATTCTGAGGGAACGTTTCCCTTTAATTACAACCTCCCAGACTTTCTTACTTGGTTTATTGTGGGTTTTGTTCGCTTGTTCAGGCTGTTCTGTTTGTTTATATCGGTGTGGGAATTTAGTAGCACTTCCCATGTATCAGATAAGCTCCTAACTGGCAAAGTTCACTGCTTCATCACCTTGATTTCTCAATAAGCATTTTCTCTAAGCTCTGAGCCCAGAAGAGCTTTTTCTTCACTCTGCACTATTCTGTGTACCTTTAATTTGTTCCCTACTTCTAACAGGTACCATTAGGCTCTCTGAGCTTAAAACGCTGGCCCATTCCAAAAATGTCAAAGCCAACATGAGTTTGCCAGATCACATAATCACCCAGCGAGAAAGGGAGGAGGAAGAGGAGGAGGAGGGGAACTTCTGTCATATACGAGAGCAGATGGATGTCCAGACTGATCGAAAGGAGATCACTGGAAGTGAAACCAGACACCGCAAACGCAGAATTGTCAAAGCACCTGAAGTGGCTGTGCTGGCACTGGAAGAGAAGGGCAGAGGGAGACGTCAGAGAGATTTTGATAACACTGAGCAAGAGGAGGAGAGTGATGATGAGAGCAGAAGAAGAGAGAAAAGCCGTGCCCCAGAAGAACTGTGGACTCAAAACCAACAGAAACTTCTTGAAATGGCCCTGCAGCAGCATCCAAAGGGAACGTCGGATCGCTGGGATAAAATAGCTAAATGTGTTCCTGGAAAAAGCAAGGTATGCCTAGTTTTGTTTGAACTATAGTCTGAAGTGAGGAGAAACATATTTTCTACCAGCTTGTGATTACCTTGGGGGTCCGTGCTGAAAGGTGAAGCCCTTACTTAGCCCATCAGTCCAGTCGTAGGCAACCTGAGCAGCATTACTGTCACGTCTGTTGCTTTATTTAAAATATTTTCCTCATGTATTTCAGTTTGTTTGATCCATTACAGAAAACATTGAGATAACTCCTGTTTCATTTAAAATACCTACCTCTCCTCTGCCTTTCAGATCTTCAGTTGCAGGACAAATTAGATTTTAAACCAAATTTTGATTCAAAGTTAGTAACCAAACGGTGAGCTGCTTTGCTTAGACTTTCACAATACCTTTCTCAACCCATCTCAGTGAACAAACAAGTAATTAATCTGCAAGTGTTAAATGCTCAATAATGTATCTAATGTTCTTTTTGTAACTATAATCTTTTACAAATAGCATTGCCATTGATATAGTTGGTTTGTGCTAGATTTCCTAATAGTTGTGATAGCTTTGTTTGCTTGCTTCAGTTGTAGCTGCAAAAAATCCTTGTTTTATTTGTGCCAAACACAGTGTGAGAGAGCAGGAAACATGGTGGGGAGGGACTTGTGTGTTTCTCTGGCTCTGAAGCTGTTCTGCAGTATCTGGTGTCAGTAGGAGCTGCGTTAGTGACCTGGCTTGTTTTAACCCATTTGCAGCGTGGCTCATACCAGAGAACTGTTTTAAATAGATATTACAATACAACTGTTTAATAATTGCTCCCTGCAGTCATTGTTAAGAAGCACTAGGCAACTGTTTCTTGGGTTTGTGTGCTCTTCCAACAGATAAATTACCCATTAAGAAACATAAACTGCAAGTTCATTTTTCTAATCTGCTCTTCACTAGACGTAGATCCTCCTTCTGAAATTCAGCGTGCAACTTTAAAACAAAACCCAACCAACAACAACCACCAAAAAACCCCAACCCAAACAAAAAAAACCCACGCAGACAAAAAACCCAAAACCAGACAAAAAAACCCCTCAAACAATATCCCCCCAAGAAAACTCAAACCACCCCCAAACCCCCCCCAACCCTCAGAATCCAGCTCTTCTTCTAGAACAAGGCAGCCTATATAGAGTTAAAGCAATACTAAAATACCACCCTTTGAATAACACTTTTGTGTTTTCTTTCAGGAGGAGTGTATAGCAAGATACAAGTTGCTTGTTGAACTGGTGCAAAAGAAAAGAATGGCTAAAAGCTGAATGTGGTGAGCAGAAGAGATGTAGCTCATCTTTGTCAAAGTTTTAAATGTCATGTGCAGGAAACTGCATTTTTGTACCTCAGTATTTCTATCCGTCATGTGCCTTAGTAAAAGAAAATATTAATAAATCTTATACCATCTTACCTGTTTTGTGTGCTGAAGAATGAAGGTGTGTTTGTACTGAAGAGCTGCTTATGCAGATGTGTGATAACATCTTAAAAGTGAGTGGACCTTTAGAGAAACCCCCTCTGACAATCAGATACTGAAACTGGTAGGTTTACAGCCGATGGATATTCAGCATATAAATAATTCATGTTTGTTTTGAAAGAGAGAATTGACACGAAACGAGAGTAATGAAACTCTGCACTCAAAATATATTTTTCTTTCTTGCAGCTCTGAAGTCATGGCCATATGCTTATAAATATCTTATAAATACCTGGTCATATTTTGAAAAAAGTAGTATATCTAATCTTAACTTCCATCTACATTTCTATGCACCTGCAATAGTACCTCTTCTGCCGGCCCTGCGGTGACATACAGTGATATTTGACTGCATTGTTAATTGGGCAAAGTTGAAATGGGTAAAAACACTAAAGGTCTAAATTTTTTAATTAGAAATTAAGAGCTATAAGGCACTTCAAGATCACCTTTTAAGTACAGAATGGCAAATACTATTGGGCTGAGAGTTCTCATATTTGGGGAGTGGTTGTATACCCTGGATTCAATATAGTTCGATTTTATATTTGAAGAAGTAGTAAGGGTTATTATTTCATTCTTGTTATTTTGTTTTGTGTAATTTTTCCAAAGTTATAAAAAGCTTAAAATACTGGAGTAATAATTTAATGGGCTCTGAATAACAGCAATAAATCAGAGCAGTGATCACAGTCTTTTGCAAGAAACGGTAAGGACTTGCATTTTTTAAAGCAGTATTTACCACTCAAATTCTTATTTATTATAATCAGCCTGCCTGAGTGTAGAGGCAAGTTGGCTATGTCAGAGAAACGCCCTGGCCTCTTTGCAGTGGCACTGCTCCAGGAATTGGTGACAGGCACAACTGTCTCAGCATTAAGAACCAGGAAGGTTTTGTGTAGTGCTGGTGGGTCATTGGAACTGAAGGTCTTGGGATGGGAAATGTGTGTCAGTGTCCTGTATCAGTGGGTTTGATCTCTGCTACCAGATGCCCAGAGATATCCATTTGGGAGAAGAACACGGAATGAGGTACTGGCAGCTTCATCCAGGGCCCATCCAGTCTTAGTGTCGTGTTCAGTTCCTCGAGGGCCAAAGGAGCTGGCCCAGCCTTAGCTGAGCTTTGGCGTTCGGTCGGTGGAGGAAGGCGGCATGGCTGAGAGTCCAAGACTTTCAGGGCCTCTCAAGAGCCTCTGCTGACGGTGCCACATTTTCTGGATGATGAGACACCTGGCCCTGGTAGCAGCAGCTCTAGTCTGTGGTGACTGAGGTAAGACATGATGCTCACTGGAGAAGTGGAAAATTGGAGCCACGGTTTGTTTCTATCCACGAAAACTAAGGTGACTCAAGGCTTGGGAGTTAAGCAACTTCTTCCAACGTTTGTTCTAACACAAAATGCACATTTCCTTTAAGTAATGTTAATATTTGCCTTCAAACAAAGTAAGTTTTCTCTCCTGGGCAGTTGTGAGCTGTGGCTCGATGGTGCCTTTTACACTGAAACTTTGTGCTGAGTCTCAGAGACAGCCTGTGCTGTAGCTTCTGTTCTCTGACTTGCTGCTAAATGAGTCAGAGCTGAGCCTACTTTTGAGTGTCTTTGCATGTCCCTCTTGATGGGACAGGTAGAATAGAATGCTGTGGAAAGGGGTATTTGGTGCAGATGACCCAGGGAGGGCAATATTCCTGTGCTGAGGATACAGTCCAATGCCAGGATAAAGCACCAGAATGTTGTAAAATTACAGCCGGTCAAGCATACACAAGTGACTGAGTAGAACATGAGAGAGATGCTGTGAAGGTTAACAGTGCTCCCATTTAGGCTGTTTAGCTCTAGAGGAAAGACCAACCGATGCTGTTCTGCAGTGTCTTCTTGCAAACCTAAATTTGGACTACATTACGCTCAACTTTACAGCTCTAAGTATATGAACTAATTAAAAAAAAAAAAAAAGATATTTCATAAAAGATTTTGCAATGTGACCTCTCCGTGAGATTATGGGGTCTGAAAACAACAGGAACATCAAGTGACTTGAGAAGAGCTCTGCTTTAGCCAGAACCAACAGCAAGATTTTAGTGCAGCTTATGAAAAACAGGCACCAGAAAGTCGGTCAGTTAATGTCTAAAGTGCTGTTGCTGAAAGAGTAGCTCCTGCTAACACAGCTTGAATGGATAGTTGATAAAACCAGGATTTAAGATGTCGAAGGCTGTCCAGAATTAGTTGGCTTCTGTAAGCCATAAGGGATATTATCACTGCTGCCAGTAAAGTGGGATTTTGGTGAAAAATCTTCTGAAATGCGGGGCATTTAGTCTGTGCTGCTCATGAGACTGAGCCCAGAGCCGCTCCCAGCACATGTGAGGGGAGCTCAGTAACCAGCAACTTGGCTGCCAGGGACCTGTGGAGTGGCTTGGGCTGATCTGGTATCCGAGGCATCCCACAGGGACAGCAGGATCGGCTTTACTGAACTGGTGCCAAATCAGCCACAGACCATCATCTTTGATGTCGGGATCTGCAAAATCATTGAAACAAGGTTAGTTTTGACTACATCTGGCCCTCATGTGAACTAGGCTTTGATGTGCTCTTTCTTTAAAGGGCTGCTGAACTAGATTTTTGTTTGGATGTCGGAACTGTCCTTTTCATTTCCTTGCTGTTGCCTGTTGGTCCACCAGAACCGTGGCACTGTGAAACACCCACTGCAATCCTGGGCTGCTGGCACCGATCTCTTTTGACCATATCACCGGCATTTCTAACTTTGTCCCTTCATACTTCTCTGCATCTTGGCAGAAGACAGGTAGCAGAGTTTAGGCACTCCCTGTCCAATGTAAGAAACACACATGGAAGGGCAGGACTTACCACTTTTACTGGTGCCTGTGGTACTGCTCCAGTAGGAGCAGGGCAATTTACTGATACTTTTCTAACGTAGAAGCTTTTCGGCTTCAGCTTAGATCGAAGAAAAAAGCAGCAGTCCTTGGCTCCAGTAGAAGGGACACCCAGGATTCCCTGGAGGCCAGTGCTGGTGCAGGGGCATATTGGGCTTTTCTCCCCCTTCCTCTCCAAATCTGCCAGTGCCAAGTGAACTCCAGGGCCCGGCCTATACGTGCTCTCTGGTCCCCCTGCTCGGCACTGACCAGCATCTTCCTGCTGCTGGTCCCAGAAGCTGCTCTCAGCTCCCCCTCATTGGCAAGGGGATAAAAATTGTGAGGAAGCCAAATGCATCTCTTGTCTGCCAAAACCTGGACTGCCACCAGCCTCACACGTTTTATCTTCTAGTGACAGTATGGGAAGGGTCAAATTCTCTTTGCTGCCTGGGAAATAAAAGACCAGGCGTTCAGCTGTGTGTTTACTAACCCTTCCATGGACAATAAGCAAAATTCATGGAAAAAAACCACTGAGCTGCTTTTATAGAAAGTACAGTGCAAAGGTTACAGCAACAACCTTGGCCTCCATCACCTCAGCCCCAGCACAGTGCAGATAAAGAACCCATCCCATCCCCAGAGAGCTCTCACTGAGTCACAAAACAAACTGGGCCCGTTGGACAAGAGCCACTGACTGCAATTCCAGTCGTTTCTCTTTGAAGGGTGGAAGCAAAAAACTGACATCAGACCCAGGGCTGCAACTGGGCACTGCTGTTCTGTAAGCAGAACCATCCCTGGACAGTTTTGCAGCTGCATCAGCATCTCTCGAAAGCAAAAATTTACGTGAGCAACATTTTTAAAAACTGGTTGTAATACAACTTAGTGACCATGTGCAACTGAAATCCTTCCTTTCTTGTGATGTTAACAGAAACACTCTGTTCTTCTACAAGACTCACATTCGGGCAAACCATATACAATGATAAACATTCTTAAAGTTTATTAACAAAAGCTTTGTACGTATCTTTTCATACACTTGGAATTTTACATCTAGTCAAAATAACAGCACATTTCCATCTTACCTTTTGTACAAATTGTTACAGAATATCCACCAGTGGGGCGAGTAAGTAAAATAAACCACTGGTTTACTTTTGTAAAGTATCTACAAAAGTGATTTGTGACATTTTTAAAAAATTCCCCAGAACATATAAAAATAAATTATTTTTACTTTTTTCAATTAAATCTACTAATTAGAAATATTACAAATCAAAATATCAATGTTTTCTTATGAATTCTTCACAATACAAAACAGATTCACAAAACTTTATTTACAGAAATGAGGTAAGAACTGTGCAATGTTTAACTAAGAAACATATTGCAGAATTAACATGTTCTTCCAAATAAGTACACAGTGGAGGTCTAATTACAGCTGGGTCTTTTCCTCTAATAATTCCCACCTTTATATTGATTAGTGGTCATTACCCCCATTTAAACTGTCCTTCACTGCATAGACTCACCATGAAATCAGCAACTGCCAGAAGTGTTGTAATGCAAGTTCACCCGTTTCAACCACTGGTAAATTTTAGTGGGAAATATCAGCTCACTTTTTTTGGTAATTTATTAGTGAAAGTGACCCAGGTAACAATCTGCCTGAGCTCTCTACAGTGGTATAAACACCTCTAGGAAAGGCAGGACACGGCTGCTGGTGCAAGACAGAGAATTCCCGCTGCTAACAAGGACACATCTAGTGCATGATCAGCTGTTTGCAGCCATTTGAACAAAGTGGAGGTAGCAACAGGCACTTGGTTTAGGCCAAACACTACACGAACTTCTTCCCGTGTGGCCTTCTCATCTGGTAGAAAACTTTGTCACTGGAACCAAACCGGTTCCTTTAAAAACCTCAGAACTCTAAAACCTACACCAAAATTATTAAACTTTGGATTCCATACGGTAACATACTCAAGAAAAACTCCCACTATATAACAATAGGAATTTAAAGGAGTAAAAAGTTCAAAGTCAATTCCCTTATGAGTCAGGTTTCAAAACAGGTGTGTAAAAAAAGACAAACAGCAAGTCCCGGCTGCCATTACAAGCTCAGTCTAAAAGGATCTATTGCAACCGCAGCAGCAGATCAGATGGGCTGGGGCTGTTAAATTACTGCTCTGAAACCAAAGCAATGCGTGACTGCAGACAGTTTGTAGCCTTTAAATTCGTAAGATTAGGACTGAAGAGTCCGGTACATGTTCTTCTGTGGTTGAATTCGTACTTAGTACCATCATATTGACAAAATAATTATGATTTGCAGAGTTTTATCTACTTCACAGTCTGAAACATTAAAAAGTACATCCATTTTAGTGCAACAAGAAAGCAAGTGAAAGCCTACCAAAAACATCCTTACGAAAATTATTAACCTCTTGCTGTGCAGTAAGAGTTCCTTGTTGCATTTTTTTCAATCTGCAGAAAGGACAGCCGTGGTTTGCAGCCAGATGAAGTGCTATAACAGCAGGACGTGCAGGTCTCAAGTGTCATTCAAATGTCAACTCTTCTCTGACGCAACTGGTCCAGTTTTATCATTGAGCCTCTGTGTAAGAGAAAATACTTCTACAAATCAGATTATAACATACAGAGCTGAATAAAATTAAATTCATAAAAGTGACAAAACAGGTGAGGTTCATTCACTAGAGCCATCTAAATAGTAACTTTTGTAAAGAATAAACATGTACTATAGAATAACAGGTAGGAAAGGAAAGAATAATTAAAGGAGTAGTCCTGCATTGAAGCAAATGATGCTAATTAGGTCACCACAGCCAGGATCAGAAAACACCAATTTTGCTTCTACTTTCATTCTCACAAGACTGGCTGTTCCTGGCCGTGGGTCTCTCCAGAACCACAAGGTGGTCCAGGCAAATACCAGGTGACCTCTACTACATTCTGCCCACTGAGAGGCCTGAAATCTACACTTCCCCATCAGAACAGAAATACAATTTCTGATTTGCCCTGTCACAATTATCTTTCTTTCATATATTGCTGCAAAGACATTTCCTACAGGTATTGAACAGGACTGAGCAAAAACCTCATCTCGCTCACTGAGCATTCAGAAATACCTGAAAACCAGTTCCCAGTGCAAATGAGATTAAAACATTCGAACTTTGACAAATAGAGGATTTGTTAAAAAACAGTTCAACAATCCAATGCAACCTGCCTCAACTCTAACCCTAAAAAAAAACCATAAGTGATTTCAAAAGAAATTTGTTTCTGCGGTTTTTGTTTGAAAGATGATCTGAGATTTCTTGGAATTATGTACAGCTCACTGCTACAGAAACATGAACTACAACTGTAATGGCATATTCTTAAAAATATGCCACATTGTACAGACCCAGTAATGGCCACGCCAAAAAGATCAAAATAAAGTCACATGGAATAGTCTGTTTGGATGCAAACCAAACAGAGGGTGTCAATTCCATTCACTACTAATTTTTGGAAAATGAGGGGAGATAAATTTTAAACATGCCAGAGCAAACTGTGAACAGTTCTAAATGAAGGCGAGGCCTGGAGCCAAGCCCTGTGACAGCACTTCTGCTCTGGCAGCGGGCAGGAGGAGGGACCCGACCACAGCTCTGCCGTTTGTGGTTCGGCTGCAGCAGCACAACCAAACCAAACCAAACCAAACGTGACAGCAACGCTGCTCAAAGAAAGAAACCCTCACACAGTGAGTGGAAGGGAGCTGTTCATAGGAAAAACTGTCTTGAAAATTTAACATTTATGTTTTGTCTCTCACCTACTACTTGGGAAGTACCCAAGAAGCCCAGCCTGAGTTCTCCACTACAGTGCTCCTGAAGTAGCTGGAGGCTTTGGGAGTGGGCAGCAGAGGAGACTGATTTGTAGCCCGAACTCTCCCTACCTACTTTTGCATACAAGCTCCCTTTTTTCCTCTACCACTGCCACTTGATGTCTTCTCCAAGGAATTCTGGAACTATATGTCTTCCTGCTCTATTCTTCTGTCCATCCTTTGTTTTAACTTCATCCTTTCTTATCTTAATTGTATGATCCTTAGAGAATGAATTCTATTTTCTGACTTCTTGAAGAAAGAATTCCCATCTTGGGGATGGAGATTATGGGCAAATACTCAAGATAATGGAATATTTTTGCCAGAAAAAAAATGTTTCTTTCTCTGTCTAGGAAGGGTTTTATTACTCTATCAAGCAAAGGAGCCGCTCAGCTTCCCAGGCCAGAGCCAAGATGCACACAAGCCCATTCTCCTAACACACATTCCACCTTCCCAGCTAAGGGCTCCTCACCTCCCAAGTCATCAACTAATCTCTGCAGCTCCACAGTGCCTGAGGCCTGGCCAGGGCAAACTCACCAAGTAAGGGGATAAAAGGAATGATCCACAAAACAGTGGACAACCTCTGGGGAAGAAGTGGGGTGAGGAGGACTACAAGGAGAAGGCAAGGGTCACTGGACTGATGTCCTGATTCAGGGAAGCAAGAGTGTGCAGCAGACAGGTTCCGTGTCACTACAAGTTCACAGAGTTCTGAGCCTCATTAAGTGCAGCCCATGGCTCAAGAAAAAATAAAGAAAGAAAAAATCCACCATCCTTGGTTTGTGAATACAGGCACATAACCTCCTGCTTTTGGTCACCTCCTGGAGGTACTGCATTGAAAGTGAGGTGAGAAGGATACTTACTGTCACCTTCTGAGCTGCGTTATCTCCATGAATTGTAAGGAATGGGTTGGTAGCAGCTGCATTAAGTGGTGAGGCCTGTGTGCCTGAGAGTAAGTTGTTTATGGGTATCTGTGCTCCTCCAGTAATCTGCAATTGCTGTACTTCAGACTGATGGTGTTGGTGATGGTGATGTTGCTGCTGTACTAATTGATACAAAAGGGCCTGATGTTCCTTGAGTAATATGAGGAGAGGGAGGAGGAAGGAAAAAAAAAATCAATAATTAATTACTGAAAAATAGGTCCTCCCTGGGTTCCTGCTTATCCAGATCTTCAGTCAGTGCAACCCTTAACCTAATCCCAGCTAATTTAAGTTACACTAATGAAGTTCCATGAGACTGGGGGAAAGGGAAGAATCTGCTAAGAGTTCCTGAAATCAGTAGCTCAGCAGAAGCTCAGCTAAGCCTGCTGGCTTCATCAGGCCTGTCACAACAAACGTACCATTTACTGAAACTGCACAACTAACTATACAAATACTCAAACCAGTTACCTACTGGCCTATATGAATGCTGCAAACAGAGCAAAGACAGCTCACAAAATGATATCCAAAAATCGTTTGCTACTGTTCTAGTGGAATCAGGGAATAGTTCCCAGGATATTGTTAGAATCCATACATGGTCCCAAACTCTGCTGCCCACAGCTGATGCTGAGAGAGACAAGCCTCCATGTCCACACAGAACAAAATGAAACTGAAGGCACTAGGGAATGATTCTTGTAGCCATACACACAGCCGAATAACATCCTGTCATTTAACATGACTATCATCAAAAAGGTTGAAGCAACTGAAAAACTAAAATATTATCAAGGCCTTTAATATCAAGTTAAACACATTTTTAGTATGTCTTTTAGGCTGAGGAGTTTTTCCATGCCTTAGAATACAATAGAGCAATAAATCATGATTAACTGGAAAACTTACTGATGTGAGTTGCTGGGTACTTAGTAATTGCTGAAATTGCTGGTGCTGTTGATGGAGTAAAAGTTGTCTCTGTTGGTCAGAAAGCAATCCTAGTCCCGAGGCACTGTAGGGTTTGACAGGGTAATACTGTAGTTTATATGAAAGTATGGGAACTTTTTACTTCAACTTTCCATTAAAGCAAAGATGTACACAGACAGTCCCTATTTAGCATTTTGATGGCATACTGTAAATATTAAATTGTCTGTCTGTCCAGTTGCATTTTTTGACACATGCCTACACCTTACCATCCCCCAAGTCTCACTTTTGCTGAGCAACAGCAACATCTTGCCTGTAACATACGTCTACTCCACGCACTTTATTTGAAAGTCAGACAGTAATTACCATTTCTCCATTTTTCCCAAATACTTTATAAAGAAAGTCCAGATTTTATATTACAAGACAGCTCTTGCCACTCTTTAACACTTAGTTACCAAGCATTTACTTTGCCTTGGTTTCCTTCTAATTCCCATCCTTTGTGACATTCAAATCACTCACTGTTCCCAGCCCTGTCTGTAATTTAGCAAACACTTTCGGTCTGTGGATGCTGCCATGGAATGAAGCTGCCCCTGCACTTGCCAACTACTTCACTCCCAGTCCCTATTTTCATGCCTACATATACTTTTCTGCAGATACTTAGGAAATGGGGCAGGGCATAGATCCAGCTGACAACTAGTCTGGAAATAAAGGGTTTCTTCTGCTATGCCAGTTCACTGCAAGACCAACAGCATGAACAAGGGTGTGTCAGGAATAGAGGACCAGGAAGACAGCTGGATTTACTCTTTCAGTACTACTAGTTTAAAACACCCATTAAAATATTAAGGTGTAGTTTCATGATAGGTTTATCTTGCTATTGAAACATTAAGTATTTCCCTTTCAGCTGTACACTTCTGTCCCCTCCCCTCTTGCACAATGAGCTGCATCTCAAGGGAACTGAGGTGAAACTTAAGCCAATACAAAACACACTGAAAGATTATCTATTAATGTAGGTGAGGTCACTGTGTGATGCACAAGTGCTTGTACCAGCAAGAAGGTGTGCAGTAGGATGATCAAGAGGATGACAAAATTGCTTGTTGTGATTGGTAATAAGGAATTATTAACTTAAATCAGACACAAATCCACACCACTAGGCTACAATCATTTAGCTCCCCAGGACATAATATTTATCTTGCATTTTTACAGGAGACAGCAGACTGTAGCCCAACTCCAGCATAATTTGACTTTGTATTAACCAGCCAATATGAAAATGCCCAAAGCATTACCATTCTATCCTGCTTGGACAGGGCACACCACATATGAATTCTGTTTCATATTTCGTTGGATGGCCTCAGCCTGGGAAACACCTGGTGGGCTGCACTTACATCTCCTATAGGAAATGGGAAACCTCTTCCAATGAGAAGTCTATGGAGCAGGATGGGATCCACCCAAGGGCAGTGAGGGAGCTGGTGGAAGTGCTCACAGAGACACTTTCAACCATTTGAATACAGACACATAACCTGCATAACTGGGGAGATCCCAGTTGACTGGAGGCTGGCAAATGTGATGCCTGTCCACAAGAAGGGCTGGAAGGAAGACCTGGGAACCACAGGCCTGTCAGTCTGACGTTGGTCCCAGGGAAGGTCATGGAGCAGATCATCTTAAGTGCCATCATACAGCATGTGCAGGACAACCAGGGGATCAGGCCCAGCCAGCCTGGGTCTGTGAAAGGCAGGTCCTGCTTGAAAAACCTGATCTCCCTCCTTCTATGGCAAGGTGACCGGCTTGGTGGATGAAGGAAGGGCTGTGGATGTGTCTACCGGGGCTTACGTAAAGCCTTTGATACTATTTCCCATAGTATTCTGGCTAAAATTATCGCTGTTTCCTTCTTCTCTTTTTGCCTCACTTTTCCTGTATTTTTCTATATGGGAATGAATCTTCTCAGCTTTTTTTTTATTTGTTTGTGGTTTTTTTGTTTGGGTTTTCTTGTTTGTTTTGGGGGGGGTTGCTGGCTTTGTTTTGTTTTTTTTTTCATTTTTATCCCTTTTTTTTTCTCAGATCATGTTTTATCTTTGCACTGCTTTTTTCTGTTGTTCTCCCTTCTCTTTAATCACTCTGCCTGCCTCTCTTGCTCTGCATTGGCACTTGAAAGAAAATATCCTCAGTCAGCAGCCAAGATCTCAGTGTTTAGAAACTAAACCAAACTGCAGAAAATAAAATGATGCAGCTCCCAAGCTTCCCAAAGAGACAGTTCACTGGATTTCACCATAAGAGCTTTCTCTAAACCAGAGCAGCTTGGAATGTAAATTTAATCCTTTTTAGATTCTCATTAAAAGGTACATAATCAATCTGAAACTCTCCAGCCTAGTCTTCTCTGATTGCGAGAACGTAAAGAAACAATCCTATCTCTTTCCTCAGATCACTTAATCTCCCAGTTGCTAGCAATCTGCATTAAGCCACCTTTTTCCCAGAAAAGGATCAAGTATTTTTCTCTGCTGAATGAATGTGGGCTCTTTTACCTACAACTTGAAACCCTCTGCAGCAGCAGTGTGCAAATCAGTGTTTTCTCACCTCCTGGTGTCCCACAGTGAAAGAGTTCACATGAGCAAGGACAACATGCATAAAGAAGTGCTCATGTTCTGGTGAGCACTCTGGCTGTTTTCCTACATGACACTGTTGGAACAGATTCTGAAGCTTGGGAA
Organism: Pseudotriccus pelzelni; assembly: GCA_035584735.1. Taxonomy (NCBI): domain Eukaryota; kingdom Metazoa; phylum Chordata; class Aves; order Passeriformes; family Tyrannidae; genus Pseudotriccus; species Pseudotriccus pelzelni. The sequence goes on along the minus strand of JAWMRA010000041.1, from coordinate 14,107,795 downwards.
GTTACTGTAAAAAGCAACTTACAGGAACATCTGGCAAGTCTTTTAATTACAGAAAATACCCCAAAGTTAGAGAATAAGGCTGAGCTGTCATGTGGCTTTCCAACATCTCACCCATACTGATTTAAACCACCTCCAAATCTGACCACCACACCATCTAACCAGGCTCAGAGCACTCACAAGACTGTGGCACCAAACCTTCATGCCTGCCTGTGCCTATTTAACCTTCCCACCAGGGTAATGCAAAGAGCAGTGATATCATGGGGAATTTAACATTAAAGAAATAGTCAACTAGCTGCCACTGAAGCAGCATCAAACTCAAAAGTGACAGGTGTCCCATAGAGCTCCAGAACCAAAGATTTCAACCAGTGGACTTTTTTTTATTATTATTTTGTTCCCCTTCCTTCAAAGTCATCCCAGAGCCTCTTTGCAGCTTAGTTCCTTAGTAACAGAAAAGCTCTTTCATATTTTTCACTGAAGCATTTGTAATGGAAGAAACAGGAATGAGGAATGTACATGTCATTACCAAAATTATTTTAGCACTAGTTACCGTTAGTGCTTGCTCAGCCTGAACTTTTTTCTTCTAAATATAAAACTAGAAATACCAAAAGCTCAGAGAAAACGGGGCTAATTGTGAAATACCTCAAAAGGAAGAGGGCCTGGGAAATAATCTCTGTGAACTCAAATGAAGTGGAGAATTGTGTGAGAAGTCCACTTTGAAATTTAATATAAACATTAATTTTAAATTAGTATTATTGAGGGAGTGGTGCAGAAAGAGATCATGCAAGAACAGAAACAGAGAAGTGGAAGTGCTGGCAGAGTTGTACATCATAAGCTTGTTGTAGCAAAAAATAGGAAATCACTGTGAGTATTCCAGACTCTCACTAAAAGTCAGAATGAGAGCTTTTAAGAGGATACTAGTTGCAGTATTTTGCATGAATTGGAGCATTCTACTACTAGGCTACACACTGAAGAGTTACAGTGGTTAAGATGGATATTAAAAAAGAAACACGAGAACTTCTGCAATGTAAAGAATTGGAAGTAAATCATCTGTGTATAAAACCATTTGAGAAAACAGTGGCATGACCAATATATTCTGGCAGTACTGAAAGTGGAAAGCATTATGCAACTGGTTAATACTATTGATTTTGTCTAGTATTTCTCGCTCCTCACATTTTTGGAAAGAGTAATGCAAAAATTCTGTATTTCACAAACCTCTGATACTCAAGAAAGAAGACAGCTGTTCATTAACAAAATGTCTTTTGTTTAACCTGTGGAACCTCATGTTCATATATGATATAAACTATGAAAAGATAGGCTATTCAGTAAAAATACAACACATTCAAACAATAGGATACACTTGAAAGTATCAGGTTTTATGAGCCTACTGAAGCAATACCACACAATTATATGGTGCACAAAAATTCAGGAGCTGCCAAGCCAAAGGCAAGGAAAGAAACTGAAAAAAGAAGCTAGAAAACCGGGGATCTCTTGCATCATTTCAATCACATATGCCTTTTTTTGGTGGGTAATCCATCATAATCTCCAAAAATAAACTACTTAAAGACAAGTAATCCACTCCCTATTTGCAGGCATTTCTTTCTCTCTACAACCATAGTTCTCCTTCCTGAGCAAAGGACAATACGAGGGGTGGGGGGAAGGATAGCAGGCAGAATGAGTTGGCCCAGGCTTTCCTCTATCCCAAAATACTTCCAGACCAAGAAGTCCATTCCCCCTCCTGGAAAGCAGCTGTCTCCTTTTGTTACCCATTTGCCTTGCAGCTCAAGCAGCAGCAGTTCATGCTACTTGAGGGTACCTGGTTTTGGTGAGGGGCTGTTAAAAATACTCGCACATTAATCTTTTCATGCATTTAGAAATCCTTCACACCACTTGAAAAACTAATTTTGTTGGTTTTGGAGTCAGTGCAGGCAACTGAAAACACCATGCAACTGTATTACAACACTGGTTTGTTATGCCTATTACATCTTGAATTACACGACCATATACCCTTCTTTTCCTTCTCCCCCTCCCCCCTTCTTACTGCAACAAATGGTAGCTTTTCCAGTGCTCCTTTAATCCTGGAAGAACAATTGTCAGGATAAAGAATATTGTTTTCTGAACTAAAAAAATGAGCTGAAGAAGATTTACATAATTACATTTCTTTGGGAGTGTGACTTGATTAAAAAAATGGGAATAAATGGACACAAAATTTCCAAAAGCTAAACAGAAAACTATTTGTGCTTCCATTAAATCCTCTCTTTCATTCACAGATCAGGAGCAGAACTTAGTTTGACAATTACAGGCTAAGGAAGAAACTGCCTACAGACTAAGACGAAAAACACATCTAACCTGAAGAACAGCAGGAACTATCAAGAAAAACATAAAATGGGCAAATTCTTACCTGTTATTTAGCGTGGTTGGCAGAGGATGAGTTGCATTGGGTGGCACGGTCGCATGAGTGAGAGAAGGGTTCTGTGATATTGTTGCTGGGGTCTGAATTACCCCATTTAAAGCCCCTACAATTCCATTGATTGCCAGCTGGCTGGCTGGCAGTGCTCCAATTATTCCACCCACACCAGGCACTGCAGGAATGGTGGAGGTTACAGTCTGCATACCACTAGCCAGTGCCCCCACTGTCACACCATTGACCTGCTGAACTCCGGTGACTGCCGAGCCTTGCTGGGCCGGACTCTGCCCAGCAGGTGGTGGAGTGGAAAGCGCTGATGAACTGCTGGTGCTTTGTCCGCTGGAGGTTATCTCCTGGTGTCAAAACAAACAACAAAACCCGCTCAGCCGCTTAAAATTTTACCTAACAGCACAATGCAAGGACTAGAATGAGTTAACTTGTAACAAGTTTAGGTTTAGAAGAAAGAAATAAAAATTACCTGATTTAATACTGGAAGAGAATTGTCCGGTAAAAAACTGTTTCCCAGATGAGGGCTTTTACTGCTGTTCAAGGAATCAGTACTAGGTGCTAAAGTAATTATTTCAAAAAACACAGTGGTTACATTTCTGTAACATGTAAAAAGACTCAGAATAATTATTTCAAAATAATGTCAAATGTAAACATAGAAAATGTAAGTCAACCTTAAAATCATTGCTAAATAATAAAATATTAACTAAGTAATTGGTGAATCAACAGATTCAAACAGATGTGCTCCAGACTGAAGTAAAAGAGAAATAGCACTGAAACAAGTAGTAATGGTTCAGATAAATAAACCAATTGACTTTTAAACATTTAAACACATCAGCAAATACTTGGTCTATATTCATCCTACATGTATATGCATCTCTCATTAATGGCATGTGTGGATGAAACAGATATTTCATATAAATACATGATCAAATTACTTGAACACTTTAATGATCTCCTCTACTTACGTGCTTGTACTGGAAAGGCATGTACTTGATGAGAAGGGCTGGGATTTGAAGTTATTGTTGGAAAGGGCACCGAAAGCTGTGCATTGAGAAGCTGAAGCCGTTCCTTCTTAGCGGTCAGATTCTTTATCTGTTCTTCCAACCGCCTATTTTCAACCTGAAGTTGGTGTAATGATTTAAGCATTCCTAAAACTAAGACAAAAATGCATATATTTCACAACCAGATTCAATGAACGAATAACATCTTCACTTGGTTTTAGTTTCTGTATTACAATAAGACTAGCATTAAGCCATATATGAAAATACGAATAAAATTAAAAGTTTGACTTTTACTCGGAAGATTTAAGATCTATTTTGTGCAATTTAAACTGCAGAAAAAAAGCACATAGTATGTGATAGTAATTTTGGAATACATCTGCACCCTGGCTTAAATACTGATAAAGTAGCATCGTTAGGGCTAGCAGTCATTTTAAGCAAACAGCAGTGCACGGTAACTTATCCTCAAATTAGAACATAAAGTTAGTGGTATTTTAGTAGCACAAGTTAACTGCATAGTTGGGAAAATTCCAATTCAGCTGCAATATTAGGAATTTTAAACATCACAAAACAGAAAAGTTTGACCAGTATGCATTCAACTAATACAAAAACAATCAAGCGTGTGAAAAGGCAGTTTTTCTGCTTTAATGCCCTGTACATTATAGAAACAATGAAAAAAAAAAGTGATCCTATGTGAAGTTCTCCGGGCCCACCTTGCTGGGAGCCGCGAGCAGCGATCTCGGAATCCCCCAGCAGGGAGCACTCTGTGAGCACCGCACTTACCCCCCGCCTTTTGCGTAACAACGGCATCACCTTCTGTACTAACCCGATTTTTACCAAGCACAGTTTTCTCAAACTCCGATTTGGTTTCAGAACTTGGATTTCCCAGCTAGTACTAGAGTGTGACTGTAAAGCCACAGGGAGAGCCGGTTTTTTTTTTTTTTTTTTTTTTTATTCTAAATTGTATTTGTTTAACATGACCTCTGGGCCTACTACAGACATAAGTCTACTGGTATAGGCACATCTGGTCATTTCCCAAGGATTTAGCTTTTATCCCTCCTCTTCAAGAACATACAAAGGAACCCTCAGTGAGCTCAAATGAGATGCAATAAGACTTAGCTAAACCTGTCCTCCAGCTATCATGTTTAAAGGATTATCCCTGCATGAATTTCCTCACAATTAGCATTTTTGTCAGGATACCATTCATAAAAATACTAACTAGATACCACTTTACATTACCAATGAGAAGAATAATATGTTCAATAAAATATAACACAAAGCCTGACCTGGAATCAAATACATTTTTTAACACAGTCAATGATTGGCTTTGATACTGATATATGGTTGAATATGGAGATCCATGTGATCTCCTGATCACTTATGCTTTTAATGTATTCATTCTTGGACTATTCCACTCTATTAAACAGAATTCGAGAAAATCATATTTGCTTGCTTTGAGAACTTCACAAGAAAGGCAGAACATAATGAAGACACGAAAGCTCAGTAGGATACCTTTCTTAACATCTGTAAATATTTTTTTTTCAAGCAGCAACAGAAGTAGGCAGTTCAGATGTAAAAATGAAAAACAGAACAATAAAAAATTATCATGTCAATTTGTATCACACAATATAAAGTAAAATGGGGAACTGTACTACAACATTTACACCAGTAGATCCAAGAGTTCAGAATTCTTTTCCAAACCATGTAACTGACCAGCTGGATCTGCAAGTTACTTGCTCGTGCTTGACACAATTGCTCCATCCATAAAAGCGCAGATAGTCACAGAGAAGTTGTTTGTCATCTACTGATGCCACGTGAACTATGTTAGAACTACACACCACAGTTATATTTCAATTCACAACAGAAAAGAAATTTTGTTAAAATTCTTGGACAAGCATGGAATAGCAGCTCTGAGTAACAGTTAACAAAAGGCATAATAAACAGACTGTGAGTACTTACTGTCACTGGGGGTGCCTTGCTCCAATAAAAACTGTTGTCCTTCACTCCACTGCCTCTCCAGAAGCTGTTCTATGCTGGCTGCTACTGGGGGCAGATTCTCCCCACAACTGTTCCCTGATTGATCATAGCGAATCTGCAAGCTGCTCACAGGGGATCTGTTGAAAATATTGCAATTTATTGTTTAAAGAAAAGAATAAAAGGAAATGCGTTGGAAAAAAGGCTGTTGAAATTTCCTGTTTTATATCAGCCCTTAGCACCTACATATCTTATATTTCCAAGACTAAGTTAATTCATCAACATCACTAAGAACTCCTAGTTCACACTGTCAGTGCTTTAATAAAAGAAAGATGTATTATTACAGTGTGAGAATCTATACTGAGAATGCACATAACCTCTTCTTGCATGCAAAGTAACAAAATACTAACTGACAAATAGCATTGAATTAAATCCTACAACATGCACTTCTACAGCAGGAAACCATTATATATACAGATAGGGCACCTGTCTTTGGGGGTGGGGGGAAAACAACCACCACCAAACTTCAAACCTTTCCTAGAAAAAACTGGGGAAATAAAACCAGTTTATTAAAATCAGTACACAGAAAGGCCTTATATAATTCTATTAACTAACTTGTTCTACAAAACAATAATGTAAACCCAGATTTTTGAGGGACTACGTGAAAATATTATTTCACAAGGGATGCAATGAAAGTTGTGTTATCCTCTGCCTGTCCTGTGCACACTTAATATACCTCCTTTTTCATTTATAATCACACATAGTTTAAGGAATAATCCCCTTGCCACATGTCTTTTCTCATTCAGGATAAAACTAAATATTCCGCATTCAGCCACTGAGAAAGATGGGCACCTCTCCCAGTCCTACGAGAAGACTTCTTTAGCATTGGATGGGGTAAAATTTATCTTGTGAGCAAAACCAGATGGTCGCTGTATTTCTGACTCAGGCTTCTGGTGTCATGTATGCATAGTCCTATTCCTCACATAGGATCAACACCAAAGCCCACTAAAAGTTGGTTGTTGGTTTTGTTGTCAGCTGTTTGGGGTTTTTTTTAATCAACTCCAGTGAGCTCAGATTCTCATACATTACTTATTACTGTGAGCAACTGGTGCCATCACGGGGTCACAGCCGTGCTGTTCACCCGTAGTGGAGACTTACCAACAAGACCACCACAGTCCCAGTACAGGACAACACAGAGAGCTCAGGAAATCAGTGTGTTAATTATGATTACCGTAATAAGCAGTGGACACAGCACATTAGCTACCTAATGACTGTCAAGCATTTTGTAGGCACCGGAGCAAAGCGATTTTTACGAGAAAAGGTTATAAGTAGGTGACTTAAGAGCTCTGTAAGTATTTATAAATAATTCCTCTTTTCCATACAGAGTGAAAGAAAAGCACTTGTTAAAACAAAAAGCCCTGATGAATGAGTAACCAAGGTGGTGTTTTTTGACAAGAGATGACAACAGCATTTAACAGTTCAGCACAGACATGGCAAAAATAGCCTTCAAACTGGCTGTTTACAGGATGTGCTGAAGCTGTAAGAAGGAAGGCTAATGCAGAAACATTCTAAACAGAGGTACTACACTTACACTCCACACAAACAACCCACTTTAAAAAAAATGAAACAACAAAACCAAAACCAAATACAGAAACCCACCAAACAACTCCCCCAGCAACTTCTCTCTCTCAGTCTGCATGCTTCTGAAGGGTGCATAATGCTACTCTAACAGATTGTGCCATCTGAATTATAAATAACCAACAAAATTCTTCTCAGGCTTACTGTTTCCTATCAATTTGAAAAAGGTAGAAACAAAGCAATACATGACTGTATAACTTGTGCAATCCTTCACTGGAAGCCTGTAAAGGAGAATAATAATTAAAAAAAAAAATAAAAATCTAGATTTCTATGTATTGCAACGCTGGTCAATTCATCATCTTCCAACTGAACCCCTACCTCATCCTTTAGATATGATATGGTTCCTGCACACCAGGTTGAATCCTTATTCCAAACAGCATTTGATCATAGCTTCCAACAGGATCATAAACATGCTGCCTGCACTGATACGATGCTGTCACAGGAATCCCATGTTTCATACCGTGCTTGCTTTCACAAATGTATTTTGTTTAAATTTGGGGTACAGTTACTCATAATATTAGAGCATTAATTGGAAACAATACTGCATTTAGATGCAAGCACACATACAGATTTCAATGCAGGTATTACACAGCACATTTTTAAATCTAGGGTTAACTACAGGGTAAAAAAAAGTTTAAGTGCTGCCTTGGGAAAAGCAGCAATTCCTTTGCAAAATGGAAACAGCTCACGTATACCAGGTATATTTATATTTCTCATATATATATGTATATTAAAAGTTAAAATACGACAGCTTAAACATCAAACGCTGTGGTTATATTGGGGTACAAAGATACAACAATATGAATTGGAAATGACCATACAAGCTCATGAGTCACATATGTCTTCTCCGAAGAGCTGCAATCAACTGCAACATCAACAGCAAACAAATGTTTCTGCAAGTGTTTTTGTTTTAAGCAACCCGCTGAAAATCACATGGTTCTTTCGGAGAAGTGTGTTATTTATGTATCTCATAAGCTTCAAAAGGAACAGAGTCAGAACTTGCAGCAAAATAATTTTTATAGATAAAGCAGGTAACATTCAAGAGTTGCAAAGGTTCCAGATAGCAGATTTTTTAAGTTAGCTCTTTATTCACTATAAACCGTGTTTTAAGTAATCAGTTACTTATTTATTGAAGTGCGGAAGGTGGGGAGTTACCTACACATTTCAGAAACGTTGACATACGTGTAATCTCTTTTATCGCCCAAACCAGGGATGAAATTTGCTGACTACTGAACTTAACTGAGTAAGTTTTCTAAATTTTTTCCATCCTAGGTATTTCAGACTTAAGTTCTTCCATCTTTGAATTCTGTAACAGCAGCAATTTCTCCCCCTTCCTCTCTCACCCAGCACTCCCCATCCCCCTCCCATTTTTGGCTTGCTTTTGAACAATCCTACTGCCAAGCAAAATCTGCCTGCTCTTTGCAAAGTGCTACAACTACAGGAAGCTTTGCCATTGTGGACTGAGGTGGCCTTTGTATCATCCAGTTCTCCTTTACCATCCACATCAGAAACAGCTGGGATTTTACCATGTAGCAAGTACTGGACTGTATATACCGTGAACATACACTCAACAGAAGCATCATATTTAACAAGTTTACCTTCCTGAATATTTCACCAAAAGACAGATTGAACACAACTATGACCTATGAAAATTGTGCAAAGACCAAGTCTTTGCATATTAGCTAAGAAGGCGTTAGAACTTACAATTACCAAAACCTGTATGCATAAGAGGACTTCTTCATTTATAATCCAAAGTTCTCGAATTTCCTAACTGTCGAGCATTTCAGAGCATCTCTGAACCTCCCTGTCCATAAATATCAATTTATATGCTCAGGTATGTATATGTGTTTATAATGAGAAAACAGTCTAAACTCATTTGTAAATTCTCTATTTATTATTTTAAAAGCAACACATATTGGAAAGCTTAAAAGCAAGTTCATGATGAGGTAATCCCAAGACTTAAGTATGATAATGGATAATTTCACCCCATCCAGCAAGATGTTTTTTGATTAATTAAGGAATATAATACAAGATCAACAACACCAGGCGTGTACATTAAATTACCTAATTTGGAGATATTTGTTACAAATTACTGTAATAAACACATGCTATAACAATAAAATTCATTATTGCAATGCTGTTCCTTTGTAACTACCAATTTTTTGCTATCCTAAAATCCTGTTCAGGATATAATTCCCATGGTCTGACCCTAAGTAAAAAATAAAATACAGTAATACCACTATAAAATTTAATTCGTATGGGATTTGGTACGGAAAACAAAGCCCTTTAAAAACAAAGATTCACTTAAAATACAAAGAAAATATTACTGAAGTATTTAAAACACAATATTGAAATTTCAACAGCAAGTATTTTAAAACAAAATAATGTGATACGGTTCCAGCAGATTTCTTATCTCAAACTTTTCTAGTAGATGTGAATTGTGGCAGAACAAAAAAAGTACTTTTTTCTACAGAGAATTGCTGCACCTTCTGAAGTTGTGAGGGAAAGAGAAGAAAATATTTCTTTGAAATTTTTAACTATATGTAATACACCATCTTATTAGTGCGATCATCGTTAAATTGAGATTTTGGAATTTTTGCAAGTATGACCAAAATATGATTGTGGTAACAATTCCGAGGAGATAAGTAGCATACGTGGATTAAATGACAGATAAATCTCTCTAAAGCAAGTCTCCATTTCTTAAGTAAGGGAGTAAACTAATTTAACTACAAGCCTTCATTTGTCAACCTAACTTCAGTTGATATAAAAGTAAATTCCAGCAAAATTTTAGCTCTCTGAACTTATTAGGGATTTTTTTAAGAAGGATATATCTATATAAAAATAAAGATATTTATAAATGTGTGTATACACATTTATATACCTAGGCTTTTAAAACACTTCAGTATGACTAGAAAAAAGGCAGCAAAGTTTCCAAATCTTAAAACATTTCCTCTGCCTGCACTCTCCAATGTAAATAACGCTTACCGTGGTGAGAGACTTCCTCTGGGTGATCCTCCTCTGCCAACAAGGCTTCGGCTATTATCTCCGAGATCTTGATCTGCAGTGTAAATATTTCACAGCTGATAAATCACCTTTTCTTAGATAAGAGTTTTAATATCTCATGTAGATATTTTAAAAATACCTCAAATCTCAACTTCTATCTGTAGTTACTGCTGAAGAGTGAATAAGTAACTACTTTAAGATTGCTGAACTGTAGCATGTAAGGTGTTGTCCTTACACATTTCTGAGGCTGTACCAGGCCATGGATTATGTTCACTTCTTTCATTCCTTTCAGTTTTACAGCACAGAAGCGTGGTTTGCATTTGCAGTACCCTCCCCTCAGCCACTTTTAATTTGTACGGTGAAAGTAATGAATCACAGCTGTGGACAGCTAATCTGTATGCTTATCACAGCAAATCCTGATGCTCTGTATTTTTTTAACACTTTGCATCCCAAAACAACTCATAAAATATATAACGTATTAAACTTATCGCTGCCATCTAACAAGAACACATTATTCTGCAAATTTACTGAAAACTTTATGAAAGCGTATAATTCACTAATTCCTATTTATAAGCAGAAGGCATAGGAAAGCCCCTTGCTAAAAAGGTAGTAAAACAAACAAAAAAGGCCTCATTAAATATATGAAAACGTTTTGCTTGGAAGGACTCAAAAGGGTTATTTTCCCTATGGCCTCTCAATAAAATAACCCTATCTGCCCCCTTCAAGGTTGCCCTCCCCCTATTCTGAGTCAAGCGACCTCCGACCCCTCGGAGGGCAAAGACATGACTGATCCATTCTTGGTAAACTGCTAAACTCATTCCCTTCCCCCAAACAGGCATGACTACTACGACATGTCAACAAATCCTTACGGAGGGAACAAAACAAAGCAAAGCCAGCGGCTCATTAAAACCACAGCGGAGAGCCCGCGGTACCAAATGCCAGCCGGTAAATATTCACAAGATTATTAAATGCTGCACAAGTTCTCTAACGGGATCTCTTTCACACGAACTTGTATGTAATGCAATTTCATGAATTATGCAAATAAAGGTTTCAACTATTCACGACAAAACCCAGAGCTGTGTTACTCCGGTTGCAAAGAGCTGGGAACTGAGCGCATCAATCACAGGAGTCACAGGAGACACTGGTGCATTCCTGCCTGCTGATGGCTCTGCTTAAACATTTACATTTCACACACCGAGGGGAAAAAAAGGGGGAAGAAAACCCGCGCTGTTCTACAGAATAACTGAGAATTTACTTCCAACACAGAACAACTTTGTACAGACATTTAATAAGCAATTGCTGAGCAGAGCTCACAAATGAAATTTAACAATCTTTTTTAAAGCACTGAGGTCTGCGAAGCTGCACATTTGCACCGGCAGCGGAAGCTTACCTGCTTGGCTGTTTTCAGACTGAGCTATAAGTGCTGCCATGGCTGAATTTGGATTCAGCCTATTGCCGTACATGTGGGATGGAGGCAGGCTGAGAGAAGATCCAGGTAGGGTGTTTGCCTGCAAGAAACCGAATAAAACTTGAATCCTTGTTTTAAAAGGGGGAGAAATGCTAGATGTATTTCAAAGAAGCCTTCCTACTGCAGAATTACTATCTTTGTAAGTTGAACGTTTTTTAAAACCAATGTATTTAAAAGAAAAATATATTTTTCCTCTGTGAGTACAGCAACAAAACTGCAGTGCTTTGAAAATATCTCGGGTTTTTAAGTGTGTTGTACTTGTCGTGGGCAAGATCTGTCCATTTAAAAAAAATCCTTCTAGTAAAAAAAGTACTGTGGCAAATACTAAAAATACCTAAATTGCATTTTAAAACAACCACAGTGTAGCAGGACAGGCAGATTTCCTTGCAGTCCTTAAGTATGTGCTCAGTGCTAGGACTTACTAGCATGGCGACCATGTGGTTATCCTACTAATTATTTAATCTTATTAAACCATTTACAAAATAAGGGCAGGTAGACAACAGATGTCTCACAAATGCTTGGGTTCCTTACATCACAAGCCGGCTGTGGAGGTCAAAAGGTCCAACTTTCAGCTCTATAGTTTAACTACACAGAGCCATATTTCCTTTGCTCGATGCCGTCATTAGTAAAACGCGCACACTATTTTGTTACTTCCTATTTTGATAGACTTGGAAGCCTGGTGTTTTTTTGTTTTGTTTTGTTTTTATTTTAAAGAACGCAAACAGCCATTACAAGTATGTTTTCTATACAATAGGGGGCTCGGGGAATCACAGCTTTGCCCTGACCCCATATAAGGAACTGTATTTTTGGCAGTTGGCCAGCTCTACTTATTGAAGAGCTCCCAAAGTTTGTGTTCATTCATGTTGCTAACCACAATTCTGAAGGTCTCTGCTGGGACTTGTGCCAAACAAGCGAAAATGAACCCTTAAACAGATGAAGCTAAGGAGGCTGGCCAAAATCTTGCATAATCCAATGCAATAAAAATACCTTCTTCTTTGGCTGCTGATGCTTTTTCCCTTTCGAAGAAAAGATTTGTGTCAAATGCTGAGTTGCTGAGACAAGCAATCAAAGAAATAAAGGCATGGCTGCTTATTTAAAAGGCATTTTCCTACCTGATAAAAAAATTATTTCAGGACAAAGAAAAGACCGCAAGGGGGGTGATGTGGGGAGTGGAATAGAAGATACACAAACCTGTGTGATCACTGCTTTTAAAATTAATCTGCTAAGAAAATGTAAACAACCTTTACATGTGAAACTTTTTTGAAAAACAAAAAAAGAAGGTGAACAGTAAGGAACTCAATTTGTGGGACATTTTGACATGCATAACTGCACACAAGAGACAGGGGAAACATACTGGTTATTACAGCAAAATATTACAGAGTATAAACTATGTATCTGGAAAGAATCACACACTACCATTAAGTTTTGGCTTTCGGCCAACATATTCAACTTGATAAATGGACTTTTATGAATTCACACAACTGTTTTCAATGATGCTTTATTTACTACATACTGGTGAGAAATTGTGCCTGATACTTACATTCTTCTACTGTCACAAAATTAGAAAGAGCCACAAGTAATAGCTTACAATGATCAGGTTTTTTTCACTTTTCAGTTTATAGGTATGTGCGAGATTGCTAGACATGGACCCACAGTGTCACTTCACATCTGACTGTTTGGTTGAGTATCTTTAGAAATAATTCTGATTAATTCTACTAAGTTTTAAAAACAATGCAGGCATTTATATACCTATATACAACAGCTTCCAGAAACATGTATTAGTACTGTGACACTGACTGACAGAGGCAGCAATACTACACAGCTCCTGCTATTTTCCTTAACAAATGCCTATAGTGCAATTCCACCTCAACTATCACTGTTCACTACCAACCTTCAGCTGCTTTCCCCTCAAAACCAAACAAACTTCAAGAACAATACAGTTTTTTGTCAAATCCTTTCACTGAAGAAACCTTACAGAACGGAATATTAAGAGATTCAACCAATATTACCATTCAACCATATCTAAAAGGTCAGACTAGCAAAATAAAAGTCTACCCATATTTAGTTTAAATAGATTGGTTAAGGTTATGAATTCTACTAATATAGTTTCTGCTTTTTTTTTTTTTTACCTGCAAACACCAGGTCTTATTTCTGTTCGGTTTTAGAATACTTCTCTAAAAGCTTTCTTTTAATTCTAGTAAGTGTACTGCTCGCATTTTGCACAGAAGATGAATACCTACTCTCAGTCCATGTAATTCACTGCAAGGCTGCTTAAATATGCAATAACAACTTTATATCAGTTTATGATGACAGGCTAGCTATAATCAGCACTGAAACATGCACAAATAGCTTTAAGAACTTTCTGAAAATATCTAAGTATCTTGAAGGGAGTTGCTAAAGTTTGTTGAGTAACCATCACATCACAAAACAAAAGACATCAAAGGAATTAAACAATGTTTGCTAAGTGGGTTGATAGATCAAAAGACTTAACAGGATTTAAACAATATCCAAGAACTTGAGTTTTTTCACAAGTCGTGGTTTCACCCCAGACTTAACCCCTGTTTATACTTAATATTAAGGTGTCCTACAACAAGTTGGATCTACCAGAGTTTTAATGCCATCCTGCATCCTACACAACTCTCAAAGGAAAGAGACAATAAAACTGTTCAAGTAAGTTGGAGGCAAATTAAAAACTTTGAAAATACTTTTTTAAAATGGCAGTGGTACAATGACAAGAATAATGATTTGTGAAGCTTCCTTCTGTATGTGACAACTTCATCTGACAGGGAAGTAGAGGAGGTGGAGGAGTTCTACATTATTTAAAGGTGAAATAGGAGCTTCATGTTTCACTCACAGTCGAAACAAGCTGTAGCAAGTATTTATTAAAAATGCGCAATCATCCTGTCAATACATATTAAGGTCACAGGACTGAAACATGTTTTAAAATGCAAAACTTTTGAAGCTGTATTATTTTTTATTTCAACTGATACTATTTAAACACTCAACAAAATACATGATAAAAATGTATAAAGTAATGAAAAAATGAGACTGCTAAGTATTTATTTTGAAAAGGCAGCAAATTTTCCTGAAAACATTTTAGCAGAAGGCTTTAAGCCCATCCAGAGGTATGTAACACACTGCTTTCCTTTATGGCACATTCAATAAATCAGTAAAGCCATAAGCAGCAGAGCAGCACAGAAGGACAATGCATTGTAATTCACAGAATGTGCACGTGCAGTAAGAATAAATGCTTGATATTTGATTGATGCTTAAAAACACTTCCTCTACAACAAGAGAGAAAGTGCAACTATATTCCTCTAATTAAAGAACAAGACTTGCAAGTTAACTAAATATACAATCCAAAATATTTTACATAGTTCTACATTTGTTTGCATGACTCCAAAATCATATTTTACTCTAACAGTACGACTACAAAGTTTCCCAACTAACTGAATATTTACTTAAAATTTCCAGGGAAAGCAGTCCCTTCATTTCAAAAGTTCCATGTTCTTTAGGCAGCAAAAAAGCTAAGGGGAGAAAAATTAGGCAATACATAGCTGTATGCAACTAGATTGGGTCTCAAAACTTTGAGACCCCTTGAACATGCCTTTTCCCCTGTTCCTTTCAAGTTTTATGCTATGAAATATTTTCTGATACAGGCCTCACTTCTGTCTCAGCTCCACACCAGTAAGGTTTTAATACTCAGCGTGTGATGAGAAATGAAACCAAGTGTGAACAACTTTTGGGTCCCATGAGTAGGCTGACTGTTGAAGCTGTCAGGTTCAATTGCATCATTCCACATTATTCAATGCCCCAAACTGCTCCCTAATTGTTAGGGGCTTAACATATTCAAAACCATTGTTTAGGCTAATGCTGAAATGCCTACAGTTGAGTTTCCATAAAGAAAGGGGAGGGATTTAATTGTAGTTAAACCATTACTGAACTCTCCTTCTTTCATGATAGGACAACAGGAATGGCCGGAACAACCAATTCCAAGACGGCTTCTTAATCAGTTTATATCCAATCAACATCCCTTTTCCCCTCTGCTTTAAAAATAGTCGTTGCGATATTGTAGCTTTGTGTTGTATCATCATGATGCTTTACAATTAGTGACAGATCACCTAATTACCTATTTCCGCCAATATCTCTTTGTCAGAAATAATTTCAAAGGTTAATTTTATTTCTTGTTTAAAATAAAAACATATCATTGTTGCTGTGGTTGGGGTCATACCATTAACCAATCACACCAGGTTCTTCATCACAGCACGATGCTGGGATATATAAAGCACAAAACTCCCCCATGTTCTTATTAACACAAAGTTAAGAATAAAAAGCATTAGACACCACAAGCAACTAGTTACAGCCAACTACTGCTGAAAGCAGTATAAAAGATTTTGATGCAGATGAAGTTAAAAGCTACATTTTCTGCCAGCTTTTCTGCTACACTTCTGAGAAGATGTTACTAACGCTTTCCATGCAGTTGTCGAGCTTCATGAAACACGAAAGAAAGTTCAAGCACTAGACCAAATACTGACATCAGCTTACTTCCTCTAGAAGCCATCTTAAGCTCATGTATTTTGGTCTTACGACAAGCAACATTTATCTGAACAATGTATTAATTAATTAAAACCTGCACTGCAATTAAATTAGCTTAGATATGAACACATATTAATGCTAGGCACATAATTATAATTAAAAATTGATAATATGCATATATATATATAAATTAATTGCTTTTCTTGAGAAGTGAAAAGAGCTGCCTGTCAACGGACAGCAGCAAAAGCAGCCTGGTCTTACGCTTCCTAGCTTAACTTGCACAAGTGAAGAAACATTATTTTTATCCCTGGAATTTTTAAGGCCTTTGCTTAAGTACGGAAGGCAATGGGAAGAATATGCTATTGCTTTCTTTTATTCTTTCAGTACCATAAGTACCTTTCAGTTCATTTAGGGGATGTTGAGGGAACCACTGATACACCTCATCACTTGCCTTCTCTGAACTGTCAGCCGTTCGTGCAGACCCACAGAGGGTGGTCACACCACAGGGAACTGCAATACAGCAAAGCATCTAAGAAGCCCAAGAGGAACTTCTGCCACAACAACAACTTCTCATGTATCACCTGCTGCCAACACAACCCTTGAAAATTTTCACCATAAATATGAATTTGCTTAGAAATCTTATCTAGATCTTGTTTCTAATTAAAAAAAAAAAAAAAATCCAAATTCCTGCTTATCTTCCTAAATGCCAAGAAATACAGATGGACTGAAGGACAGCTCAGAAGATCCTTAACCAAGCATTGTTTCCACATTTCTTCCAAAAATTATAATCTTTTGAAAACAACTAGCACAACACAAAATAATATTAATCTGCAACATGATAATTACAATTTATATATTTTAGCTAAACTCATACTTTCATTTACATCTTATTAATACACATTTTGGCTGTCATAAGTTATAAGCTGAACATAATTAACAATTAATTTTCAAGCAAACTATACTGACCAACTGGCTAAAACAGACTACAGGAACTACTGACTACTGAAAGCACAGAGCAAATGTTTACAGCTAACCTCATCTCACCTGCTATCACACATCATCAGTGTGAATCAACCCCCAACAGCCACTGCAGTGTTTTACTCATTCATTCTACAAAAGCAATACTGAGATTAAAAAGATAACCCTTCCATACTGTCATCCTCACCATCCAAGCACTCTGAAGCCCTTACAGTCTGGAGTTTTTCTTAAACAGATAATCAAGGTCCAATTACACAATAAATGTTTTTACTACCTGACTGAAATAAAAGAATTAACTGTTTAAAAGTTTAATTAGGAGGCTGGAAAAGTTAAAATTAAGTCAGAAAAAAGAGTTTATGAAGTCCCAGAAAAGCAACTTTTCATTCAAAAAGAAAAAGAGCATTAATTACAAATGTGAAAATTATTATAACTTAGATCTGTCAGGAAAACTGTACACACGACATGTAAAATCGTTGTACGGATACAATATTCACACCATTAGCACTTTTTCTGTTACTAGCAAAAATACAACTTTGAACTTCTGGCTGTAATGAAGACTCTCTTATGAACAATCAATTACTTGTCTTTGAGAGTCAACTGTTTTGATTAAACAGACAAATAAATCTTTCAATTAAATGAAACCATCTAACCTTCAAACAGCAGCACTCAAATATTTTCCAAGAAAGGCATGAATGAATGCAACTGGGAAACACAGTGGGATTTGAAAGGCAAAACGGAAAATTAATGGCACACCTACAGAAACTAATTTATACCTCTGCCCAGTGTACAACAAGGGCACATCAAGTCATTAAAAACCACATGGATAGAAGGCCTATCTTCCAGTAATGTGAAAACACTCTAACCTCAACTGTACTACTAGTTTACTCCTCTCGTCCATGTTATCTAAGCTGGGTCTTATACAAAATTTTAACAGTTAAAATCTATTTATATACCAGACATAAAAAAGAGACTTATACAAAAACTAACTAGCATGCTACTTTATTAAGAGGTCTTGTTTTGGTGGGTTGGTTTTGTTGCCTAGGCTTTTTTGTTTGTTTTGTTGTGGGCTTGGTGTGTTTTTTTTCAAAGGAGGCTTTACAGAGATAAGACCCTAGGATTCCTCCAGCTCCCCCACAGACCTAAATGAAAACAGAGCTATCATTTCAACACAAATCCCTTTTACCTCAAGTTTGTTCCTCCATCCTTTCCATCTACCTCTTTCTTCATAGCACTTAACCTGTACGTGCTTTACATAGACAATGGAAGCACTATCTTGCCCAAGAATCCGTTTTTCTTAAGAACCTTAACCTATATACGAGGAATCTCAATTTCACTCTCATACTGACTAGCAAAGAAACCAGCTTTAATAGGAAAAAACTCAGTACACTCATACAGTAATCTATCTTCTTCCTATGAGTATCCCAAAGAAAGCCAAACACTTGTAATATGGCAAATAACGGATCTGAGAGAAAAGTAACTACTTGCAAAATTATCTATATTTCACAAAGAGTACTAATAAAGAATCAGCTACTTGTTCGCACACACTGACATTTTAAGTATCTAAATACACCTCAGCAGTCTTTGCTATTTAAGTGATGAAACACCTACAGTAGCAGAATTGCTGCTGTGTAAAAATGTTTGCAAGATTCTCAACATTTATACAAGGCCTATAAGGACACTGACTCAGCAACCAACTTCGCAGCCTGTAACAAATCACACACCATGTAAACTTGAAATCTTTTCCAAGTCAGACCTGCATGTTCAGTTCCCTCCAAATACCTTCATTATTTCCATTGCATACGAACTAGAAAATTTCACATTTTTCACATTCAACACCATCACTATTGTCTCAGGCAGCTAAATTGAAGTAGTGCTACACTCAGTTCAACGAAGAGGTCAATGTGCCTCAGTTGCCTGGAGACTGATGGTTGCTACAGCAGCACCAGATAAGCCAAGCTAAATAAGCTTCAGCTTGAAGGCAGAAAACATTTATTGCTAGACCGAAACATTGATGCAGTTGTCTCAGCATGCAGTCTGTGCAAAATCATGCAACTGCCTTTCAGACTACCTCTATATTGCATAAGTCTACGCGAAGACAATCTTACTGAAGCAAGATGAAAACACAAAAAGGAAAGATTTTCATTGGGCTAAATACTAGATTACTTGCAACTATGATTCCTTTGTTCCCCTACTTGAGTCACATGTTAGAAGGAATTTTCCCTCTGGCTGTAAATTCTTGCTTCTTGCTACTCTCATCTACCCCCACCCCAAAAATCCTCAGTCAGATTGCATGAGAAGAAAATTAGATTCTTACTTGTTTTCGTAGAAGTAAGAAGGAATTAAAACCTCTTTTAAGTGAGAACTAAGAAAATTTTGAAAGAAAAACCTTTACTAGCACATTTTTAATTTTGCAAGACTCAAATTTAAGTGGCTGTGACACAAATATTTTGTAAGAAAAAAGTCCCTGTTTAGCACTGACACCCTACACCACAATATCAAACCTCTGTCTACAACATACTGTGGGGATGCATTTAGCCCACTTTCTAAATCTCCAGCGCTGGCAATTTCCTGTGGCAGTGAGTCCCAAAGATGAGCAACGTATTCTATTAAGAACGATTTCTTTTTGTTCTGGTTGTGCTGACTTTTCCTTTTATATCTTTTTTAAAGTTATGAGATACTGAGACATTTCAGCATCCAAACAGACTGTGATCCACGCAGATGTTTTACCTTTGACCTGGTGAGCAGACCTCTTTCAAGAGACGTTATCATCAAGGGGTTTTGATAGTAACACAAAATATGTTAACTGGTTTTCAGGAATCCACCATTTCTATTGATTAGAGAGTTCTAGTACCACAGTAAAGGCACAATTTCCTTTTTCTGGAAGCACACTGCTTAAACCACGCAACACCATTACCTCCAGATGTTTTATTATTCCCTTTTTAATTTTCACTCATATTAAAGCTCCTACAAATCGTCTTTAAAAAGAAAAATGCAGTAAATATACCCAAACTGACCACAAATTGCTAAAACTGGGTACTGTTTTGCATTTTAAAAAACCAACCAAACAAAAAACCTTACACTACCATCACATACTGTATGACAATGTATAAACTGAACTTAAAGAATGAACTAATAGAACTTACTTATTTTGGAGAAACTTAGCAATATATTAACATACAGCCATAATCACTGTCTATGTTTTAACTTAATTACTAATTAGTAAGGGTTGAGAGGTTTCACCACAAGGCACTCACCTATACTAGCTTTGCAGATATGCAGTAGAAATCTATACTATCTCCACTCTGGACTACCTAAGGGCTCTTATGGCATTCAGTATCTCAGCGATTTCTATATTAAGAAATAGACTTCAGAAAGTGGCTTGAAAAAATGTAAAATGAGAGTCAAGTTCTTCCTATGTTCTGGAAATCATCTCTGATTACATGTCTAATGCAATGTAATATAAATAGCACTGCAAACCCTACACTAACTCTTCACTTACACATGGTTGTGATGTGCACCTATGGGAGTGAAGCAGGAAACTCACTTAACAGCCAACCATCCAATGCAGGTTACTACAGTCTGAGATTGTCACATCTGTCACATCCCAAAGTCCCGGAACCGAGGGCAACTTGTCTTGTTTCGTGCATTCTTTCCACTCCTCAAAGAAAAGTTCATTAAATATTAACAGCTGTTAGACCCACCATCTTCTAATGTATCCACATGGAGGATGGTCCGGAAACTTCCCTTAAAACACTGCAGCCTGCCTAGCTCTAGCAAAATTCAGAGGCTTAACCTGAAACTTTCCTTCCTTCCTCATGTTTACTTTGAGCCAAATATTAAAAAACAAAGCAAAACAACAACAAACACCAAACCAGCAGGAAACAGCATGGTTCTCTGTTTCTGGGAAACAGAAATGGGCAAGGGTACCTTCCTTGGCCATACTGAATTTGAGAAGGTGGGATCCATAATCTGAGCCTACAACTGTAAACCTGGAAGAAATATCAATCAGGAAGATGCATGTTACTGTCCTATGAAAATGCCTAAACCCCTCTCCCGAAGACTTGCAAAAACTCCTCTCAACTTTTAATTTTCAGCAAAGAAACAAAGTGTACTTGTTTAAGATGTATTCTGAAGTTCTTTCACAATTCCATCCCTGTTGTGGAAGGTATAAATAAGAATAGTCCCAAAACTGCTCCTATCTTCTCTGTTGATAGGGACAAGAACTAAGAATAGAGTTCCTATTTCCTGTATTTTCATTTATTTTCCCATGAGTGCCAGAATATAAAAAAAAAAGGACAAGAAAGTCCCTTGCTAACATTCAAAATGATGAGCAGACTTAAACTATGACAAGAAAAAAACCCCACTAGAACAGGAAGCCAAAAATAGTGTAGACTGGTGATGTGGAGAAAGAGCAGGGGACTACAAAGATCCAAAATTAGGGACTACACTAATTCCGAACGTGAGAAAATATAAACCACAGGACAGATGCACCTGAACCATCATGTGCCCTACATTCAGAACCTGAAAAAAATCTCAGAATTCCTGAGCTTTCACATTCCTCTGTTGCTAACAAATAACTCCAAATTAGAAAAAAGTAAGCCTTATCTCCCTCTAAAAGCTGGATCAGAAAAAGAAGGATAACCACCACTATATGAATGCTAAAGCAAACCCTGCTCTTTTTCTACTGCTCCTAAGGGGAGTAAAGCCAAACGAACTTCAGAGGGGACAATGCAAGTGATAAAAAGAAACTTACTTCACTCAGAATTGCAAATGAGCAGCAGCACCTACCTTCCCAATTATCATGTCTCCACCTTGGAGGCAGTAGTTCATTACACTATGTGGAAGTGGACCTAGCATGCCACAAACAAATCCTGGATGTAAAAGAATAACAAACAGCAACTATATCTTCAGTTTCCCTATCTCTATGTACGCTGCTACAGACACTTCTTGTCCTTTTCCTTCTTCATAATCTGCCTTCTGTGGCAAAGGAAGCACAGTGCATAAAGTAAGGGTTGGGAATTTGGGTAGAAAATAAAACAGAAGCTGCAGAGGAAAAAACAAAGAAATAATAATCCAGCAGAAAGAAAAAAACAACATAAGAAAGAGAAAATGTTTCTGATTGTATCTGTAAAAGAGGTTAGTGGCAAGTGCATATTGCTTGAAAATGCCTCACACAGGTGTTTATTACAGTCACTAAGAGCAGAGATACCATCACGCAGCAGAATGAAAAAATTCATCTACAAAGTCAAATTATATATTGAATTGTCAAAAGAATAAATCCTGAAAATTTGTGAATAAACTGAGATTACTATAATGTAAAGATCATACCTTGCTGAACCATATGATAGCAAACCCAAAAACTTGATGAGCTACAAATTTTTGAAGTAAAAAGCTGTATATTTAAGCAAACTACTATGTGCCATTTCCACTCCCACTAAAAATACCACTGAAACGAGATGACAAAATACTAAAATGATTTTTTTCTTAAAAGCAATACAGTCTGAGACACCAAATGGCTTTAATAATCAATGACTGAGGAAAACCCAGTAAAAATCTTTACTTCTAATCCTGCAGTTTGATCCTGCCTTCAGAACATGGAGACCCCAGAAACAATCGACCAGAGCGCACCAGTAGGGTAATTTAACTCACTTAAGTCATCAAAAAGAACAGAAAACTCAACCCATTTCAATCTCAATCCCAACCAAAGTCATCATGGCTAGGCTTCGCCAACGAATATTTGGGCCCAACCAAAGTAGCAAACATTCAAATACATAACGCTAAACCTACTAGGCAAAAATTTGGGGGAAAAAAATAATTTTTCGATTTAACAATCATTTCCTGACAAATAAAAACAACTCTTGCTGTGCAATGCCAGGAGACACTGAGGTTCCCAGGTCACTGCTTTTAATCACGAAGAATAACTAATCAGAAAGAGTAATACAGCAAACTGTTACAGAACAGCATAACAGGCTAACAGACATTTTTGCTTAACTATGAAACACAAGGAAATCTAAGATAAAAATTGAGCATAGGACCTTAGAGCGGTGCAACTTGTGAGCTGGCTTAAAAAGAAAAAATTCAGACTATATTCAAAATCCAAATGCAAGAAAGTGATGATTTTTTTTTTAACAGAGGACACATATGAAGTTTACGTAATCATGTAGAAGTTAAACATACACTTCAAAGAGACAAGACACAAGTTTGGGATACAGTAGTTTGCTGTTACATACAAACCAGGCAGTACCCACAAACACGTCAAGAGGATCAACTCATGGAAAAGCAGGAGCAAATATTTGTGTGGACTGGACTGTTCCCCTTCTCTCCTGTATCCCTTTTTTCCCCACATTGTTGCAATTATTAAATGCACTGTTATGCTGATAAAACCTTACTGGAATTAAGCAGTGTAACCTATGTGAGCCTATGCCCAAGACATGTAAAAAAAACCAGGATGCAAAAAATCTGCATTTCCAGCAATTGGCATTTTCACTAGTCCAATGATTCCCACCTGGTGAAGAACACCAGCACTTAAATTCATTTATAGCACAGCACAAAACACAAGTTAACAATGTCTTCTGGATTTATTAGATTGGAATAAAAATTATGAGTGTCAGAAGAGAAAAGAAAATGAGACAGAAAAAGGGATTGTAACAAGGCCCATACTGTGTTTTTGTCTTAAAAACAAACAAACAGAAACTACAGTATGGAAACTATCATACTGGTCAATAGAATGAAAAAATCAAAATCCAGGATCTTCAAGTTGTGAGATTTTTTAAGCTTTAAAATCAGTGTTGTTTAATTGTTGAAGGAAAAAGCAGCACTTTGAAATTCTAATCTCTGAAGTTTTATACGGGCATATAAGTTATTAAAAATAACAAAAGTTATTTTGTTATTTTGAGTCGTATTATTTAATAATATTAATACCTAATTTAGGGCAGTTGCTTTCAATTGCTTGCAAGTTTTTTTAATACTATGAAAAAAATTTCTGTATTAGACCTATCATACCATCCTAATCAAAATATATCAGCTAATTCTGAGACTAATTCTTCTCTTTAAAATGTCTTAAAACCCTACCTTTAAAAAAAATGCAAAAGAAAAAAATCCATCAAAAATTGACAAATTTGTGATGTCCCCAAAATCATAATTACAAACACCCAATAGACAGGTAGGAAAACAGCTGAAATCTTACAGGATACATCTTAACAGCAGATCTTTCAGGCTATTCCAATTTTTAGTGCCATTCCAATTGCACATCTGCCATCCTGACCAGTTAACTGAGCAGCCAAGGTTTGGTCATACTTGCTCTCTTAAGTAATAGTAGTTTAGTAAAACCTAGGTTTTTAACTACTGCTTTTTACCTGCTGTAGAGGTACAAGCTTAGCTTAGCTTAAAACCTAGGGTGATGGTTTTCTTTTAATCAGAACACTGCACAAAAAATATATCAGCACACTCTTCTTTGAGGACTTCCATGGTCAAGAGGTAGGTAAACATTGGGACTACATCCACAAGAGCCCAGTAAGAAGACACTGTACTCTGATGAAACCTTGCAGAACTAAGTAGGTAAATCCTAGCCCTTGACATAATCAGTCATTTATGCTAAAACTGGCGGGGGGCAGGGGGGGAGAAGAGGAACAACAACAACAAAAAAATAGGTTTGCTTCAACTGGAGAACAACTGCACGGTAAACTAGGCTCTCTTGACTGAATCTCTTCAGACTAGTAAGGACCTTAAGCACTAAAAAAAAGACTGAAGCAGTGGAGGACTTTGTTAATTCTCTGTTCAAAGCCAGGAGCTCACCTTTAAGGTTGTCAACCAAAAATTCTCACCATTTGAATCCCACTATACAGTTCAGATCCAAAAGACTCTTTAAATGATAGTACCTGTGACCAAGATCCTGAGAAGTAAATCTGTGACCACTTGAAAACAAGATTGCTAGTGAGGTAAGATACATAACTCCTTTGCTTCTTTGGGGAGGGGAAAAAAAAGCCCCCAAGGCAACTCCCGAACAACAAAGCCAAAGAAAGGACAGGAATTTCAAGCACTTAACCTATGGAGGGCTCTCTAGTTCAGCTAAACAGTAAGAGAAAGTCTATCTCCTAGGGTATACTTCTCTCTGTGTCAACAAGAGCTAAAAAAATACTACGGTATTTCTGTTCCTGACTGCTAAATATGGGGTTTGTCCCATTGCTTCTTGATGTTTATCCTCTGACAGAGGTTAACAAATAGAAGTGACGGTGCACCACTCTTGCTTATTTAACTTTTCCATGTCAACTATTTTACAGTCCTTTGTCTTATTCCATCTCAGTGTCTCTTTTTCAGGGCAAGAGTCCTTCGCTATTTACTCACTCCTTATAAAGATGTTCTTTGCCACTGTTCACTGCCATGGCTCTTCTTGTACCTCTTGTGGCATGTCCCATATCTGTTTTGAATAGAAACTGTCCTCTCCCCTTAACATGGACTTTATTTGCCCTCTTACCACCTTGTCAACACAGACTGGTGAGGTCTTTCAGCAGCTTGTGACAGCTGATCTTCATAATGGCTCACTGCATAACCCAGCATAATCAGCAAACTTGGCATCTGTTCCTCCTCCCTTCCCCAGATCATTTATGAGTACGTTGAGCTGCACAAAAGGCCAAGTCATTCCAAGGCTCTGATGGCAAACCTCTCCATAGTGAAAACTGAGCACCAACTTATTTGGGGTTTTTAAAATCTTTTCATCTGCTGCTAAACTATGACACAACCTCTCCCCTTATCTCCAGATTGTTCAATTTAAGAGTCTTCAGCGAGCTACGGTATGTAATGATCTTTGGAAATGAGGAAAAAAAAAAGAAAAAAGAAAAAAAAACAAACAAGAGAACTTGCCAAAGTGCCATGGTTTTAATTCATTTCTTTAAAGTAGTGTCTATCAATTTGTGCAAAAGAGGTATCACCCAATTTTGGGTGAAAACACCCTATATCTTTAGGAAACCAGTTCAGAAGAATTATCGAAAAATATGAACTGCCACCTAAAACAACAACTTGTTATTTGACATTGAAATGTATTCTGTGTTGGTCTTCACACTGTATTGCTGCTACACATGTACTACGCTCATCCCCATACACACATATTAAGCTTGATTTTAATGCTTCATGTTTATATCTGCTATCTTTAATCACTGTAGATTCATTAAATTAAAAGTTGACTGCTTGTACGCACACAAAAAGATATATATTTCATACATTCATTGTAAGAGAGATTCCCATCACAAAATGAAAAATACAAGAAACAAGAAATATAAATTAATCATGTCCCTGTAGTATTCCCTCATACTTGCACACTAATCTTGGTGGCTTTCTCCAACTATAACTTTGTACTCTATTGTCTTGATAAATGTAATCTTGTTCAACTTAAATTCATACAAAATACTATCACAAAGTTATTTTTTCTAGTTAATTATTTCAACTATGCCACCGCTCTGCACTTCTCCCATGCCTCCCTTACTCCTTCACCATCAAACATGAACTACATAACTTCATTTGCATGACCTTTCAAATACAAAACTATAGCATTATATCGACATTCATTTATTATCAAGGCCACCTCTTTGGCAGGGCTAGCCTTAGTTGCCCATTTGTCAAATATCCCAAACAAACCCTCTGTTCTTTAAACTGGTACCAGCAATTTTGCATAAAACGTGAAAGACTTTACGTATTTTCCTCTTTTAAATCCTTTCTTAAAATATTTTCCTGATAAAAGACATTGGTTAGAGCACTGATGACTTGTAAACTAAATTTTTGCTACTGGTCATAAGATAGTCATTACTATTAAACACTTCCTCGGACTATTTTTTTAAAAAATCTATGTGCTCTACAAAGATGAGACCATGTAATACCATGGGGAACTCCTAGTCCCTATAACATTTTCACAACAAATACAATGTTTATTAACCTATTTTCCAAACAAATTATTGTTTCTTTTCATATTGAAAAAATGCAGGTCAATAACATGGTTTGCTATCTTAAACTCTTGTGATAGTTTACCTGAGTTGCAGCAAAAACAGTAGTTACAGAAGGCGCAGTTGAAGGTGATAGAGCTCCCACTTGCTGCAAGTGCCCTGAAGCCTGCTGAGGTAAATGAGAACTGGAAACGGGAGTGCTAGATCCTGAGCCAGATACTGCATTTGGAAATGATACTGCTACATCATTGCTGCTAAAAATACCTGAAAAAAATTACAAAAACAATTACATGCATCTCTCTCTCCCCCTCCCTTTGTTTTCTAGTAACCATGTAAATATGCAGTAGAAAAATTAATCAAGACAAACAAGATCACTTAATACATAATGCAGAAAACTCCTGTGTTGAAATTCTAACCATGCTGTTTGATAAAAGTACTCTTGTCATTTAACATTCTACAGTTCAGGGAACACAGATTGATTCAGTTTTAAGTTTTTGTAGAAGGTGATAAATCAAATATTTACATGCGTTACAAACTGCTCAAATATTAACAGTAGCAGAATTTTTGGCTAAAATGCCTGCCTTCAGCTGAGTCTGCTATCAGAGGTTGTTCTTTAATGAATTACTGTTAAGTAAAGAATGAAGTATTGGGCTATATAGCTGAACATACACCACACAAATGGAAAAAATACTTTTTAACTTTAAAGTAAATGTTTCTAAACAGCATACATCTATCCAAAGTAATTTTGGCAGCTAAGGATTGCTTGAGTTTTTCAGAAAAATACTGACAGCAAGTCTGAGGACGAAGTACTCAGATTTGCCTGTAGAACTGGTGGTATTTCATTTATTCACAAACAACAATTCCATCCATGATCTATATGAATGCTTGACTAACATTTCTGCTAGAACAGCCAACAAACAAATTACTAAATACATTAACATTAGTCAGACTTGTACGTTAGCAATTTAAATAGGAAGAGTTCATACCCCTCTGTGAAGCCATTACTTCTGTTCATCTACATGCAGGGTAAAGTTCATTATAGAGGTTGGGAAAAAAAACCCTACTGACCAGAAGCCCAGGACAAGAAGTAGTACCTGTCTATGAAACCGTTAGGCTCCACGTGCATTAGATAAGTGAGCTGTCAGCTGGCCAAGGAATATCAAGCATGGTAGCACTGAACTGCAGTTAGAGGAAGAGTGCCACAGGGAGTAAACAGAAGTAGAATGAACATGGTTAGATCAAAAAAAGCAACAGAACTGAAATGCCAGTTAGAAGGCAAAGGGTGGAGCTAGTCTGTCACTCATACAAATAAGGATTTCAAGAAGGCAGTGACAATAAGAAGATACTCAATGTTAAAACACCACTTGCCACCCAGATATCCCTCTGAGCACAGGCAGTCTAGGGAGACTAACATTATCCAAAACCACACATAATATGCAAACACCGATGCATCTTAAATTCCCTGCCTCCATTAACTGTCAAGAAAAACGGAAGAGAAAATCAGCCAGTCCCAGTAGAGAAAGAAGACACGAAAAAAACAGCTGAAGACACATCCCGACAACATTTTTTTCCTGCCTAACAAAGGTTAGTGACTTGTCATCTTCTCCCCAATCTCTTCATTATGGAGCAATTCAATACCTGCTCTGCTGTTCTTCTAAATTCTGTGTCTTCTTCCATTTAGTACACCTCCCCCTCCTTGATTTTTATTTTGTCACCATCCCCAAAACCTACAGTTACGGCACTATTAGCAGTTAAGATCCTTAAACTGTTCACTTTGTGATGACCTTTTCCCAGTTTTATCTGCCTCATCTAACTACACAGTACATTTCATGGATTCTGCTCTAATTTGTCCCTACACACCACCAAAATGAACATGATTAACAAACAACCTTGTTACTGAATCTACTCTTAAATGTGATACAACTACAACCACAAAAGCTGAAATATACCCCAGGTCCTCAAAAGATTTATTTTATCTGCTTTTAATCAGCAATTTCAAATTAATAAAAAGGATGAGATTTGCCCCTTTGTTTTTTGAATGCATGTAAACAAGTAAACATACAAACATTCTTGAAAAATACTGGGTTCTCAAGCAATTATCAGACATCAGGAACCATACATTTTAAGAGTAAAAATAATGAAATATCACAACACCTATGATGAAATCATAAGAGCTCATCACCACAAATACTATCACTCTCATAAAATATCAGTAGTAATGAGAGGAGAAAACAAAATTTTTGGTGAGAGTCAAGTGCTAAAAAAGGAGGATATTTTGCCAGAAAGGGAAAACAACTCCAAAATTTTAAAGCTCTTGTAGATTTTTTCTTAGTTTTTAAAAATCTTACACATTTAGTAACAGCAGAGCTTCTGCTGCTTCTATTTTAATGATAAGGTTTATTCTTCCTCTTAAAAATAAAATTCTGGAATACAAGCAGATAGTTATGAAATCACAGGCATAAAAATATTTCAAAAGAAAAACAAGCAGTAAACTAGTTTGCCAGTGGAATGAGGTAAGCTAATATTTGATGCTAGTAGCTGCAGTAGTATTAAAACCACTATTTGTTGCTGCTGCAAAATACAGGACAAATATGACCTATCCACACACGCTGTTTGGGATAAGTATTTTTATTTAGCAATACCTTACTTAACACATAAAGTGCATGCACCTTCTGGAACTAGTCATGCAACCAAGATACTCCATGCGAGCATTCAAATAAGAACTATATGCTAAAAATACAAATAAATCCTTGATTTTCACACTGTTTCAAAAAAACTTGTGTAAAAACTATGTGCATATCATATTAGAAAGCCAAGACAGAACACATCTGAAATGTCTCAAACGCACTAAGATGTCCTTTGGGGTTTGGGGAGGGACAAATCCCTTTCTGGATGGGGAAAGAACAATAACAAAAGCCTAAACAAATCACTGTAAACTACATTAATGTTTAAAACAAACAGATCACCTTTAATTTCTTCCTATATTACTGAAAAGCCAAGTAGCTATAACTTGTGATGAATGTAATTGTGTAATTTGCCAGAGGCATAAACAGCATGGTCAAATATAACCTTCAGCATTTTAAAGAGAACATACTTCTTTCAGCTCCAGGTGGAAACAGCCACGTAACACTGTTCAGTTAAAGTCTGCCTGTGTGTAACACCACGAGCACAGCTGCACAACATTGATTTCAGGTTCTAACAGGTAAAATGCACGTATAGCCTGCACTGTTGGATTGAAAGGCTTAACAAAAAGGCAACAAAAAAAAAAAAAAAAAAAAAAAAAAAAAAAAAAAAGGCAGCATCTCAGTAAAACAAATAACTGCCTGTGAGGTACTAGAGCACTGAGAACACATCAGATAATGCATAATGGGGGGGAAAAAAAGCATTCTTTTTTTCTGACAATCAGTGACAAAATAGCTAGTAGAGAAAATAAAAGAACTTCAAGAATACTGAAAAACAGCCTCAACTTAGAACTAGCAGTGCAGCAACACACACCACGTGACACACAGAACAATTTTAGTGATTTTATTCAAAATCTCAAAAATAAGTAGTTCCATGAGCAGAAGACTTAACATAGGAGATCAAATTCTGGCTTTCAGCAGTGTTGCATCTCACAGATGACATCGATACATGAAGCTTTCCCACCCCAATTTCTGGATCTAGCTAGGAAATCCTCAGCGCTTATTTGCTAGTACTACAGCCCTCTCTGTTATCCCTTCCAGCCCCTTCCCATGCTGGTGACTGCCTAGTTCAGCAAGAGACAAAATAGGCAGTGGTTACTCTTGTAGCCATACACTGTCCATTCCTATTACAGTTACTTACATGTTCTAGACTCCTTTTATTTTTTTGCTAAAAATTGGACAACAATCTCAAAGCTTACTGTGGGCCAACATCAAGACACAATGTGTATACTGCTTCCCTAGGAAGCACGGAAAATGTTATCCCTAAAGCTGTATTTTCTTTTCTAGGTCAGTAATTTGGAACTCTTGGAGCAATTGTGAAAAGAGGAAGTTATTTGAAATATCTGTCATAGGTTGCTCATCTTAGCATTTTGCCAAAACTTCAGGAATAAGCAGCATATAGTCAAGGAGGTTATTTTTAAAATATAAACTTGTAAGTCCACAAAAGTTGCACAGAACTACAGAACCTTGCTACTTAGGAGAGGACAGATGGACATGGGGCAGGCACAACAGTCTCAAGAGGCCTTATAGTAGAACTCACAATAATAAAAGGGAATTTTGAGTTATAAGAACAAGAACTTCTTTACAAAAACTGAAGCTATATATACACATTTTCAGTACCTTCACTTCCACTGGTAATCTCAAAAAGTCTCCCCTAAACCAACTGACAACTTTCTATACAGAACAAAATTAAAAAGTGCCTTTGCATGAAGCAGTCCATTAATTAGTAACTAAACATGTAGAAAAAACTGATTAAGTTCTGTTACATAAGGACAAACATGTTCTATTCCAGTACAATTTAAGAGTGGAAGAGGTAGCTCTCTAGGGTATTTTATAATACGGACATAAATTAAAGTGAATCTAATGCAAAATACAAGCAAATAAAACCAAGTTATTTTGACAGCTGTCCAAAAGGAGAAGAAAGTTGCATATGAAACTGCTGAGCTAGTAACAGTATCTCATTTCAATTTATGAGATAATGAGCTGGATGCTAAGGATCAATCTATTTCCCTCATGAAGAAATCTGAACTCTAAGAATCAAATAATCGAGCGGTTTTCCTGCTGCTGCTGAACAAAGTGGTAAGAGTTTACCTTCAGACAGGTTTCTACAAGACTCTGCAGTAACAGCTCTGGAAGTGCACAGTAATGCAAGTTACGGATCTGCAGCTGGATAACAAGCTACCATTCCCCTTCCCTTTTAGTAACTGCACATCCTTTTTTGATGGAAGCACAACGGTCTGTCACAGATCAACACTCAATGCCCTCCATTCATGAAGGGCATTCTGAGCACTCTCCATGATGAGGCAGAAGGAAAAAAAGCTCCCAGACTCAAAATACCCAAAGAGTACATACTGCTGAGGGTAGAGGGGAGGAGGGAAGATACAAGTGTACTAGTTTTCAAACTGGAACAACTGTTCTAGATTCACACCTACTGACAGAAGGCAGACTGCCACAATTATTCACTTTGAGAATACTCTATAGATTGGATTTATATACAAAGCCCAAAACTCTTGACAAGAATTTTGAGACAAGAACCTTGACACAACTGAGGAAAACAATTCAGCACAGCCAAGTCACATATATAGCAAATATATGAAGTCTGCTATCAAACGCTATTAAAATTATCCTCAAATCCTTGACAGCTCAGCCAGCAAAAGATGTTCAGTCAATCTCTTCTGCCTACTCCCATCTCTATGTTCAAAACTCTGACTGTACAGCTGTCTACAGTCAATCAGAAATGTATTCAATAACGGCTTGGGGGTGAAGGATTGGAACCGATCCGTGTAGCCAAAATGGTCTGATCTTGTGTTCAGCTCGTCCCACCTGCGACAGAGAACAGCGGTACTTCATACTTGATGCCACGTTCGTTAATGAGCACACACGTCAGCAGCAATACAGAACTCACTCTTCAATAAACTGCAACAGTAAGGAATACAAACACCAACTAACTAACATGTAACAACACTTATGAGTTGCTTAGACCAAGCTCAGTCAGTCCACAGCCTTCAATTAGTCTTTTATTTCCACATGCAGATTTTTAAGTACAAGATTTCAAAACTGCCTAAACCCCTGTCAGAAAGGTTACAACTTCCCGGTACAGTGTGCCTTTTCCCACTTCCAATTATTCCAAGCTGATACAGGTCTTGCACTACAGCTCTCCACTGCAGAAGGGCTCAAACCCACATTTTTCATAGCTCACTCAAGATGAATTTGCTGAGAGAAAAGGTTTAAATGTGACACAAAGAGGTGAATGACATGTTGGTCTAGGAACACTGGGAGAACAGTGTCGTTTTTCTAGCCCACTATGTCTGTCTCTAGCAGTGAACAATAACAGCTACATAAGTACACAAAAGAATGGCAAGTGTGTAGTAACACTTCCCTCAGATGTTCTCCCAGCCTCTAGAAATCTATAACGTATGGACTTTGGGCTTGAGGAACGGTCTTTGTAATTATTAGCCTTAAATATGCTTCCAACTTTGTCCCAGTGAATTTCTTCCAAGCCTTTCTGAACAGTTGTAACTTTTCAGACCCTGTCTCATGGCAAAGATATACCTTAGTTAAACTGTGCGGTGTTTTTTTGATAGGGTAGCAGTGGAAGATAGCTGACACAGGGACAAACCTTCTTTCATTTGTTTCTCCAGATGATCCAGATGATTTCCCACAATAATCTCTGAAATGCTTTATAACTGCCTATTTACATTTCATATCTAATTCAGCTTTATGAAATAAGACACATTAAGCATTTCATGCTTATTCTAGCCTGATTCAAGAAGTTTTGAAGAACTCTTCTAGAACAGAGCACTAAAAGAGCTCCATGATCGTATCTGAGACACATATGCTCAGAACTACAGGAAAGACCTGTAGTTCACAGCACAGAAAGATCTTTGTAAAAAAGTTGGACAGATAATGGAAGGACAATTGATAAAGATCTTAACTTTTACGTAGTTGTTCACTTTCATAACGGTGAGCCAATACATATAAGCTTAAGTTACTTAAATATGACAAAAAACCAAAGCAGTTTTAGCCTCACTTGGTGAGTATCCCTGAGTAGGAGCATTACACTTGTAATCTATGTTTCTTACTGATTTCCAGGGGAAATTTACTGTATTTGCTTAAGATCTCTGAAAACACACCATAGCTTCAATCCCTTCTGACAGCAGTCTACTCAGTGCTGAAATGGTGGGCCACCGGAAGCACGAGATTCCTCTTCACTGTTCACATAATACAGTCTTTTACTGGAGTTTCTCCCTCAGAAGTTCTCTCTTTTGGATTCCAGTGGGAAGCTGGGAGGGGGGAGAACGGCTGTTGCCCAGATTGGTGAAAGACTACATAAAGCTGTCATTAGCAACAGTTAAAGCTTTCAAGTGGTATTCTAGAATCTCACTGACAGATAGCTATACTTAAGGTTGTAATATTTTACAACCAAACAATAATTACTCAATACTCAAAAAAAAAATGTGAATAAAGGAACTATTGCAATTACTTTGTAATATGCTTTTACCTTCTCATTCTTTTTTTTTTTTAATTTACATGGTTTAGCTGAGTATTATTGTTTCCATGCTTCAATAGAGGCAGATGCCTTTTTATCAACACTGAAAAACTGCCCAATTTGGGCTAGATTCAAAAACCTTAATTCATGTTTAGTTTAGGTTATCTTGTTAAAAAAATCATACCCTATATATTAAATTTTGCCTGCACTGATGCAGGGGCCAAGGGCTACAGAACTGAAGTTGCTTTGGAAATGTGTTGTCTTCTAAAGCCAATCACAGCACTGGGACTTGGAACAATGGATGTCTGTTCTGCGCTATAACCCTCCTCACTGCAACTCAAAAATTAGCATAAGACAGAACAATCAAAAACAAAGACCTGAAAACAGCAACAGAAGTATGAAAAAAAAGGGACAGAAGACAGAACAAGCAAGAACAGAAGTAGCCACAGAAAGGCTACAATAAACATTACAATTTACAGCTAACTCTAACATAAAATAATGCGGTCATTGTCTCCTATAGCCTTTTTTTAAA
Source organism: Pseudotriccus pelzelni (assembly GCA_035584735.1). NCBI lineage: Eukaryota > Metazoa > Chordata > Aves > Passeriformes > Tyrannidae > Pseudotriccus > Pseudotriccus pelzelni. The sequence goes on along the minus strand of JAWMRA010000041.1, from coordinate 14,073,153 downwards.
GTATGCATTAAAATCGTCAACAGACACCTATGTCTGTACTCCCCCTTGCTCCTTTTCAGTAGTAGGCCCATAAAAGAAGACATGAGACTGAAAGGCCAAGTCAAAAAAGTTTGACTGTAAGGTCCAGCGTAAGACTGAGAAGGACAAAGCACATTGTTATCACACAGTGATCAGCAGTGAAGACTTCACATCTCTCAACTGCAATTTTTGTGAGGTTTTTTAGAAGTTTCTGAAAAAGCTTGAAAAATACAAGAAGTTGACCATAAAACCACAAAACACGGCACTGAGTATATGAAGTCTCTTACTGACAAAACTGCAGTGTGCCACTGTCTGCCTTGAAGTGTCTTGACTCCTTTCTATACAGACATGCACCTTAATGGAAAGATACAGCTTCATGGCTGCATTTTCTAGTCCTCTTTTTTAGGACTAGACCCTTTCAAACCAGGTTCAACACCTCAGCTGTTATCTTTCCTCCTTTACAGTTTGTCAGCGCCAAATTTCAACTGACAGGCTTCGCCCATCACCTTTACAGCGTAACTATCACAAACCAACCTCTCTCCTCCAAACTTCTATTTGTCTCCACTCAAAATAGTTTTTCCTTCTGGTCCTTTATTGCTGATGTGCAGCCAGCTTAAACTCAGTGCAATGGAAAACCAAGCTCTGATACAGATTCCATCAAAACCACTTACTGACAGTGACACAATCCTCAGGACTGCCTAACTCATAATCTCCATATGCTGTTGGAGTAAACGATCTTCCTTTATTTAAATATTTATTATCTCAAGCTCAAACACTTTCTTTTCATTCTACATACATACATGACAGGCTCTTTGCTCGCTCTTCATATTTTCAAAATTTCTACCCACCCTCATTGATTTCACCCATATATATGCTTCTACCAAATCAAGAGCCCTGCAGTATGGGGAGGTGAGGGGTGGTTAGGGTGGAAGAGTGAAAAAAACCCCTGCAATACTGGGAGAAAAAAAAGTAACCACCTTAAACCTGGGAAGGTACCATGAAACGTCACCACCACTCCCAAAAAAGGTAGATTAAATTATAAACCCTGTCCAAACATCGTTCTAAAACAAACATGAAGAGTATGCTGTTCCACAACAGTAAGTCATATAAAGTATTATTACTGCTGGCAATGTATGTCCTTCTAACATCTATGCTATTAGTTTCAAACACAACAAGTGCAATGTGGAAAGAAGTCACAAATGGCATTCCATCAGTTTCTATTCTGTACTCTGTTGTGAACCTACACCTCTTAAACATTAAACAGCAAAAAGGCTCTGCTTATAAAATAGCAGAAACTCACCAAGTTCCAAATTCAGCACAGTTTGTCAGATACCCTTCAGATGTTTTATTTTTGTTCAGAAAAATGGTGAGCTTGCTTTCCTTCCTCTCAAAGCTGGTGCTTTGTATACCTGGGAGAGTGAGAGGGAAACCCTATATCAAAAGGCAAAAAGCTAAACCTATTTTACTAAAGCAAAGAAAATCTAGAAAAATTTCAATATTTCTCACCACATGTAGACTATGAAATATAAATTTAATGTAATATTATTATTTAAGAGACCCACCACTGTAGACATCTGCCTAGCAGATGTAATTCATAGCTCTGGCAGTGTGAAAAGCAAAACCTTAATGATTGCTAACTTAAAATGCAAAGAACTTCACCACGCAAAGTTTCAAACATATAAATTCGTTTCCATATGCTGAACTACAAGTCAGTACAATACAGTGTATGCAGCACTGCTCTTCCAACATACTTGCACAGCAGTAAGAGTAATTTCTATTTGCCTGACACCAAAGGATAAAAATTTCCTACTTTTATTAACAGATCACCTGACACCAATTAAATATCACACTGGGAAATAAACTTGATCATCTTCAAACTAACCTCACGAGAGAGTTTAAAATCTTTCAGTAACTTGTAAAGATGGTTGTTTCCTACAAATAAACAAAGCCTTGAAAGAGTAAACCAAGTTCTAATTTAATAAGATATATTTCATTTCCACTGGCTATGAGTGAATACAGAAATAAGGGTACAAAAGCCAATACTGAATACTAAAGGGAAGCCACAATTAGATCCATTAAAGATTCAATATTTCTCCCTCTGAAACTGATAGTTCTGTTATCAGTGACACAAATGAGCAGCATCAGGCTGTCAGAACAAAGAATGGACAAAACAAGGCTACCTTCACATGCATTACTTGTAGTAATTTAAGTAGTCAGGAAGGCAAGTGGGAGAATGCCTGAGGTAGACACCACTGTAACACACCTATGAATGGAGCACAGAAGAAGAACTAGAAACACTATTCACAAAATTAAAGAAAAGAATCTCAGAACTAGAATAAAACTGTTATCGTTTTACTTCACACACACAAAAAGATCATAAAAAGAGAACTGAGGAACTATTGACCTATCAGGCTCCTGCAGACAATCTACAAAGTTTTCACTCAAGTACTGAACAATTGACGCACTGCAGACCTGTATTTCACCCAATCCATAGAATATGCAGACCTTCAATCAGGCTTTTCCACAAAAGGCTACCCTTTGTGATAAATGAACCTCTGAAAAAGATTCTAATATAACTTACCATTATGTATGGCATTCATCAACTTCGAGAAAGCTTTTGAGTTAGGAGAAAAAGGGCTTCATGTTAAGATCATGTTTAACAGACACACAAAAGAATATATGTATAGACAGGAATTTCAGTGAACAATAATATACCTGAATACATCTTTCTTGAATTAGAGCTCTGATCATTTACAGTAGCTCAAATTGTAAAATGGATTTATTTCTATCCACTATAATTTTTTACTTATATTTCTTTTATCAGTATTGGTTAGATTTTAAATGTCAAGCCTAAGAACATTCCAGCACACGCCAATTAGCTGCATTCTGAAGCTACTATTACAAATAAAAATTCAAATACTTCCCAGAGGCAATCAATCCTCCCAACAAAAAACTGATTTCAATTTCATTGTCTGCAACAAATTTAGAAACTCAAACAGAAGTTGCCTTGCTAATTTTAATCATGAGGCATCTGTTCTGCTTTACTGATAGACTGAGACAAACTCAAGCAATCAAGAAGTTTAAAAGAAAATGGAACAACTCAGATACGAAGACAGAAAGAATGTCCAGCTAGTGGTACACCAAAGGAGATGCTCGCATGAATTTCCTTCCCTTCTTTCCTTTGTTTTTTATTTTATTCAAACAAGCTCAGCCCCAGATTGCCTGAAGTTACAGGCAAGTTGCTTTTGTTTCTTTAAAACTGTACCACACAAGAGCTGCCATTAACCCAAGCAATCCCAATGTAATGAGCATCACTCAAGAGGTATGAGAAAGTTTTAAAGCAGAATACACTAGGTATGCCACAATGCCAAATGTACGACTACAAGACACACATTTCATAGACAAATGAGGAATAGATGCTGTTAAAGAGCTGACAAAACAGTTCAGTAGACCTAGACAGCAACACGGGGTTAAAACAGCATCTGGCAACTCAGTAACCCAAAGTAGGAGAAGATAAAACAAAGCAGGAGAAACCAAGTGCAGTAGCACCACTTCCAAGTGCAGCTGTTAAATGTGGGGGGAAAATGTCTTTTTAACACTGACGATACATACAATACGTAAAAGAACAATGCCAAGACCAGGACACATAAATTACATTTTAACAGTCTGCTACTGTGCAGGAGGAACTGTTCACAATAATCATGTGCTTCACTGAAATAAACATGTCAGGAAAGGATTCACAACTTTCATTCTTACTTTCAAAGCCCCTTTTTCTGGAATCCTTAAGATTTTCAACAGGAAGTAAAAAAATTAGCATGCAAAAAAAAAAAAAGACAAATACAGTGTTTCAAAGTATCGGAAGAGAACAGAAAACAAAGTAAAACGATAATTATGATACTTTTAAAATTCATGTTGTACCTGTATTTCAAATACTATCTGCATCTCTTAAAAGAGGATATAGTAGCACTAAGAGACATCTGAAACAGTTAGGAGGGATATAGTATGAATGACAAAAAGGTATTAAGATATCTAGGTCTAAAAATGGTAACGGGGGAAATTATAGACTTTTATTATTATGAAAACTGTAAAGATGCTGAACACTTTTAATGATTATTCACTGTATTCAGGAGCATCAAAACATGATCAGAACAGTTGCAGAAAAAGCACATCCTTTTACAACACATAAGGATTTGAAACTTACTTCTCGCTTTTCAGGTATTAACAGCATAAATGGCTTCAAAAGTTACTAAACAAATTCATGGAAGAGACCAATCAGTGGAAAAGATCGCTAGCTGCAGACATCCAACCTTGAGAGATATGCAAAGGATCCTACTAAGAAAACATCCCATTTAACAGAATTCCTTTAAAACACTGTTCTAACAAAGACCTCATCCAGTTACACCAGGAAAGGCCAGCACTCGATCCGTCCTCCTTGGGACTGATGGAGCTAATTCTAGACTCTCCCCAAGCCTCAGCACAGAACAGAAGGAGAAGTGTTCCCCTACCACTATTCCCTTCCACACTCCATAAATTAGTAAAAGGCAGATGAAAAAAGGTGTTTTATTCTGGAAGGAAAAAGAGCTACTGCCTTGGTTCCATGGTTCTATAACTGCCTCTGTTGGCAGCGATGTCTTTCCTGACTTTCCTGTGCCCAAGTACCCTCCCCACCCATCTCGTTTTCTCCTCCAACGTACAGCCAAGTTTTTCAACTCCAACATTCTAAGGTGTCAAGATATGTTAGGGATTGTGAATGGTAACCATACATATGCCAAAAAACTACATGCTGTAATAGCTGGACTTCACTTCTTTGTTTTCCTTTTTTTTTCATCTTTGCTGCCTTACACATTTTCCTCTTACTCTTGGCTGAATCCTTCCTTTCTCTGTCCAGCCTTTATGGTAGCCGCTATTGCTGGCTTCATTTAGAACCTTACAACTACTCTTCTTTAAAATTAATTCTGCTCAGAAAAAAACTTTGATGCTTCCAGCTCATTCACTTTCAAAATATCTCAGAGCAGACTGTGTAGTAATATCTACATCCAAGTCACCATCTTTTGGCCGTTTGTCACCCAGTTTTAAGGGAACTGGTTATTCATACAAAAACTAAAGTTCAATTCTAAACTTACCACTACTCCCACAACAAAAAAAAGGCCCAGTGACTTTGTTCCTTGAAAGCACATGACTTGCTGTAACCTACCACTAAATCCCTCAGATTAGGCATTTGCCCATGACAGTTATCACATTTTAAGGGAATTAAAAAAAACCAACTCAACCAACGAAAGCAAAACAAAAACCACCACACCCACAATAAACAAAACAAAACAGACAAAAAAAGCCCCCAACAACTTGAATTTGAGACTCTTATGTGAAAGCTAACTATAATGACAGCTTATGAGCTGCTTTTTCATTTGTTTAGGAAAATGCGGCAATGGGGGGGGGGGGAAGGGTCTGTTTGTGTGGTGGTTTTTGCTTGTTTGGGTGTGGGTTTTTTGTTTGTGGAGTTTGGGGTTTTTACTTGGAACCTCCGGTCATTCTTATCAGGAAATCCTTCTTCTAAATGTTCAAAACAAATAAACAGCGGGAAACAAATAAAAGCAAGCCAAGCACAAACGATCTCATAGGATTACTCACACACAAGCCCCAGTTGCATGTTCATATTCTTCAGCTCTGTTACAAGATTCTATCAATCTCTTCTCAACTCAAATTTCTAGAGCTACACAGGTCCAAACACCACAGATGCTCACTTACTCTTTCTTGACAAAAATTTTCCTTTTTTTTCCAGTTGCTTAATTAAATGACAACCCTCTTCAGAAACTTTTTACTCCTGCATGTGATTCTCTCTCATACGCAGCACGTTAGATCACTATCAAAATCAAGTTTTCTTACTGCTATCCTTACGGCTTTCTCACAGACACCTCACATATCTACCAGATCTCACACTGGAAGATGAAGACTTCTATTTAAAAGCCGAATAAAAAAATACAGAAAGAACAGTATGAAGTAATGAGTTTGCATCTAAACTAGGTTTAGTTCAAATGGACAAAAAATTTCCTATAAATTCAGGATGAGATAAGAAGTAGCTTTTCTAACAATATAAAATAGTTTATTTCGCTATTTCCAGAAGTACCACCACAAAAGCCCTGATAAATATTTTAAAAGCACACTTTGTGTATACGGCATAGCTGTATATCAAGCTCCTAAAGCATTTCTTCAGGTATGCCTAATGCTCCTGACAGAGAGGTTTATTTGACTAACCTTCTGGAAATACAGTGTTGGCTCACCTGTGCTAATGTTCTGCATTTTATTTATGCTGAGGGGATTTATTAAAAATGAGCTCCCACTCAGGCGTATCAACACGAAGATCTTGCAGCTAAAGGTAACGTTTGTACAGAATCAGGGAGTGCCATAGAGTGAAAAGGCACTGGGACACACAGTCATTTAGTGTACCTAAGACACATCTTTACACCTAGAATGACACTGGATTCCAGGGTCCCTTTTTAAAGTGTTTTTAATACAAATGCTATTGAAATCTTCAGTTGTATTGTCAAGCTATCCCAGCTGGTTCCTGGTGTTTTAACTGCACCTGGAGGTTCGGACTGTCATCAGCCACAGCACATGGAACTGCCCAGGGACCACCTGACAGCAAATCCTTCACTACACAGCAAGAACTGCTGCGGGGCTCGTGCTGCTGTGTTGTACCAAGTGACACTACATACCACAGCACAGGCTATCTGGAGCTCCAGAAAGCTGCTCTTCCTAGTCCTATCACATCCACAGAACCTATTTAAGGAAGTAAAATAAGTTACTTACATAAGAAGGAAGCATGAGGAAATGTGAACTTGATAATCAGGCACTTGGCCGTCTTATATCTGTTTTAAAAAGTTGTACAGGTCCTATACATCAACACATGAATCTGTCCAATATAAGTCTGAATGGATTTGTCCCTGAGCAAGATCTTTCAGTGTAAAGCTCTATTATTTTAAGGTAACAAGTCTTTTGTACACCACTGCACTATGTTAGCATTTCTATTTAAATTTTTTGTTTTCTGTTTAAAACTTTACAAGGGAATCACAGAAATTATTACAATAATCAACAATAGCCCTAGACATCACAGCCTTTCCTCAAGCGTAATCCTAAAACAACCTTCAGTCACTTTAACTTCTGGTACTGCACCTCTTCACATCAAATAAATGGAAAATTTAAATGCAAAGTACACTTCCTTATGATTTTAAAAACCTGACTGTAGTGCTGTCACCTCTGACAACAACAACAACAGAAAAGAATTTTACCATATGAATTGGATAGTCTTCAGAAGGACCAAGATGCTTCAAGAACTATCAACACATACATATCACTTATTTTTCAGCTATATTTGATTTCTGAAAGACTTGAAAGTCTGTAAGATCTGAAAAGTATAATTTTCAAGGAGGGGTAAAAAACCCTACTGTTCCTTTTATAGTCAAGTCTCTTCTCTACCCTCCCCCATACACACTTTTTTATGTTCCCATGTCACCTTTAACAGATTTTATGGAGTTAAAAGACTGATTGCTATCTCATGTTTGCATTACAAAGAATGCCATACTCCAGTAATTGACTCCAGATGCTGAAAAATGTTCACACTCAAAAAAATGAATATTTTAATTTTAAAATATATATATATATAAATGCCTCTTCATTTGATACCATTTCATAAGTCATTTTTTAAGTTAAGTAATTTTTAAAGGAGATCCTTGGAACTGAACAGTTTCAGGTAAGCAAACACCACCTGTATCTCACTTGATTTTCCATGCAACAACAGAATTCCATCTAAGGAATATTTCCTCGATCTTCAGAAGAAGGATACACTGCTAAAGCAAATATCAAGTTCAAAGACATCAGATAGGATAGAAATCTTAATTGCTTCACTGTCTTCTTGTCCCCCTGATCTATCTATTTTAAATTCTAATTCTTAGTTTTATAGTAAGAGTTGAAGAACTAACATAATCTTAAGCACAAAATTGGAAGTTTCAGTGCATTTTCTCTTTCTGCCATTTTTTTTAATATAATAATGATAATACCACATACTTTTACTCCATGTATCTGCAAAGACAATCAGCCCCTGGAAAAGCAGGCAATTTATTTTCCTCACTAGGCAGACAACAGTAACAGCAAAGCTGTCAGCTAGATCTCATCCATACAGTGTAGTTTACCCAGATTACCCAGGCCTAAAATAAGTGAGTTTTTATTAGGAGTTCAAACCTAACACCAAATATATACAAGACACTTTGTAGGCTTCTGGGTCAAATACAATCTAAAGACAAACAGTTTACAAAAAGCTCATGGACTTCTTTGAAAACCTTCCCTTACCAAACAAGAAAGACTTAGAGCTGAATTTGAAAAGTATAAAGTACAGAAAAACTTAAATAGCCTTTAAGCCCTTCCCAGTCCATTTTCTTCTCTGCCACTACAGATACAACTAACAAATAGCGTATTCATTCAGACACTTATTAAGTTTCCAAAAGTTCATATTTACATGCCAATTCTGGAAAAAAAAAATCTATATGGGCAAAATCTAGACCTGCAGAATTTCTTGTATTTGTATTAAATTCATATTTGGGTAGAAGATTCACAAAACTCGAATAAAAGCAAAATTTCAAACAGTTTAGAAATATTTACATCTTTTTGCTCAGCTGTGTGAAATTATTATGTCTTTCTCCTGACATAATAACTACCAAAATTTTCTTTATTTTGTTATTAAATGAAGGACCTAAAAGAGAAGTCAAGAAAACACATATTCCTTTTCCTGTATTACTTTCCTTTTTGCTTTGTTGCAGTTTTTTTTTTAGCATCTCAAATGAATTACAGGTTCATAATTTAAACATACTATTTGCTGTCGACTGTCAGAGAATAATAATAAATTATGACACATTATGAAATTTAAATAGAAACTAATGCCCAGACTCACCATAGTTTAGGAATCTAGTTTAAAGACATAATCTTCAAAATTTCCATTTTAACCTGACAGACACATTCTCATAAAACAGTTAATCAGTCAGCTGCCAAGATCTTCTCCAATATTAGCAGGCCTGAACAGCTTGACATGGAACCTCTCTCCTAGCTAACAGATCTTACCTTCCCTTCCCTGGGACATTTTTTTTCTCCACTTCAGAAAGCCCTCACATCTGTTTTCACTCAAAAAAAATCCAAAACAAACAAAGGAAAAAAAAGCCCTGAATTTTTTTTTAGAAAGGAAAACTTCATTTTGTTTTGCTTTGTTTTAAATCAAGTTTTGTTTCAAAGCAAGTTTTGTTTCAAAGCAATGCTCCAAGAGTTTCTAGTCTTCCAACATTCACAGGCAGCATGATTTGCATCTCAAGCACAAACCGCTGCTTCCATGGAAAGCCAGGCATCTTGGAGACTTCAGAAGTGGAAAGGCCGAACATTTCTTGTTTTCAGCAGTCCATCCAACTAAGCACTATAGGTTTGTATTTTCACATTAACTTTTTTTTTTAATAGAAAACAGGGCAATTCCAGTATGCAATATGCAATTACCAATAAAACATCCTGCCCAGGAATATTAATTCTTCCTGTAGAACAATTATGATCATGCTTCTGAACATCTTTGTGAAAGGAAATATTCTCAAATTAAAGATATTCCAGTCTAATAAACAGCTTCAGACTCTTTGAAAAGCATGTTTTAAAAATGTTAATCATTGTATGCCTCTTCTCAACTTTCACATTCGTAGCCATATTTTAGGAGGAAAGTCCAATCATAATTAAATACAGTACTCTGCTACCTGCAATATTCATGGAGTAATTTCAAGTGATGTAACTTTTCTATCCCTTCTTGAAATGAGTGTCACAGGGATCACAATATCTTTTTTTCCCTTAAAGCATCTCAATATGAAATAATGTTCAGTTCTCCATTACTATTCAGAAGTTTTTCATAATTGTTTTCACAACACATCTCTGTTAGAAGAGATGTGTTCATTGTTCATTATTTTTTTGTACACAGCCTTCTCAATCAAGGAATTCACTACACCCAAGTTTATTTTTTACAACATACAGTTTTAGAAACCACCCTGGACCCCCAAAGCAGCAAAGATAACTTAATTTCTTCCAAATCTCTGATAAAAGCATAGAACATATTGTGTTGCAAACCAATTTCTGCAGACCCATGCTGCCTCACAATTCACTACTAACTACTGTATTTTGAAATGCATTATTTGCCCAATTACAGACTATTTCATATGCTAAACTGATGCACCATGCTAATTTTTCTTTTAGAAATCAAAGGGATAATACAGTACGGAATCAGGTTCACAGGTAAGAACCAAACAACAATCTCTGCAAGCACATTGATTTCCTAGCTCTAGAATGTCCTGCACCTGCAAATACAATAAATATGCCCAACTAAACTGTATCTTCTAAAAAATATATCTAAATTTTCAGAACTGAGAATTGTTCATCTATTACTTTCTCTCACTTGATCATGTTCTACCTTTTCTGTCAAGGATCACTGTAGTACCAGTTTGCAGTTCCCCTTACAATAGTCACGGTTCGACAAACTCCCTCCTTAGCTATTCTCCAATAATGTGTTTTTTCCAATTGTTGAATCTTTCTTGGGGCTCTTCTTCTCTTTACACAGAGCAGACAGCAGAACTAGACACAGTATTCAAACACCAGACACTCTCTAAGCACAGAGCTGCCTTTCTCATTAGCTTGCTGTTTATGCATTAAAACACTTTTAAACACAGCTCAGCGCTGGAAACTTGGACATAACTGATTAATTACCTTTATACATTTTCTCTGTAGCCCTTCCTTCCCTAGAAGATCATCGTTATCCTGCAAGTACACATCTATCTTTCTAAGATGCAATCTTTTACTTGAGCTCCACCAACTTAACTTTTAGTTTGTATTCTGATCAAGAGATGTGTTTTATCCTATCCTCATAACCAGATTTGTTTCAAAAATTGCAGAGCTGCCCAATAGATTTCACAGAATATTTCGAGTTGGAAGGGACTCACAAGGATTATCAAGTCCAACCTTCAAGTGAATGGCCCGTATGGGGATCAAACCCTGGTGTTATCAGCACCAGGCTCTAACCAACTGAGCAAAAAGTTAATGACTGATGCAAGGGGAAATAGCAAAACAAAGTAAACACTGGTTTAATAATTTTCTGATCAAAATTAAATTGAGACTTATCTATTAACTACAGTTAATGGAAGGCACTGACTTCCTATCATTACCATTCTTTATTTAAAATGTCATACTTGTATCGGTTGAAATGTAGACATCTACTATGCCACTTTTATTAAAAATAATAAAATTATTTTTAAAATGGGAACTAAAATTAGTCCAAGAAATGCTTTTCCCTAACTCACAATAACCACCATTAATCATTACATCTTTTATCTCTTACTTTCTTCTGTCAGACACATCGTAATTGTGTAGAATTAACTACTCGCCAGTTTCTTACAACTTCATGAGTTTTAAAGACTTACTGAAATTTAACACTGACAGTCTAAAAACATGGAAATATGAGACATTCATCATCAGGAAATGTCAATACTTTTAGCTGTAACTGCTGATAACAACTGTTTTAGTTAAGAACACTGATGAGGGGATCCCTTTCATGGTAATCCCAATTTTTATAAACAACTACCTTGTGTGATTTCTTCCCTGTTATCTGATGAACATCTCCATGTTTTTTACACTAACCATCATCAATTTTAACATTTTAATCTTGTACACCATTCACCAAACTCAACACCTCTTCTACTAAGCCTCAAATACGAAGAATGAAAAACTCTGCACGTTAAGTTTGCCCTGTGTGTTTTCTACAGCATTTGCTTAGTCCTCAAAGGACATTGATATCTATTAGTATCAATTTGTTCTTTGTATTCTATCTCCTCTGGAATACGAACTGGCTGTTAACACAGCAAGACTTCTTCTTATGCTTTGGTGCCCTTAGCAGATGAACCTAATAGCCGAAACTGTTTCAGAGTACCTTTTTCTAAACTCTTTCTCTGAGTAGATTTAGTTACTAAGTCAAACTTTAAACACAGAATCATGAAGATTTAACCTAAGTACTGAGGGACTCATTACCTGAATAAGAATGATTTCAAGTTACTTTTCTACTTTGGAACTCAGCGTTCTCTTACACCATCAGCACGACAAGGAGCTTAACAGTACAGTGATCTTGCCCAGCCTAACACTTGTAACACTTGACAAAGGTTCCATCACTGCTGAATCAGATGAGAAAGGAGAACAAAATACTTGGAACTAAGCTGAAGCATTTAGAAAACTTGCATGTAAAGCTGAAATTTGACTGCGTAAGACATAAGATCAACTCAGAAAGACCCGAGTCCCTCTTTCTCCCTAAAAAACATTAACAGTTTCTCAATCAGAGCTTGAAACATTGTTATATTAGTACAACACTGGGTTCAGATGTGTCCTTTATTCCAAAAACTTACTAGTATTACCAACCAGAGCATACTGAAGACTGGCAAAGGGTAGAATAAATATGATGCAGAGATAAAAATGTAGGAAGACAAATTATAAGTTTGCCTTATTGGGACAACTGAATTCCAGAAGATGGGCACAGCAATGGTGCTGAAACAATGGGCTAACCATTTTGAGGCCCAATTTGTAAGTTACTCTTCTCCAGTCTTCATAAAGAAAAAAATTATTACTTCATAAGCTTTTTTAGGGTTTACAGTACTCATAAGGGCATAAAATCAATTATACACAAATTTCAATATTGAAGCAGATCAACCCTCTAAGTATTCAGCTACTGAAGCTGATACTATAGAATTTGTTGTACACTTGGAGTCAGCAGCAGACCTGGGAAAGGCAGAGAAGTGCTTGAAGCACTGTAATACTTCTAGCAGCAAGTATCCATGGCCGAACTGGAAGACAACTGCACAAGAACTTTATCTACCGTGAAACAGAAATTTCAGCTGACTTCTGACGCTTGCTTTCCATTTTACCTTGCTACATTATTCCACGGAAGTCAGAAAGTGCTGTACACCAAATAAAAAGTATTTTTCCCTATTGCTGTGGGACATGAGTTCTCAGCAAGTTCTTCATGCACTGGAGCATACTCCAAACGAAGAGGGGCCAGAGCCACACAAACTGCTTGGTAGAAAAATACAAAATGCATGGAAGTTATTTATTATAACTGTATTTTATTTTTCTTCCCAGCACCTTATTGGCTTCCGCACTCCTGCTGAAATAAAGTGCAAGTGTAGTAAAACAGCATTTGATCTTGGAATATGCTTCTGGGACAAGGTACTACTCATCTGTTCTAATCTCTGGGCTAAGGTTCTCTATTCTTTAATCAAGGCTGTTGTGGGGGAAAAAAATTAAAAGCCTTCAGCAGAAGGGATCAATGGTTTACAAGACTACAGACTAGAAATCTTTAAGTATTATTCCCTAGAAGGATATTGAGAACACAATTATCAGACTTAAAAAGTTAAACAGCTCTTTAAAACTGTAGAGTTCAGGTGAACTCACCCTCTCTCTCCCTCTCTCCAACACGCTTGGCCCCATTAAAAAAAATTCAGATCCTGAAATCACTCCAAAGAGCAGCCCCATCTGGGGTGAACCAGTATCAGCTTTATATAACTTCCACTGACAACTGACTTATATCTTCCTAGACAATAACCTTACAGTGCCTGTGAAATCCCAACAGAAAGATAAGTATGGTTTGTAAATCAGCTGTTATGAGCTAAAGAATTAATTTTTTTTAAACAGGGAGAGATATACTAGTAAAATGTTAATTTACTACAAAAATTCCTTATGCTCCTACCAATTAGACAATCTTATTTCAGTGTTTCCTAACAGGTTATAAATACATTTCAGAAAAAATTATAAGGGGCACAAAAATTGAACATTTCAGTGATAAAAATCTGGACACATCAGACCAGTTGCATGGCAACCGTAATAAAACCTGTGTGTATGTGCTGCAGCAGCTTTTAATTACATGTCTTTATACTATTCATGGTACTTCTCTGTTCTTATTAATCAGGAAACAGAAGTCTTGTGGACTGGATAAAAGTTTGGAGAGGACAAATATTTTCACAAAACAAGCTGAATATACTTATTCTGAATAAAACTTCTATGGAAGACATTTAATTATGTATAAACAGCACGTGATGAATCTGCATTACCTTGTAAAATAAGCTTTTCTTACCATTTCATCTAATTTGTGCGTTAACTGTGAACACAATTATCATACATCTTTGAAGTCATGTTTTTCATAATTTTTATGGATCTCAACAAGTACTCTTCAGAAAACCGAACAAGAATGGTAACTTCAGACAGCTGCAGTTAGAAAGGTTATTAAAAAAGAATAAAAAAAAGAGGAAGAGATTCTTGAAAAAGTGCTTCAAAAGCTTTGTTCAGTATGGTCTAGCTCATTCCCGATTCTGCTCCTTTGAAGTAACAACGCAATTCCAAGAAAGAGCCAGTAAAAACTTTTTGACTTGAGCACCCTGCATTTTCTCTCACTACATTTACGTGCACAAAATCTTACTTGGGGATTTGGGTCATCTAATTTTGATTCACATGTCGGATTTTGTTACTGGACAATGTAGACACATTTCAAAGAGAAACATCCACATATCATACCTGAGAAAATGTTTCTGATAATACTGGTAACACTCATATGCCCTTCCTCATTGTAACAAAGTTGTAAATGGACTGCTAAACCCAGAAAATGCTTATGATGAAGTGAGGAAAGCAGTACTACAACCATAAGGAAAAGGGGAAATGAGGGAGAAGAGTACATTAAAACAGTATGTTCTGGTTCAAACAGTATTTTCTGGATAAATTTAGAGCTCGTGCTCCAAGACAAAGACATCCCTTTTGGTTTTGTATCTTTCAGTTCTCTTGTTTTTATTGGGGTGATAATTTTTGTTTGGTTTTCATTCATATTCTTTGGCAGCTTCAGAAAATATCAGTTTTAGAGGACGGGTGTAACACTGGCTACTAAGAATCTAAGTATGCTTAACAGAAGTGAAATTATAAGCTGAATATCACGATAAAAGTAATAAAATGTACCTGGTATTTCCAACCAGGTATTTCAAAACAAGGAGTTTAACATTATCACTGGCATTTTATAGAGGGAAGAGTGAGATCTAATAAGCAGGACAGAGGAAGCAAGAATGGATCTGGCCAGGGAAAGGCCTGTGCAAGGCGCTGACAAGATCAGAATATTCAGACAAATATAAGGGGCAAAACACAGGTCATTGACTTCAAATCAAGACCTTGTACTTCTATCTGTTACCCCAGCTACAACAATACATAATCCACCTCAAAGAGATTACAAAGGATTAAGAGAGTTTGTATTATAATAATCAGAACGCTGACATAAATCTGCAAGGTGGTCTCTGCTCGTAACGGGTATGAGGTGAACTTGTAATTAAAATTGTATTTCAAACAAAAAGATAAACAGGGAACTCTAAGTTCTGTCACAAACCATTTCTCCCTGATGATTTCAGTACAGGAAAAATAGAATTTAATATAGTTGCCACTGCTATTGCCTAATAAAATAGTCATTTTTACCCATAATAAAAATCACCATTTGCCTATATCTAACAGATTTCAAACAATGTGGGTTTGAGATCAAGTTTTTAAGTACCTGCCTTCCTTGTTCTAAAGGAACTACAAAGTTTTTTGTTTCTTGAAGCATGTATATTTTAAAAGTATCTCTTGCTTATACAATGAAAATATACAATATGAAAAGCATAAAACCCTGCCCACAAGCAAATATTCAAGTTCCATTTCTCTTTTCCACCATAATTGAAAAATTAAGCAAAAATCCCACTACAACAAAAAAGACAACATTTCAAAGTTTCAAAAGCCAGGTAGTTTGTTGTTTTTATCCAAACACAAAAGCTTTCAAAGAAACTTCAGAGCAACAAAGACTTTGGCAGATACAGTGTTCTGCTAGGCCATTCCACACACGTTTACTGGGAACAGAAAGCCTCTCACAGCCCCAGATGCACATAAACAGAGGAAGAACAAACCAGGCAACTTCAATTGCTAAAAAGCACACAAGAATATGAGAATGTCGTCCAGCTGCACAGGGGTCCAGATTCAGGATATACTTTTGCATATTTAAACTGGTAATTCTTCATATAGGCAATCTGATTGTTAGTTAAGCTAAAGTGAGAAAAAATAATTGAGGGACATACAGGACATTGAGGACAGCTGATGCGTCTGAGTAACAATTTTGTTTTCTCTGTGTAACAGAACATACAGACAGTACAGTCCGTATTATCACTTATTTTAGCTAAACCTGCCACATGTAATTTCCAAAGATCCTATTTTCATGCAACTTACTTTCCCCCCTACAGCTTCAAACCCTGCATTTATACAGCCTATGGGCCAATACATGTGTCAATGTACTACAGCCGCCTACAGCACAGTGGCACCCGTGCAGGGAACAAAACTTACTCTTCCAACAGTCTCATTCTAATTTTTACCTTTTCCCCCAGTGTGACTTTCATGATACTTTAAATGATACTCTGTTTCTGAAAGCATACTCAGAATTACAGCTAAAATAATAAAAACATATTTCGAGGTAAGAAAACAAACCCAATAAATGCCTACCTGAACCCACTGGAGATGAACCAACACTAAGACTTTGTAAACTTCCATTCCTGAGCAAAGTTGGAGATTTCTGAAGACCAGAACTTGTCACACTTCCTGCAGCAGATGCCACAGATGAAGTAGGGGAAGCAGAAGAAACTGAAAGATGGGAAAGACTTTCTTGACTTTTATTTCCTTTGGGTCTACCAGGCCCGTGTTTACTTTGTTTATTTCCTTTCCGTTTCTTCTCTGTTACAGTTTTTTCTTCCATTCCAGAAGTTTGAGCTCGTTTGTATGCTGTAGAAGTAAGGCTTGAATTACTTATGTCTCCAGGTGAGCTTTCAAAGTTTTTAGATTGGGAAACAGCTGATGATGAAGGGAGACCAATTAAGGAAGTGAAACAATTGACACTCCCCTCTTGACTCCCAGCCTCTCCTTTATGTACATCTTTGGTTGATGAAGTCTGTTGAGAATGTGTGAAACTGTCACTTCGCAGATCTGTGTCTGTAAAACTCAAAAAATCTTGGGGAGACTGAACTGAACTTCCAGAAGATGACTTTATGCTCCCAGGAGTGCCCAAAAAGCTTCCTAAAAAAGAAAAAAAAATACTTTTGTTTTTTAACCTGCAGTTGATGAAAACTGATGAGAAATATTACTATCGTAGAATACAAAACTTCAGTGTGGAAGGACTTTATGAAAACCATTACCAAGAGCTAAAGAATTTATTTTTTTAAATAGCTCATTGTTTCTCCTGCTGATCTTCATTCTGCTGGATATGATTCTCAGATTCATGTCTGAGATTCAGATTTGAATCTGGAGCACAAACAAGGTAAAAATGAATACAAAGAGAATAACAACTTGGCTGCTTAGGCAACTTCGACATCCATCATGTTTTGAAGTCACTACAATAAACAAACACTTGGTGCAAGTCAAAGCAGGTTTTTTTAAACATGCACATATACAAAAAGAAGGCTGACAGAAATGTGCTATGATCATATCTACACTATCTCTGCAATCTTCCTTACATTCTACCCAAAATCAAGGCTCTGGCACAGGTCAAAGGAACAGCAACTGTACTTAATTTACCCCGGCTGAGAAGGTGTCCCACAGAAAAGGTATTTTTCAAAAGCACAAGAGAGTAAGTGAAAAACAGTGTATAAAATTGGCATTTTAAGACTTCTTTAGCACTGCCACGGAACTACAAATATCTTTTGTGCAACAGAACTACATTGTTTCTATACTATTTGGAATGCAATCGTTTTATCACTGTATTAGCGCGTGCACGGCAGAAAATGGAGCACTGTTGGGAAATACAAACATCTACTTGCATTGAAATTCAGTAATTTTATATGAGTGGATGTATGTGGGTACTGTTTCACAGAACTGAGACTGATAACTATCCCATCAGGAAAATATTGCTAAATATGACATTAGGTATTAAAAAACCACGTCCTTTAAAAATTAGTGTTTTGTCATTAGTACTTCAGAAAATATTGTTAAGAATTCTATTTAAAATACAATTTACATTAACACAGCAATTTTTTTAAAATAATAAAAATACCATTGCTTCGTATTTTAAATAAGTTACATCAACTTCACTTAATGCAGCCTTAAAGGAAATACATGCACATAATAAAGATCTATTTTGCCATCTGCAGTAAGCAAGATTTTTCTTTAAATTCTAGAAGGCAATTTTCAAAGTTTTGAGAATTTAAACAAAAAACCACTTCCATTTCTTTCAAGTAAAAAGGCCTGAAATACTGAAAGAGTTCTAAACAAATTTCCAAGTGTTCGCTGCATAAACAAATTCAAAGCAATCACATCACAAAGTATACAGGACAGTCAGCTACCACAAACCACAGTGAAAATTACTGAAAAACAACTACTTCATAGAAGGTCTGGTTGTTCTGTTTCAAAATAATGTCTTACTGGTTAAAAAATAAAAACATAAACGTTTCATTTTTTTCATATTTCTTCAACTCTGACAAAGAGGCCATAATAAAATCTGCTTTTTAGAAGTGTCAATAGTGCATGGTTTTAGCACGTTCATAAAGTAAAAATTTTGTGTGACTTAAGGTAAACAAACCATATATACTTGTCACATAATCATCTTCTGCTTATATATTTCAACAAAAAAAAAAAGTTAAGTAAAAAGGTCTTTCACATTGAAGAAAATGGTATACTTTAAAAGTCTGCATCTTGAAAAATTATTTAGGGGCTACTGCATCCTATCCATTTGGTAACCCAGTTTCATTCTAATGTGCACTGACTACAAACCATTACTGTCACTCCCTTGAAGAGCTAAGAAAGACCTCCAGACTCAAATCCAATCTAAAGTTTACCCCAGACTAACTTTTCAGCATATAAAGACACTTCTGTTTTTAGCAGATAAAGAGAATACCTTAACAGTCTGAACAAAAGCATCGCTTCTGCACTTTATGATCCACGACCTTCTTTTTCATGGTACGACAACAAACTTTTTCGCCTGAAAAAAGCTGGGGTTTTTTCGCCAAAGTGAAATAACATTCTCATTACTGAGGACAAAAGATGAACTACTTTTCAAGTTTTAAATATATAAAATTTCCAATTCATGTTATTACAGCGTAACTGTAAGTACCTTGCTGAAAAGGACTAGCTGCAGTCACAGTTGTTCCTGGATTTCTTCCAGCAGCAGGCTTTCTTCCCCTCTGACCTGAGCTGTGACCTGCAGATTTCTTCCCTTTGCTCTCTGACCCTCTAGCCTCTGAAGAATCTTTTCCACTTGAAACGTGTGTAGGAACTTCCTGGAAATTTGCATTTGTAAATCGAGCTGTGGTATCTTCCAATCGCTTCAAGGAGCCTGACATGGAGTTGTTGCTAGTGCTTGTGTATGTCTAGTATTTTGATAAGAAAGAAGAAATAAAAGAAACAGGTCACATAAAAAAAAAAAAAGCAACAAAAGAACTGTTAAAAGACCCCATTCTTTCATACAAACAGAGAAGTGTTCAAATACTAATGCAACTGCAAACAGCAGGAGTTACAGAAACTGAACTGCGAAGATTCTCAGCAAACAACTGAAGTACATAAAACTGAATTTTATGGAAAACAATGCATAGAACTAATGCCTTTCGTTGAAATTTTTATTTCACTGAGGTCAATGCATTAATCTCATATCTACGGTTACAGTCTTTATAGTCTACTTAAATACCGTATTGTTATTTTACACTCAGAATTAAAAATTAAAAACTAAATGCTCTTCTGAACATAAAATTTTTATACAGCTTTTTTTGTGAAACTGGAAATGTTGTTCGGTCAACAGTGGAACTGCTAAAGGCTTCAGAACCAAACCAAAAGCAACAAACCCAACTGCCTCTTATGTCTTCCTTTCCCATCATCACACCAGGATCCTCTGCCACCTGAACTGTCCCATTCATCCAGTTCCTTAACTGTCATCAAGTCAAGAAGACATATGAGATCTACTTTGCTAAGACACACCTACTTCAAACCCACTGTCTGACAGGAAGTAAAAGGAAAATAACACTCTTGAGCTTCCAGTGCAAATTTCTTCCTCAACCCCCACCCACTCCCAAGAATTCTGGCCCTTCTCCTACACTCATACAACTCTTCACAGGGCCTTCAAAAATCTTATCTTTAGGTCCATTACTCTTCTGTTAAATTTTGTCACAACCGTACACATTGATGAATAACAGTCAAAAGAGGCTCACAGAAAGTAATTAGATGGGCAGGAAAACTGCATGCACAACATTAGGAAACCATACAAAGGAACAGAATTGTTCTCATGACTAAAAAAATGTGGAGGTGTGATAGCAGAATCTTAGCAACAGAAGAAAAAAAATGAAAGCAAAATCAGGAAAAAGGAAAAAAAATTCAACTGTTATTTATACTTAAATCAGCTACTAAAATAGCTGTTTAAAGCTTCTTAAAAAAATACGGATCAAACCTAGAAGCTACTCATCTGTTCAAAATAAGCTTGTTTCTCAGCTCTTTACAGAACAGAATTTAAAATAGTATCTATATTTATCTTGATTAAAGACACACAAACACATGCCTCTTAAAGTTGAGCGTATACACACATTTTTCCTTTCCCAAGTGGGATGCTTGCTGAATTTAGGCCTACAGCAAAACATTTCATCTTTACAAACAGATCCATATACCAGCTATACAAAGTTTTCCATATTTTACTACAACAGCTAAGACATTTAGATAAACCTCACTTTTCAGTTGCAAATGATCATCATCATCATCATGGCTAGGCTTCGCGAATGAAGATTTGGGAAGGGCACTACCCACGCTTGCTACAAGCGCGCTGGTGGCTAAAAAGGCCAATGCGAGACAGACAAGTCCGGTCGCAAAAGGCACAGCAGAAAGACTCCCCAGGTGATATCGACAAGACGCGATTCTTTCTGCGCTGTCTCTTCTCCTCGAGAGTGATCCTGCGCGTGTTCTCAAAAGAAGCAGCGGCGTCATAGATCTTGTGTCTCCAGGCCTCCCGACTGGAGGCCAGAGTAGACCAGTGGACAATGTAATGCATTGTCAAAAATAATGTAGTGAATACAGGCTATCGAAGCACTCAAAACACTGTAGTCACTGCTCCGTTATGAAGCTACAGAATAACATTTGTTTAGGTGCAAGGGGAAAAAGGGGAAGAAACAACAACAATCCTCAAAACCAGTCTGAGTACCTCCAAACATAAATTCAGTCACATTTAGAGTTCAGAGATTGAGGTAATTCAGGCATTTCTTGTAAGCCAGGGACAAATCGGCCCAAAACATCCAAACACACCAAGCCCGTGAAAAGTGCATCACTCAACAAAAATGTGGTTATGTCAGATCTTTTTATAAAGCACACTTGTAACAACTGTTGTAATTAATTACCACAGTCAAACTTTACTAAAAACACAATTTTGTGAGACAGCTGGTTTAAAAAAAAAAAACATTGCCAGCAGCATCATTAGACCAACAAATGATCTAATAATGCCCATGTAGTATTTTTAATTGAAGGCACAGAAATGACACTGGCTGTTTTAAAAGCTGAATGTTCCTACTTGTAGAGCAATGACACTATTTTCTGAGAGTGTGCAAAAATTATTTATCTACTTATTATGTAATTAAGTGAAATATTTTACAAATAAGTACATACGTTCAGAAACTTCCTCACATTACAACTTACAAAGGCCTTTAAGAAATCAAGGATAAGTACCACAAATATATTCAGAAATAAGCAAAAAAAACCAATGTTTATTCACTACAGAAAAATATTTCTTGCATAGGAGGAAAAACCAGATGTAATGCAAGATTATCCAGATGACCAAAAAACTGTCAGTCATGCCAACATTAGGCTTCATTCAATTTCTTCTTCAGTTAAACGTATCTCTGTTTTAGAAGTTTACTACATCTTTCAAATAGCCTAATTTTTAAAAATAGGTACTCTATTATTTTTAGACAAAGTTAAAAGGGTTTCCTATTCTGCAGCAAAGAACTCCATCATTGCCTCTGTAGCCTAGATTTCCTTTTTCTTTTTAAACACTCACACATACTCATTTACGCTCCCAGCTCTTAGAGATACAGTCCAGAAATCACGACTTGTTCTTGCCAAGACTACTGTAGCCCTAAAAATTGTTTTCATTTCTTTCCTCTCCATACACAAACTCAATCTTCCCCGCTTATATATTCTCAAGTTTAGGGAAGTTGGTTGGTTCCTTTATACCTCTGAGCCACAGGTCCAACAATTACATTTCACCAACTCAAAACAAACGCAGTTACCAACATACTTATTATAGGTAAAGCTACAAGCCACTTCCCAAGTAATTACAGTTAAATAATACAACTAAAGGACAGGAGGGTCAGGTCAGTTAAAAAAATTACAAGTTGTCATTAATCATTACTGAAATGACTGCTTATCTAACACTTCTAAAATAACCAGAGACTTCACAGGGGACAAGACAATTAAAAACAGTGTTTCAATAATCTGCTCTGAACAGTGCCTTCACTCTGTTAACTTTCAGTGCAACATTCTTAGAACAAAAAACACTGTATGACTTTTCTGCCACTCCTTGTTAAAAAACAAAAACAATGCAAAAAACCACACTGTATCCATAACACCCGATACACCAACTTCCAAAGCAAACTGCAGAAAATTTCCTCATATTTACTGTTGACTGTTTCTAATGAACAGAAGTTGCTCTGTTTCAAAACAGAAGGTAGACTGTTCAAGCAGTGACTGAAAGCTTTGAGCTGGCAAATCCCAGCTCTGGAATAGGGAAAAATAGAAATAGTACTTTATTTAGTACTTCTGTTTTTAAACTTGCAAACCAGAAAGAAACAGTATTATCCACCTTCTTCACTCCTTCTGGTTTCGCTACACGCTGTTAAATGTCTTAAAAAAGAATTTTAATTCTTTTCTTCATGTCCATTCATTCTATTTGCAAGGTTCTACATCAAACTTCAAAAGACAATTTTTCCATCTTTCCTTTCCTATGCAGTGACACTGTATTCAGCTGCACACTGAAGATTTTACTACCATGCTGCTCATTATTGGCTTTAAAAGACAATCTCAAAAAGTTAGCTAAAAGTCAGGACAATTCAGGAAACTATGCTAAAAATTCAGTAGGTAGCGTTTTCCCACACTGAGCCATGCTCCAAACCGATTGCTCAGTGCAATGCCGGATGCTCTGTTGGTGAAAGCAAGCATTTCAGGCAAATATAAACTGACAGTCCTCAAACTCTCCCCCACCCTTCCTCCCTTCTTCAATTCCCAGTGAAGCTGAGAAGTTTGCAAGTCTCTCAGTACTGACACTCCATGAAGTTTCAACCAGGTGCAAAACCTGAGTTATCCACAGGCCATAATCTTTTGCTCAGCTAACTCAGGCTGACTTTCAGATGTGGTGGAGAGGGGACAGGAAGTTAGTTAGCAAGAGAATATTTAGCATTTATATGGAATACCAGTGAAAAGCTGAAATAAATGGAGCTTAAGTAACAAGAAGTCAAAAGAATGGGACTCATCACAGTTGACTGGTGAATAAGTTTGGAGTTGGTACTGCTATATCTGAGCCTCATTCAACATCGTCTGGGCAAGAAATCCAGTGAAATCTGGAACCTCACAGGAAAGCCACACACACATTCACACCCCAAAGCTAGCAGACAGAGAGCTCCCCACTGCAGCAACATTTGCAGCAAGGGCTGAGCTGTCGCCATTTCACTTGCTCAGTCTCTCATCCAGTCCAAACGGCCTTACATGACACTACACAGGGGACTGTGTAAGTGCAGGGTAGTAACTTCTCGTCTTCAAACCTCTTCAATTGCACACCTCCAGTTCTACATCTGTAGCACATACAGATGTGTTACCCTGAAGAAAGGTAAGAAACAAGCACAATCTCTGCTGGTTTTTTTTCTCTGTCCAGTTGCGGAGGGCAGTGAGAGCAGCTCTAGTGGGTACCTGGCATCCAGCCAGGGTCAACTCACAACAATAAAACAATTCTGGCAGAAAATTGGGAATTGGGTTTAAAATAAAGACCTGAAATGTGGAGCCTGTGTGGAAAAGAACCTTCTGGCTGAAGTCTTCTCTAAACATTTTCATATTCTACTAAATAAATGTCGTGTGTTTCTGTGGCTAGGTTTCGGTAGCAGGGGGGTGGGCTATAGGGGTAGCTTCTGTTAGAAGCTCCTAGAAGCTTCCCCTGTCTGGTAGTGCCAATGCCAGCCAGCTCCAGGATGGCCTTCCTGCCGCTGGACAAGGCCAAGCCAATCAGGAGATACATTAATGCCTCTGTGATAATATATGTAAGAACTGAAGGTTGTGGAGCAGTGAAAAATTCCAGCCAGGGGAGAGGGAGTGAGAACACGTGAGCAACAATGTAGACACCAAGGTCAGTGCGGAAGGAGGGGCAGGAGGTGCTCCAGGTGCCAGAGCTGAGGCCCTGCAGCCCATGGGACAGCCCATGGTGGAGCAGCTGTGCCCCTGCAGCCCAGGGAGGATCACTGGGGTGCAGAAACCCACCTGCAGCCCAGGGAGGAGCCCACGCTGGAGCAGCTGGGTCCATGAAGGAGGCTGTGACCCTGTGGAAGGCCCAGGATGGAGCAAGGTCCTGCTGGAGACCTGCAGCCCATGGAGAAGGAAATGCATGCTGGAGCAGGCTTTTCCCGGGTAGGACTTGTGGCCCCTGTGCAGGACCCATGCAGGTACAGCTCACTGGTGAAGGACTGCACTCCATGGAGGAATGACCCACGGGACAGCAGTCTGGGAAGAACCGTTGCCTGAGGGATGGACTCACACTGGAGAGGTCCATCAAGGACTGTCTCCCATGGGAGGGACCCCATGGGAACAGAGGAAGGACTCCTCTTCCTGAGCAGCAGCAGAAACAACAACTGACCATAACCCCCATTCCCCATCCCCCTGCACCACTGGGGGGGAGCAGGAGAACATGAAAGGAAGGAGGGGTGGGGAGAAGATGTTTTCAAGATTTTATTTCTCAGTATTTTGCTCTGATGCTGTTAGTAATAAAATTCAACTAATATCCCCCCACTTTGAGTCTGTTTTGCCTGTGATAGTGATCAGTAAGTGACCTCTCCCAGCTCTGCTCTCAACTCATGAATCCTTTGCTGGCTTTTTTTCTCTTCTCTGTCCAGTTGCAGAGGGCAGTGAAAGTGGCTTTAGTGGGTACCTGGCATTCAGCCAGGGTCAACTCACAACAATATATTAATAACTGGAATATTTAATCTCTTATTTGTTTGATCTGGAAAAAGATACCTACACTGGGCAAAAAAACCTGCAGGTACTTTGGCTTCTTCCATATTGCCTAGGGTATTAAATTTCTTCACTGTCAGTACAGAAGAACATCCTCTATGTAAAGAGAATACCTTAAGTTGAAGAAAACATTCAAAAGCTGATCGACTGATGCTTAACCTGACTGCAGTTAAAGATGTGATACTTCAATGTCACCTCTACTAGTTTGTAATTAAAACTATTCAAATAACTTATTGACTACAATATCCAATATATCATTGGAGAATTTAACCTAACAAAGTGAAAGAGCATGCTCCACTTTCATCAGGAAAGTATGGGCCGATTTCATATTCTTCACTTTTGATAATATACAAAATAGAAAAGGCTGTTTGGTTTTCTAACAGTTTAGCTTCCACTCCAGGGCAGGCGGGAACTCCTTGTTGGCTAGGCTAAACAAACTGAGTGTGGATATAGTAATTCTCCTGCTTTAATTGGTACTGGCGTGCAGACCTCACTGCATTAGCAAGCTTACAGTTTGGAATTACCACTAATATTAATACCAGTATATTTCACCAAAACTTCATCTCCAGGACAGAGCAGGTCCATGAAACAAGTGCACCCTGGTAACACATCACAACGTAAAGTGACAGGTGCGCAGGACTAAGAGCATACACTCTGAAAAAAATCTAGAAAGAACTAGTTACTTCCTTGCTACTTATACCTGCTTTAAACAACCATTATTTATGCTGGCCTAACAGCAAGGCTAAGCACCTTCTACTTCATATCCTACCTGTAGGCTTAATTTCTCATTAGGTCTCAGGTTCCCTGATTAGATTACAAATCTAAACAGAACTCCAAAACTACTAATGCAAAGTAACTTCAAAAAAAATTAATCATGCAGCAGAGTAGCTCACACAAATTAAAAGCAACTGTCTCTATTTTACATCACAGGCATGGGAGGCTCTGACTCCATTTCTGGAACAGTCCTCCTCTGCTGTGCACAGCTGCTGGCCTGGGCACTGCCCTGCCAGTCTCCCTCAGCGCCAGTGCACACAAAGCAGCAACACCTGATCCTGGGATCATTTTTGTCTGCTGAACACTCGGCTGCAGCTCCTTGGGGACACAGACAAAAGTCTGTCCTGACAAGCTTCTTCAGGGTCAAAACCCAATTCTTTGTCTTGACTCAATTAAATCAGCTCTTCTTGGCACCTAATACTTCTAAATCAGGCATTTCCCAGCTGCTCTCAGAAATCATCAATGTAAATTAACTGTGGTCTGTCTGCATGAGAGTTCATGCATTGGAGGTAGCACAGATGCTTTCAAAATAAGTATTCATATATAAGCTGTTTTGAATTGCCTTAGAAATTTAAACTCATGGTAACTGTTTACAGACAAAGACTACAGTAAAACCTGCCACAAAATTCATTAAACTTATCTCTTTCCTCAGAGCAGAGAAGTGCTCCTTTGGCTTAAAAGAAATGAGACCTAACAGGACAGTGCATGAAGGGAGGTGCACGCAAGGTTTTCCAGAAATTAAGTGGGAACTTCACCAGGAAACGGAGAGCTATGAGTTCACACAAAATCACATGTTAATGGCATACTGGTAGTGCCTCAGGGCCAGGGAGGGTATTACACTAAGGCTTATATAAAGCTTTCACAGTGGGTCACAGATGTATTAAAAGCTATATAGAGACATATCTGTACATTAATCCATAACTTAAAGGCTGTTTCAGACAGTTTTCCTCACCAGCACCATGTTAGCACAAGCCACATACTCTGCATCACCAACTGCTATGAGTCAGACAGCTATCTCTCACACCTATAAAGACTTCCACTCCATGGCTGCACTCACAGCTTCAACCACATACTACCTGTAACAGTAAACTTAAGAAAAAAAAAAGCACAACAAAAGAACCCCATCATTCAGCACTAACAAAGTTCTAGTGTTTTGGCCAACCTTGTTTCCATTGAAAGAATTTTCTTCAGCACTACAGAAACATCTGGGGGATGGAGAGAAAAGGTACACGGCTGTTTATTCCAACATATGCTAAAATAATATATTTAGAAGGAAAAAGTTTGAATATTTAGACAAAACTTCCCAAGCTAATTGGTGTTCTGGCAAATATTAAACAAGGACTTAAAAGGGTGTTAGTAGATCGATACTTTTTTTCCCCTCCCCGAATTTCCAGATTTCTCCAAAACAGGTACTTCTAATTTTTTCTAAGTGAGTCTGCTTTTACAATTTCAGTGTCAAAGGTAAAGAGAGAAAAAACAGTCTGCACTGTTTTAAATGTTAATATTTTGCCAAGTCATGCTACAGAAAATGTTAATTGTATGATTTAAGTGATTTCAACACTGAATCTGAAGAAAGGCTAATGCAAGGAAGACAGCAATGAAGGTCTTAAATTCTTTCTAAACAAAATCCTGTCAGGGTTGGAGTTTTACGAGGGGGAGGTTCTTGTTTGTTTGTTTTGTTGGGGTTTTTTTAAGAAACATGGCACCTAAGCAGATAGTAGCACCTTAAGATCCTCCCAGAAAAGTTTGTTTTCTCCCTGGTTTCAACTCTAGACTTTGCTTGCCCACGCCTTATCAACAGACTTTTGTTTACACAGAAATACAGAACTCTGTCAAATGAAGTGCAACTGCAATGAAGCCCTTACCCTTACATAAGCCCTATCACATGAATGATTAGCAAGGCCCATAGGAAACTACAAATAGTTTATTACCCAACTCTGCTTCCCAGAGTTAACCATTTCTAGCCAACGGAACTAAGAATCAGTGCCTGAAGAATGGAATCAAGGCAAATTGAAACCAGTGAAGTGAGAAAGACTCAGGACAGGGAGCAGGATTGCCTAGCACAAATTAAAGGACACCAGGACTGCTTTCACTTCAAACACAATCATGTTTATAACTGAACACTTAACTGGATTCTCAATCAAATCCAGTTGACTGGTGTTACACAATATGTCAGATCGGTGTCAGAACAACAAAAAAAATTGTACACAATCTTTTGTGTTTTTTCTATGTTACCCATCAACATCCTAATCTAGAGCTACCACATAACAGTTTTCAGTTCAGAGTAACAAGACTTAAGCCCTCTGTTCCCAGGCAGCCATTGCAATGCATTAAGTTGTTTAATCTGCAGCAGCACTGTTGGCAGAGGGGCCTTGCAACAACAGCAAAAATGGAGTAACACAAAGACCCAGCAGCTGAAAAATAGTCCAGCAATGACACTCCACCTAAAACTTACCGACAGAAGGAACTGCTGGCTTCAGTACCTCTAGCCATTCTTGCTAGTACTGTGGCTTTTTTTTTTCCATTAAAAAAAAAAAAAAGGAAAAAAAAAGGAAAAACAAAGCAAACAAAAAACCACGAAAAACACCACAATGAAATCTGATGAGTGTAGTCCTTTGTTACCTACCCTAGCCAACAATTTAAACAAACTATACCAGAACTCAAGTGAGAAAAAAATGGCCAAACAAAGCTTTTCCTTTTAAAAAGACAAAACTCTGCACCCCACATAAGAGAGGTCATTGTGTTGCTCTTCTGATTTTTGTTTTTCACAAGCACACTGAACTGAGAAAGTACAATATGCAATGCACACCATAAGAATATCCAGAAAGACTTACAGAATAGAAGAAAGGGAAAAAAAATCTGATTGTCTTTGAACCTCTCAGACTTCACAATAAAACTAAAAAGTCCATGGCTCTACACCCTGTCATCATCCCTACTGAGCTGTGGAGGAAGAAAGGTAGAACTCTGAATGTCCATTTCTTCTGGAAACAAAACTTTTCAGCTATTTCCAAAGTAGTTGAAGATACACCATACCTTTGTGCTCCAATTGTACCTAGATCAATAAGCAATAGGAGTCTCCCCGTGGGGTCATTGTTACTCCAACACCAGAGCTGACCCTATAAACAGCAGCAGATGTCTAAGTCTTTGTAGCTTAACCCTGTACTGAAGAGCAAGTCACACAGATTATTTAATTATTTCCAATCTTCAAAGTGAGGGGGCCAGGATCCCCTAACCAATCATTTGCTCACACTGGCACACAGAAGCAAGGACACATATATAAGGTATACGGCAACACCCACCCTGGCATGTAAAACTAGATTCAGAGGATTCCCAGTACCGGTAACAGCTGCAGCAGAGGGAGACCCCTTGAACATGAAAGTATCTCCTACGTTTTATTCTACGACAATGGAAAAAATAACATGATGCCAATTCAAGTAACTTGTGAGCAAACTAGAGGACCTCCCACACATATTTGCTGTGCTGGAGTGACCATCCCCCTCTATACCAAGGAGGTGGCAAAACTGGAGAGCAATTATCGCTACAACAGTGCAGTACACAACAAGCGTTCTGCCCCACTTGGATAGGCATATAGCCTTGCACAAAAGATGTTTAATCTTAAGGCGAAAATTGCATGAATAAATTATAGAATATGTACATAAAAAGAGCAGTCAGTTGTCCAGCTAGACCACAATTAGTCATATTTCCTTGACATATCTGATAAAATTTGAAAGTCAGTAACATTTCCTAGCTACAATCTGAGAAATCAAAAGCATATATATTCAAGAGACACACATATGAGCTTGAAGCATTTCATTCAGCCTACCAATACATTTCTATCTTTAAAAAAGATTGAACTTCAACCAGACAGCTCTTACAGATACTAGGCAGACATCCAACAATACAAACAACACAAACCAAGATAAATGTTAACTTCGCCCAGTGCTCCACATCCATTTTATGAACGCACAAATCCAAAGAAATAAAGCAAGTTAAAAAAACCACTTGTCATACACAAGACAAAACCAGATAATGCACAAATTACAATTAATTTCCAAAGAGTCTTAAGAAACCACTCCAAGGTAAGTAACTGATGCTTCTGGGTTGTATTCACAAGATTATCACATGCTTTATGTGATGAACCACTGACTATTGTACGCATTTCTTTCTGCCACACAGAAGATACTGTCTGAACAAGCCAGAAGTACTGAAAGAATGAAACACGAACAGTGGGAGACAGGGAAAGAGAACTGATTGTTTTACAAGATGCCCGAGGAGAGCACATCTGAAAAGCAAAGAAACATTACACACTGATGGAGATTAATTATTCCTATTACTCAGCTTGGTCAAAATAATAAGTAAGTTTGAACTGTGGCAAAGAAAATGCAGGCAGAAGGTGAGCACCACATATTCCAGGTGGGAGAAGAGGAAAGCAGACTTACCAATAACTGAATCACACTCCAAATGCCTTCACAGCAGCGATATCACATTTACGATGAAAGAGATTTCCAAACAAGTAGGGGAGGATCATACGAGGCAAATGTACAGACTTGAGAACAGGAGCAGAGATACCACACAAACAAACTAAGGCCTCCAGTACTTCATGCTGTGCATGCTTACAACACGTTACCTCCTGGTAGCAGCTGTATCACCAGCACCACTGGATGACTGCCAGTCCCCCAAGAATCCCCTCTACCATCTCTGGAACTTATCTGGAGAAGAGGCTGCACTCCCTTTGCTGAAGGTGTCCCCTGTATCTCACCCTTCCAACAGATCACAGGCATACAGTTCCTCAATATGTTCTGGGCTTTTAGGCCTTGTCTGCTCTCTTCCAATACAGAACAGATGGTAACAAAGGTAACAGGCCCAAGCTCCTTTCTGATGTTCACACTGGGAGAACAAGAGGCACTGGTCATAAAACAAAGCACAAGATTTCCCAGCCTGGCATAAGGAAAAGAATTTGACCATCAAGCATCAGGACAATCAAGTAGTGGTTGCCCAGAGACACTGAGGAATTTCCATCCTCATAGGTTTTTCCAAGATCTAACTTGATAGAGCCCTGTGAAATCTCACCTGAATTTAGTTTTAGCCGTGCTTTGAGTGGGAGGTTGGATCAGATGACCTCCTGAGGTCACTTCAAACTTGGATTAATCTAAGCTTACCCTTTCAAAGCCGTAAGGCTTTACTGTTCATGAGGACATCGTCACACCTCTGTGAACACACTCTGACATTTGAATGGGATCACTCAATTGTGCTGAATTCAGGTCCTGGCATTCAACATGCAGCTTCACAGAATTACAGACAATTGGGGTGGGAAAAAAACTGGGAAGATCAGAGTTTATTTACCCATTCTACCTTTCCGGACGAAGGTGCCATCAACTAGATCCAAAATGTTCCTGGCAGTTATCAGTTTGAACTGCTTTTACAGGTCTCCTTTATGGGCAATTCTGTATCTCCACACACTAATCATTCCAGGACACCCATTCTTACAACAGAAAAACATTTTCCCCCTTTTACTTTTCTTACTGGAATTTAAATCTACTACTTTTTATAGACTTCACCTTGAGCATGAAGAACATTTTATTCCCTTCTACTCCGTGTTTGACTCTACATATTTGAATACGAGTCTCTTACCAATCTTCCCTCCTCATATCTCACTATGGAAGTGATCATGTTTTCTAGACAATCATTTCCCTTCTCTTTTCAATTCCCCTCAGTTAGTCCACATTTTTCTTGAACAGCAGGACTCAAAACCTAACACTAGACATCAGCAGTACTGACCAAAGGGTATGGATTTCTTTGCACCTTACATAAGGACTCCAATTTCTATTACACTGATTTTCCTCTTTTGCTGCAACACTGACGTTTCATGCTTAATATTTACACATTATTCATAATCACTTGAACACTTGCGTACAATAGCAGCAGAGAGTGCACCAGTCCTTTGTTTTCAGTCAAGTAGCAACCAAGATGTAGGTCAACACCATTTTATGTAACATCACTTTCCTCTTCCCAAAGAGGCATCTCTGTACTCCGCAGTTGTGCGAGTTCAAAACCAACAGAAGCACTGCTTTTAGGGCTGCAAGCACAGAACAAAGCACTTTCATCTGAAGCTCTCAGCTGTATAATGTTTCTTGGAGGTCTTTTCCAGCCTTAACAATTCTATGATTCCTCTTTGGGGCCTACCAAAGCTTTATTTGTTGACCTTTAGAGAACAAGGAAAACTCCACCTGCTCCTAAAAGCTTTGCTAACAACAACAATGAAATAGATTTACAGCTATATTTGAAAATGCAGAGCCAAGACAGTGTGTTGACCAGCCAATGCAGATCGCTTTGAGGACTGTGTGGGGAAGAAAAAGAAATAAAGAAATCAAACGAACAAACAAAACAAAAAACTACCAGTGAACTAACCAAGCAAGCAAATAAACAAAAAAACCAAACAAAAACTCTATCACACCATAACAACAATCCCTACAAAACCTTAAAGTCTGAAAGTCTGAAGTTTTTGGGAGAACAAAATAAGAAAAAAGGACATTTAATTATATTGATGTTTAAATCTCAAATAGTTTACTTGCAAATACCAATTCAGTCCCATCTCACATCTCATTTTTAGAGCTTACTGAACACCAATCCACTTTTGCTGAACTCAGACTTCTGCAAATGAAGATCAGACTGACAATTTTATTGTTCCTGAGTGATGGACTGACTGATCAGATTAGACAGAAGCATAAGCTGTGCTCTAAGTGATATAGATTGAACAGGTGGCCTCCGCTCTGATCTACTGCCTCTTCAAACACTTACAAGTAGAATCCTTCTCTTTTTGATCACATCTAGAAAATGTACATTCAGATATTTAGTTGTCCTTAACCCAACATGAAAATGTTTTTCTGGTCTTCGATGCATTTTAAACAGTTTGCTCACAACACAACAACCTTTCCCAAATATACCACCAATTCACACGCACAGTATAATTTTAACCAGGAAAATACAGATGTTTAGATGGTACCAACTCCCCCAGCCTGCAAAGTAGTGAGTATAGATAATACTTCTTAAGGAAAAATTCAAAAGGCATCACATTACAGAGTCTGAAAATAATTATTTCACATGTACTTAAAATTAAAGATCAGACTTCAAAAAGAATGACTAGGGAGTAAAATAAACCTTACCTGGACAACTTATGCAGAGAGACAACTAAAGCAATGTTTGCTTAGCAGGTAAAAAAAAAAAAGAGTAGTCAGCTATTTCCTGCAGATCAAAGTGTCTGGTAGAGGCATCATTCCCTTTCCCCTTCACAGAAACAAATGATGGAGAGAGGGAGAAACAAAGCAATGTGTAGAATTTTTAACTGTAAGACTTTTCAGTGAAGGCAGTGACTAACTCAGATGTTTTAGTAGGTTTTAGTTGCTTTCCTCACAATATTACATCATACATTATTTATATCATAAGTGGTTACTTTGATGCTACATCTTTGGTCTGAGGACCTTATGACATAATTCTAAGATGACAATAAACAAAGTGCCAGTGGAGCATGGGGAGGTAAAAGCAGGAAAAGAGCATTAAAAAAACCCAACTCACACTCATACCCCTCTCATATTCTCATAAGGGCGGAGATGGGGACACAGAGATTGTGTCCTATGGCAGAATCAGGCACAAACTAAGAGGCACTGCTGCAGCTGGCAAACCAATACTACTGAGAGAGAGATTAACAACTCTAAGACCTTGGGATAATGAGCTACTTGGAATGACACAAAAGGTCTCGGGACTCATCTCCCAATTAGTCCCATGCCAAAGAAATGTCCAACAAAATGAATGCTAACGATTACTGACTTGGAAAAACAAAGCTAATTAGAAAAGTAACTTCTTAATTTTCAGTATTTTGAGTAAATTACATAAACACAGATCTTACTTAAGTCAGTCTACCTTCGTATCACTTCATTCCAAGAAGTCTCACAGGAAACCTGTCACCAAATGCTTCCAAGGAACCCAGACCAGCCACTTTCTCCATTCTACACAATGCTAAGGGCTATACTGCACATGGGACATTTCTTAGCAATCCTGCCAGTGACCCCACAATTACGCAAGACTATATTTCACTTTTTGCAATATATTTCTAGCAGATGCTCTTTTCTTTTGTGTTTAAACTATTACTGATGATTTGCACAATTTCTTAAGCAACACTACTAACCAGTCCCATAATTAACATAGTCTCTTGACTGACATAAATGCTCCACTGCTATGTAGCTTTTCAGCTTAATATGTCCCCTTAAATTTGTCTTAGCAGTATTAACCATAAGACAACTAACATGATTATAAATGGAAGGAAAAAACACTCAATTTAAAAATAGACAGCTTAAAGACAGTAACTAAGGGGTTGGACAATTGACTCAAGATCTGGAATACCTTCTTCCAAGGCCCCAGACAAGATTAGACCCAGTAAATAGAGGAGCCTCTTTGATAAAATTCTTCCATTATCAAAAGGGAACACAGAAGAAAAGATAAGTGTCAGACTTTGAGATGTCTCACAAAAGGGAAACATTTTCTGTCTAGTCCTATTATTGATAACGTTCCCGGTTAACGTTCAGCTCTGGTAGTTGAACCGTAATGCTATAGCATGCTACAGTCTTCTAACTCTTATTCACCTTGAAAATGCTGGTTTATTTATGTTTTTAAAGGATCAATTATGCTGAATATAAAGGAAAGGGAAAATAAGTATCCTTCAAAGTTAGAGGGCACAAGGGAAAAGATTTCAAGAAACCTGGAGTATTTAAGAGCTAGTATAGAAAAATTATATCCAAAATGTACTCCAAAGAGTTAGATACTTGCTAACCAACAGAACTATGCAGAGTTCCTACAGCAGCATGAATGCAAGAACCACCAGTGAGATACTAAGATTTACCTAAACAACAAATCCTTTAATCCATTTTTAAAGACAACAATGGAAGTGCACTATTCCACTTGAATGTATATAAATTGCTGTGTATAGCAGAACTATTATATAATAACCTTTTACTAAGGTCTCGTTGCTCTCAGTTTTCTGTTGTTGAAGCTCCAGAGTAAATAAGCTGAAGAGATAAGTCATTCATTTTTGTTAGGCAGACAAAGATGTAAAGATGCTTAAAGGGTGCATTGTCCCAAACAGCAAGCCAAGCATTTGTCAGCTGATTTATAAAAGAAAAAAGTTCTTTACACAAAAATTAATTATTCCAGCAGTGACCAACTTCACCAAATCTGTTGAGGATACTAACTAGAATAAAGGACCAGCTGGTACGCACTTGTTATTTCCATTCAGAGTCTATTCAGGAAATATTTTATGCTAATCAATCATAAGCTCTGAATAATCAGTTTTTCACATATTAAAATACCTGTTGAACATTCTGCTCCTCTATGCATCAAACTCAATTTGACACTGACCTTAAAATCTTTTTACTATTCTGCATTTGTATCTTATTGCTATAGTAAACACATCAAACAAGACCATTTTTGAAAAATAAGGCAGCATTTCTCCCCATAGTTACACAGGAGCAGAAATATTTCACCATGAAAAAGTGGAAATAAACACTGAGAACTACAAAAAAACTAAGGAAGGGGAGGAAGAAAATGAACAACATTTAAAACAATTTAAGACAAGAGAAATAGCACAGGCAAAGAAAAAGGCATAGTTCCTGCAGTTACTCTTGCTAGACTTGTTCAGATCTGGTTTGATTTCTAATTAAACTTTCTTGTTCACCAGGTCAAATGACACTTAACTTCTCACAAGTATTTTACATTGAAATAATATTAGCATAACAAAAAATTCTTTGCTCTGGCAGTCACAGATACAGCAGAATACTGAATATTTCCTTAAAAAAAAAAAAAAAAAAGGGCACATAAAATGGCTTTATTTCTCCAGCAGTAATCAGGCAACAGAACACGAAAGCAAGAATTGCAACAGCCATCTCTGAGTGGGCAGCAAGGGCAGTCTATAAAACACAAAGGAAACCAAGAGAAAGCCGAGGGAGGGAGCAAGGCTCTCTTGATCCCAAGCACAAAGGTTGTTCTTCTACTACAGAGAAATTTACAGAAGTCACACAGTAAACCTGAAAATATGAAGCCTTGAGTTCAGTAATAAAGGCATGTCTAGACCAACAATATAAATCCTAACTTTTCACAGATTGTAAGTAGCAAAGAAAACACCATTAAATGGAAATTGGTGACTAACCCAATGGATTTTCAAGGCAAAGTAAACTCCCAAGTCTTCTACAAACTTTGGGAAGTGGCAAGTTAAAAATATAATTCATCCGCGAGCATGAACAGACCACCCATGGACAGCACTCATTGCTGTTTCTTCTTCCTAAATTCAAGACACAAGGCCCAAGCAGGATTTCTTTCCCTTCCATCAAAGAAAGAGTTTCTGTTTACAGCTGGAGTGGTAGAAAGGAAAGTTTATTTCCTAGAAAGCAAGATCACAGATTTCAGCCTGCCCCAAGCAATATCAGTAACGGATGATCAAGCCACATATTATGAAACCAGAATTAATTCAGCAGCAGATGGTGCCGTGTCTTTTTTTCAGCTAAAATGCAAAACATACGGATGGGGTAGAGTGAAGTTTCAGTGAAGGACAAGGGAATGTTTGTTTAAGTCAGGAAGCAAAGAAAAACACCAAAACTAACAAAAAGATATGCAACTCAAGCTTTCCAAAAACAAGATCTCTCATGTAGTTTTCCCTTAACAGACTCTGTGCAAAAGACTTGTTTTCCAACACCTTACTTTTTACTACTGTTGATAATTTTCTTTTCTTCGATGGGGCATGCTTGCAAACTTACAGACTGCCGAACTTTGTTAACACAGTTACTTTGAGATCTCCTCCCAATAAAACTGTCCCAGCTTCACGTGATTACAGATTGTTAGTAGACAGTAATTACTATCTAAGGAAAACTTTGGTCCATTTTAAGGAGCCAGTGGACAGCAGTGTAGTCTACTGTTGTTGCTTATCTAGTTACAGAATGATTTATGAGAATGCTTAGCACTGTATGGGAAGCACGAAATGAGTATCTGCCCTCCAAGGCTTATAGTATACACCACAGCATACATGTTCATTCATCTGACATTTGAGGACCCATTCATGGAGGGAAGCTTAAACACAGCTGTAACTGTTTGCAGAAGAGCAGCCCAAGAAAGAAAATCAATCTCAGCTGCCATCAAAGTGCTTTAAAACACACCTGTCACAATGGTTCCTTCCACTCAGCTCCTTCCTTCCTAGCATATTTAACAGTAGCTGGATCTAACACATAGGAAAACTTCAGTATAAAAGCTACTAGAAGAATGCAAAAGATGAAAAGGTAGAGGGAGGCATGACGACAACATACAGCAGATTCCATATGGGGAGAAAAAAAAACACAAACTCACAAAGGAGAAAAAAAAGATGTCCAACTGATCACATAGTTCAAGAACTGGAAGTATGAAAAGAAATCCTGCATTCCCATAACAAAGCTTTGCAGTGGAAAGCTAAGGTTACAAGAGATGAACATATCCCATTTGCCTAATCAAAAGTTAACACTGTATCCTTATGTCATGCCACAATCAGCTTGATTAGTTGCAAAAAACCTCCATTCCTAAATTGAACTAGTAATCAATATGTTTTTCTAGCATACTGCATCTCCCTTTTGGAATACCAGAAACAGAGGCTGTGTGGTTTCAATTCCTCAGCTGCACTAGTTACTCCTACTGTTATTAAAAGAGTGTAACAGTTGTTCCATTATATTTTGCACACATAATTTCCACACTTGGCAAACACTGACATTTCACCTTTGTGAAGCAGTGTCACAACATGTGGCAGACGCCCAGGGTGGGTATAAAAAGAGAACTTTTTAGACAATTCAAGGCAGAGCTGGGTGTCTGGATCACATAAGTGAGGACAGTAGCAACACTCTCCTTCCTTGCCTGAGGGATGAAACACAAAGCACGTGCAGCAGTAACAGTGAAGTACTCTTGCTAAAGTTGGGAAGAAGACATGGACACAGACATATCAAGGATGATGAAAAGGGGAAACTTTCATAACTGTTCTTTAGTGATGTTAATTAAACATACTTGATTATAAAACACTATCCCCTAAAACTTCTCTCTCCCCTGGTTCTCTGTGTTCCGCCCATCAATACAGTTTCAGCTGAGCTCCATCTTTCACAAGAACACAACCAGTGCAAAAGCTCTTCGCTTCACCAGCTTGTATTTCATGTCCTTTACTGTCCACTCCATCTGAGGTGTCACACAAAGACGTTGAAGTAACCATCTCCTCTTGACTTTTCACATCGTACTTTATTACTTCTCCTTCTGTTTTAATACAGCATCTAAAATCAGCACTGAAGTTTATCATCTATATATCTGGCACTTCCACTGCCTCAGAGTAGATCAAGGCCATCTTTCACCTTTGGAGGACTAGAAGGCAGTTTCCCCTCAATGTTCTACATTGTTATCTGGATCCTGTCATAGAGAAGACATAACAGACATACTTTCATGCTTTATCAGATAGTAGCACTCAGTGCAACACTTCTGGTTAGCTCTATCCAAACATTATTGTTCTCCAAAAGTTCAGCATGTACCCAAAGGACTGAACTCCAACTTTCTTGTCTTCTTAGATTATCACCCCTAAGACATCCTAACCCCATGGCTCCAAGCCACATGGGGCAAGGATAGGCACTAACTGTTGGAGCCACTTCAATTCCTGAGACCCAGCTCAGGTCTGGTTGGTTAACGGGTAAAAGTGAGTGCACCTCTGACTGCAGTTACCCCATCCAGTCCCTTCCCCAACGACCCTAAAACCCAGTAACAGACACAGACTACTGGCTGGTGGGGATATAGATCTTAGGTGAGAACTTCATCTACCCAACATGCCAGCAGCCTACATGCTGCATTTTCACTGTGGACATCACTGAAGCGGCAAGACTCACAAGAATTATAAACTATTATCTGTACCCTTTTGTGAACTTGAAACAGTTTCCTATGATGTTGACACTATTTCATAGCCTTCTTGTCAAAAGTTACTTTTTATATGCTGAAAAGACACTTGCAAAAGCAAGACAACAATTTTAGATTTACAAGAAGGATATTTTTTCACATTTAGAATAAAGAAAACAGTCATCTGATTAGGTAACTATCATGGGGACTCTGTATCTGAAAGCAGACATTACACAGTCACACAGAGAGCAAAGTTCTTTGTTGAAGTTGCACACCGTCATCAAAACTAAGCCCACATGTCTTTCAGTGGTGGGTGACAATAGAGAAAGAAATGTTTTCTTAATTGGGGAATTTAACATTAGTTACTGGATTATCTGCCAAACTATTTTCAGCTTTCATGCTTCACTAAACTGGAGTATTTAGCTCATCAGTCACAAACCCATTATTACACTGAAGAAAATGGGGAGCAATTAGCATACAAGATGATAGCTTAAAGGTGGTGCTAATTGGAAAGAATGAAGTATTTTTTAATCCTGTTGTATACAATTAGGTGAGATAACCAGGTTCTGAAAAAATAATTTGCTAAACAATTTCAGATGTCTCTTCTATAACCCATGTTTAAAGTTTAAGCAAATTCATCTTCATACTAAACTCAGTGCAATCTGCCTTTGCAGTATCTTGCAACCACGAGGGATGCAAACTAAAAGCTGGTCCAGCTGTAGAGCAAGCCTTGTTCAGGAAACATACATACAAAACACAACGACTAATTCATCACAACAGTGGAGACGATCACTGAACTAAGCTCAAATTGCCAGAAAGAACTGAATAACAGAACCAACAAGGAAACATAATGTAATATTCATAATGCATGGTACAGCATGGCACCAATACATAGTGACCTGAAAAATCAGTTGAATTATAGGACTGTACAAAATACACAATCAGGAAAAAAAATAAAACCATCTACAAAGAGCTGCTGGTGGGGAAAAAAAAATTGTGCGTGCTTTTCTTCATGATTGCTAGACAGAGAAGGGGAAATCTCGTGCATGAATAGTTAATCTGCCAAAAGGAAGAAAGCAGACAGGAGGAAAGATGCAATTCTTCATTACTAGTGAACTGCACTCAGACACAAGATGTTAGTTAGACAATTATTATAGTGCAGAAATACATCTTGTAACATTAGAGATTTGTTATCAAGAGTTACAGCCGGGTGGTTTTAATTCACTTCTACAAATTGTTTGCTATATATTATTTTTAATCATCACACACAACTTTAAAAACATTTCTACTAGAAGGTTTTTAATTCCAAGCTACAACAATCTTCTGTATTTGTAAATTAACTTCTACATCAGTATTTCTGTTGGCTCAGAACATATATAATATTTTCTTCAAACAACAGAGCAGTCTGTAAACCTGTAACACACCCTGTTTTTAGGATCACACCTATCTCATATTTTCCTTTTTAAAAATACAACCTAATTATGCTTTGGAATAATACGTCCCTGTACATCATGTGAAAAATGCTTCAACAGATATTACTCACAAAAGCATCTCTCTTCATAGAAAAATGCTACTGCAATCAGACTTTAATGACCAACTGCAGCATACACTCCATGTTATCATGCAGGGGCGGTGTTCCTCTGTTTACTGAAAATGTTACTGCACCGTTCTCCCTACACACATGTACCAAGCATAGCACACAGTAACATCACTTATTTCTACATCCTTCAGGGAACAAAAATTTAAAAAAAAAATAAAAAAATAAAAACACCACCCTTTGGTCTTCCTGAACAACCCTTGAAGTCTCAAAGGTAAGATGCATGAAATGGTTCCAAAGACCCACTGGAAGACACAGACGTTCCCCTAAAGTCTGATTTCTTGTGGTATAATATTCCAAGTGTGCCAGCATATAACATGAAGAAACTTTTTTAAAGACAAGACATAAATCAACATTCAATATCACAATTAAGCCCCAAGTACTGACATACATATACATAAATAGATACAGATATATACACACACACATATATGTTTCTCCTCATTTTTGAATCATGTAAAGACATCTTGAAAATTAAGGCATCCGTGGGCTAATCTGGAAGTTCTTCAAACAATAAAATAGTATTTTCACATAGAAAACTGACAAGAGCCAAGAGTTCTCCGAGGAACAGCAGATTTTTATCTCTGATTAAAGAGCAATTTGAATTAACTGATGTTTTAAAATTATTTAAGCTCCCCTCCCACCAAGACTTCTACATATACCTATTCCTATGCATTATGAGCAGCCCTGTGGGAGTTCATCCCTCTAGTATGTGAGGTTAAACACAGCCTCCACGGGATAAAACCCTTTATCCTTCTAAAAATATCAGTCTGCCACGATCCACTCTCGCAAAGCTCCGTGATGCAAAGGGTATCGCTACAGTCCAGAGGCTGCCGTGCTTCCATGAGTAAGCACTAGCAGCACCGGGCTATAATTACTCGGAATATTTTTAGGGTCACTGCTCAGAATTAGAGAAAAATTAGTGAGAAAGACTTCAGAATGGTGCGCGCCTTTTCCCCTCTTCCTCTGGCTGTTTCCCACTGCTGCGAGCTAAAAAAGAGGCTCAGCAGGAGCAGCCAAGGCGAGGCGACCCCTCTCTCTGCAGGGAAGATGTGCCCCGCCGGTGTCGCTGCGCGGGTGGGGAGCCCGCGGGGACACGGACACGGGCACCCCCCGCACCCCGGCCCTCACCTGACCGCCCCCCGCACCCCGGCCCTCACCTGACCGCCCCCCGCACCCCGGCCCTCACCTGACCGCCACCCGCACCGAGCTCTCGTCCGGGCCGCCCGACATGGTGCCGCGGGCGAGGGGCGGCCGCGAGCCTTGCCGGGAGCGCCGCCGGGCCGTGGAGGAGGTGGGGGCACCGCTGCAGCTGCCCCCTCACCTCCTCCTCCTGCTCCGCCACCGCCTCTCTCCAGCCATTTTAGGTGACTGAATGAAAAGGTGCGAGCCGCGGCAGTGCTGGGCGGTTCGCGCCGCTCCTCCTCCTCCTCCTCCCTCCCGGCCCGGCCCTCCCCGTCGCTGGGCGGGGAGCGCTGTCAGTCAGCGGCCGGCGGGCCGAGCCGCGGCCCCGGTCAGCGGCCGCCCGGCCCGGCGGCTCCGGCTGCTGCGCTCGTACCG
The DNA here is from genome assembly GCA_035584735.1 of Pseudotriccus pelzelni. Taxonomy (NCBI): domain Eukaryota; kingdom Metazoa; phylum Chordata; class Aves; order Passeriformes; family Tyrannidae; genus Pseudotriccus; species Pseudotriccus pelzelni. The sequence continues at coordinate 14,030,960 of JAWMRA010000041.1, read as the reverse complement.
CAGCCGCAGTGCGTCAGCGGGCCCCGCCCCGGGCAACCGCCGCGGCGGGCGCGGGGGGCCGGCGGACTCGCGGGCACCCGGCCCTGCGCACACGCACGGCCGCCCCGCACGGGCCTCCGCACACACACACACACAGACACACAGACACGCACAGCCCGGCGTGCCCGGCTCCCCGCACACACCTGTAGTTTGGACACGCCCTCCCGGCATTTGCCTGCACACACGCACACACGCACACACGTGTAATGGTATTGCCTGCCCTGCCGTGAAGGCTCACACGCGCCTCTGGCCCGCACACCCGCGCTGTGGGCGCACACGGGGCCGTCCGTGGTGCCCGGCTCACCCGTGCCTGTTTGCCCACACGGACACGCGCGTGGCACTTGCAGGCCTGCACTCAGCGCTCCCACGCAATTCCACGGCTCGCCCGCACACAGCTCTCCGCTCGCACGGTCAACGTGCGCGGCTCTCGCACGGCCCCGCACACAGCTTTCGAGGCCTCCTTCCTGGGAGAGAGGAGTTTACCCCCCTGCCAGGGCTGGGCCGTTTGCCCTTGCACGTATTTCCCTCTCCCGGGCAGGAATGAGACCTCCTCATTCCTCTCCTGGCCCTGTGCTGGCCCTGCCTGCAGGAGCGCAGAGCTCTCCCACCTTCCTGGCTCTGCTGGCAGGTTTGTTTGCCCTGGCTGCTCCAGTCGGGCATCGCTGTTCTCACTTCGCTAATGAAATGCCTGGGTTTTAGCTGGAAACTGAGTGGGCGGATGACACTAATTTTTGATGCAAATAGTATCCTTGCCAGGAAACAAGCCCGGCTATTTTGCCCAAAACAATTCACATTCCTAGGGAAGATTTTCCATCAGAATAGGCCCGGATTTGAATTTGTAATGATATGCTAAAAACCTTGCAGTTCAAGTTGTTTTGCTTCTGCTAGCAAAGGTTGTTCACGCCCAAGCCCCAGTCTCTGTCACAGATGGGCAGGTGAGGTCTCCCCACATGATGGGACCTCTAGCCATGCCCTGAACCTTTCAAAAGTTTCATTCTCAACGGAAATCCACTGTATTATTGTTACTCTGCATGTTTTTCATAGTTACTTTCTCTGTCTTTTCTATTTTTCTCTATTTATTTAGAAATTGGATTGTTTCTAGAAAATGGCCTACTATACATATATGAAAGTTGCTATACAAAATTATGATCTTCTGCTTTCTTCTAAATTACACAGCATCAGTACACCAATCTGCAACAACTTTTGCAAATATGGGGGACTTAAGCCACATACCATATTGCTGAGGTACACTGAGATAATATTCATCTGAAAGGCAGAAAAATGGAGATACAGATAGTTCAGTATGAAATCACTGAGGGAATCTGATACAGGCAGAGTAAATACTACATTTCCTTGGGCTTCTCAGCTCATTATTCTCTATTTAATGCCATAGACCAGATGCTTTGTTCCACCTTTTGCCTCAATGTATTATGGAAAGGGCAAGATAAATAAAGAAAAAAGCTCCTGCAGGTGAATTGTGTTGTCATTCATACAAAATAGCCTTGAAATGAAAGTGGCAGAAGTCTCATAGTTCAGGGCATTTCCAGCTAGAAGGGACTGAACACTCGTGACTGTCTCATACATCTGCGGGTATTGTATTGAAAATACCCTACAACACGCTCACAGTGAGTGGAATCCTACAGCGTAGCTAGGTTCTCACAATGTAGGTACACCAGATTTACAAATCAAGCTAACAATAAAACTTCAGCAACTATGGAAAAGGGTCGCTATATCTTATCCAAAAGTATCCAATGCATTTTTTTTCAGCTGACACAGTTACAAGGTTAATGTAATAAGCTACTCAAGCCAAATTTATACCTTGGCTGCATCCTCCTGCATTTGTTTCTCACAGCATCTTTTTCTGGATGGGCCCCAATACAGCAAAGCTCATCCAGATCATGCTGCCCATGCCCATAAAATCCTGCCAAGTCACTGTCTCCAGTTCGCCATGAGCTGTGCTGAAAACTCAGTGGGGAGTAGCAGCCAAAGGATGCTTAAGCCCAGGATCATACTCTAGACTTTTCCAGGGCCATTTCTTTCCTGGCCTGAAAATGAAGTTAACAGATTAAAAAGTCTGGCAGAAGTCCTCCTGAGTTTTGTGTTAGGTACATACATGGGTTGGTATTCACAGATTTCGGACCTTAATGACAAAGATTTGTTATCCACATTGGGCTTAAACAGGAAGACATAAATTTTGGTGCTATAGTAAAACTGTTCTATTCTAAGTTATGGTTCTGTCAGTCCTACAGTATTATCATACATATTTTCTATCTTAAATATTTCACTCCAATTTCAGACTCCTCCGAAACTGATATAGCGAGTGACATTTAGCTTCTTGCCATGCTTTATGCAAATTGCCTAATTTGCATCCCTTTAGATGTAAAGCAGATAAAAGACAGAGGTCCTGTTTCTGTAACAGCAATTTTTTCTCTGTGTTCTCGATTTCCAGAAAGCATACAACCCTTCTGTCAAAACGAGCTTTTATTTTGGTTTTTCCTGACTTGTCCAAGGTAAACAAGCAGTGTGCTATACTGTTAACTTGGCTGCACCAGGAAACTTAAATCTCCTGCTTTTCCTTTCTTATAACGTGAATGGCCTCTGTCCTCCAACATCCTATTCGTCTCCTTGTTTGATTAATTTAAATAAATAAGGGCACAATAGCTCCTTTTTTTTTAATTGTCCAAGTACGTAGCTAAACTGCCAATGTCTTGTTTACCTTTATATGAAGCTGTGTGAGCTAAATGGTAACATTTGCAGATTTGTGCAGTCTCCCAGCTAATGAATGACATTTTCCAAAAGGTTCTCCCTCTGCTCATACTCCTCAGTCAGAATGCCTACAGCTAGGGCCTGCAGTAGAGCACCCTGTCTCTCCTGTGGCTCCAACACCACAGGTAAACACAACCTCTGGCCACCCCCTGATCAACTGCAGATGTTCACAGAGAGAAGACAAACAGCAAGCCAGGGAAGCAGGGAGGGAGTTCGCAGCCCTGGTCCCTGCTCTGTGCTTAGAAAAGGACTACTAAGAACATCCCTCCCTGGCAGCCGTCCCTGGTGACGGCTGTTACACTTTCACCGCCTCCATTCCCCTGCCATATGACTCAGCACCATGAGCTTCATTTGCTGGGCAACCAAACAAAACCCTGTGTTTGGAAGGGTGAGTGCTCTGACTGACACACATGCACACACTGCACAGATGGGGAAGCTGCCCATGGAGTTCCTTTAAACATCAAAAGCTGGCTAAAATCACTGAGCTGTACACAACCTGAGAGAGCCAAGTGGACTCCACTTCAGTCAGAGCCCTGTGCTTTCACCTATGTATGTTTGCAGACAAGTTGAATTGGCTGTGCCTATGCCGTACCAGTTGGGTTTGAAATATCTAATTAAAGTAAACCACTTAAAATAGAAGAGACCTCAATTCAATTTTTTTAACTGTGATAATTTACCAGCGCTAAATAAGCCAATTTAGTCAAAGATTTGACTTGCTAGTTGCTTATTTCTTTGGCCTGTTGAATATATCATTTAGTTTGGAGAAGAGATTCTCTTGAGTAATGGCATGGTTTCATTGAGATGGGCAATAATATATTAAACACTAATTTTTTATTAATCTGTGTCAAATAAAGTAATTGCTCCATGACTTTTAGAAGGCTTCAAGGAAAATTACGAGGTTTTGACAAGTTAAGCACCTGACCTGGGCACCTGCCCACCATTATGGAAGGCAGATATTCTTTCAGATACAGACAATGGAACATGAAATATTCAAATGCTATGAAAGAACAATATTGATGTCTTGTTCTGAATGTCATTAAATCTCATTGTCTGCATAGTTCACGCTGTTTTATCAAATTCACACACACAACATAATCAGCTAGCATACCATCTCATTAGTGACTATTGTTTTCTTGAATGTATATATTAAATAAACTATTTTAGCCAAGCCACAATTTATTCAGTGATTTCTGGAATGACACACCGTGAAGCCTAAATGTATATGCAAATATGATATAACATATACATTAAAATGAGGAAAAAAATATATCATATTCATTCATATGATAGTTTGAAAAATTCAGATATTTAGGCTCATATAAGTGACCACAGATTTTCTCTATAGCTTTTTGCTTGTCCATATCTGTCCTATGAACTCTGTGACCTGATAACTCCCTGTATTCCAGTGTCTTCTGACACAGAAAAGGTAACTAGACTCCTATGCAACTGGGTTTCATGAGCTGTTGCCTATGGAAATTAAGGCAGCAACATTCATGCTTCAGCAATAATCACTCCATTTTATTTAATAAACATTAATGTATACAGTGCTTCCAGGTTTCTACTTGGCAGTGAAACTTCTGTTTGCATTTTCTGTATGATGCCGTGAGCTTACAAGAACCTTAGGAGTCTCCATAGTCATCTTTTAAAAGATCTTCACTACAAACAAAACTAAACTTCTAAAAGCTGTTACATCTTGAATTTTAAGCAACTTTCTAGAAGCAGCTTTTTTCTTCTCTGATTGGCTTCTCATTTTAAACTGCAGGTCTTGGAAAGCAGTCAAGCCTAAAAAGACATTTCAAATGCTTTCCATTTTCTTCCCATCACTCATTGAGACTTTTGATTAAATAACAATGAGGAAAGAAAAGTGTTAAGCTACTTTAAACTGGCAGGCTGAAATGTGCAACAGGGGAGCCTCTGCTTCCTATAACTCTGGAAAAGAAAGCAAGCTGCTGAAGGAAATTATCACTTGGCTCGTGACAGTATGGGGGGAAGTAACCTCAAAGTTGAGAAGGAAAAAAAGGAGTACAAGGTGATGTTTATATAATCAGAATAACACTAGATAAGGAAAGGAAACAGACTGGTTTAGTACAGATGTGTGTGGAGAGAAGAAGGTAGAGAAACCAGAAAGAACAGGGTGGAGAAGGAAGAGGGATCTCTGGAGTCAAAGCTAAGCAATGGCTCTGCATGGTTGTTTCTGGAGCTGCTCAGCACAAAAGTAGCATCAGGCAGCTCTGAAGCAAGAAGAAAGGAGGTGGTTTTTTTCCATGCACCTTCCAGAAAATGAATGAACTGTAGGGGAGAAAGTATAATAAGAAGAAACACACAGTAAAGGGATCATATCTAGAGCTGAGCAGAGGATTCAATGTGAATACAGCTGCTAGCTACACTATTACACTTGATGAAGAAAGAAAGAATTTAATTTTTTACCGATGCTTTTGACTCACGAAAACTTTACTGTGTTAACTATATAATTGTTAACAAAGCAGTACCATTTTCTTCTGCTCCTGGCAACCCAGAGTGGTTGTGTTATATAACAAAAATGTGCTTATGCCCATAGGTTTATTTGTCTTTCTTCTGGGCCCAAGGACTGCTGTAGTTTGTACTACTGTAACTGCTATCTGCACTAAGATGGTCAAATCAGGGTAAATATTCTGATATGAATATATGCATTGTATTCTCATCTATGCATTGTATTATATGCCATGTAACACACATATACATTAGAACCCCACTGAATAAGCACTGCTAGACTAGAAGAAAACACAGAAAAAAGAACAGAGCTAAACCACATCTCTGGAGAAAACTTCCCCTCTGTGATCTTAATCAGACTCATGACTCAAATCAGTGGATATCACCAAGGATTAACATGCCTTTTATGTCACTGTGTTTTAAGGATTTGTTGGTTAGCTGAAAGTTGAGATCAGCTGCTTTGCAGTAAAATCTTGCAAATGTCCCCTGGCAACTGGAAGCCTCTTCAGGTATTAAAGGAAGAACCTAAATAATGGAGATGAGGGGGAAAAACAACAGCAAGTAGCCTTTACAATAATGTAATTTAGTTTAATAATTTATGATAACGCTACTCAGTAGAGTATGAAGAAGAAAATAGCTCAAGCCTTAGCAGGACAAAACCTTACTGGGTCTTTGGGTTGTTAAATATCTCCGGAGATTAGCCAGCTCCTGTGGGTCAGAATCTTATGCTTCTAAACCTGATTCCTGGCTCTGACTCACTTATACCTTGAAATAAATCCAACATGACCAGGATGGCTGAATGTTATGCTTTCTTCATGTTATTGCAAAAGACTACAAAATATCACCAGAGTAACAAAGTAGTAGACAGCTGTTTTACAGATCTTAACCGAAGCCTCTGTGGAGAAACTGAGGCAAGAGGGACGTGGATTGCAGATGCCTGTAGAAGAAATGGTTGTCAAAAACTGTATTAGGACTGACTCCTGTGCCCTGTGCAAACACTATTAGACCACACCTTAATGAGATGAATTATTAATACAAAACCTGCACGGGAAATTAATTTCTGCTGCCTCTCACCCAAGCCGGCTGTTCAGACTTGAATGTGTCACAGTTGCACAACACAAATTTTGCCTTAAGGATACAATTACCCAACACCATGGATTTTTCATAATGTCCCTCCCAGTAGTATCCTCATCCTTCCCCTGTCCTTCCCACTTCCCCCATCACCACCATAATTTCAATTTTTAGTTCAGCCTTGTGTAAGGTACTGAATGACAGGAGTTCTGTATGCATGTGGTGAGCACAGACAGCATTAGCAGTTGCAGGGCAGACTCCTCTGGGCAGCCTTGCCAATCTGCCCTACATAAGAGAGAAAAAAATTACATATTTATATGACAAGCATCAAAACCCTAACACATTTCAGATGAAATCAGTGTTAACTTCCCTATCTCTGGTAAGATACCCAGATGAAATTAATTCCAATGAGGCCAGGAAATTTTCTGTTTCCTTACAGAGCCTGCTAATGACTACTAGCAGAGGTTAGTTGCTGACCAGTTCTTTGATTACTCTGTGTAAACACCTTATTTTCCTGTGCTGTTCTCCCAAGCTTCCTCCCACTTCTACATATTCACAAGACATGGTGTGCCTAAGACCCAAGTGTGAGTTCTTTGGCTTAGAGCTTGTTGTACAATATTTTACAATGAAGTCCGATTTCCTAATTGGCATCCTTAGGCATTACCGCAATTAAAACAATAAATAGTAATAACAAAAAAAAAAGGATGGAAGGTGGGCGAAGACATGACTAATTATCTAGACAATACTTGGACCACAAGCCACAGGCAGCACAGGAGGTTGGGGAAGAGCAAGTGGGTGGAGAGTCATCTGAACAACAGAGAGCTGGGTGGGTAAAGAATAGGTCTTGCAAGACAAAACTGAGAGTCTGTATTTTGATAGCATCATGGAATTTATAAATTAAGGGATGACAGCTGTAGATTAAACATGGCACAGGTTGCTGTACTCTCTGTGTGCCTGCAGCCTGGCTTGGCACTGTCACACAGACTCATGAAAAAAATGGTTAGTTGAAATGGTGATATAACAGGCTGGGAGAAGCGAGAAGCAGATGTTCCCAAACAAGGTTCGCAGAAGGTCCACGTGCTGTACCACGGCAGCAGCAGCCAGGGCCGCAGCCCCAAGCTCTGCAGCAGGCTGTGCCTTGCCTCCTCTTCCCGCGAGAAAACTAGTACTTCCATCTCTGGGCTGGGCTACATGAAGGTGGAGAAGAAGTGTTCACTTATCCAGTTAGTAGCCATGGTTAAGCAAGCATTCCTCACCTTCCCCTGGAAAAATGCAACAAACTGAGCCTTGTTTTCTTTAATGCTTATTTGAATTCATTTTTGTAGCACTTATCTGTGCGTATCACTTGGAAATACTTAAGCTAAAGGAGGATACTCACCACAGTGACAGGCTGAATCTTATTTAAATTTATATTTATGGACAAGGAGCGTATAGTTGCTCCTGAAATGAAAGAGCACTTCTTTGCACAGTGGGTAATGAACTTCCGGAATTCATTGCCACAGGAGGTTGGGAAAACAGGCTATTAGCAGGCATAAAAAGGGATTAGACAAGATTTGTGAACAATGCCTCTATTAACAGATAATAAAAGGAACAGGCAGTTCCAATGTCTGTGAGCTTAGGAGACTGGACCAGAGGAAGAGGCCAGGTACACGTGCTCTCCCTAAGCAGCATCTCCTGTTGTCACTCCCCAGGCTTTGCTCTCTGGATCTGCCTGCCCTGCCTCAGTCAATGTTGTGCTGGGAATGTGGGGGACCTTGAAGGCTCTGCTGGGATCTCCAAAACCTGTGGCTCAACCAGGGCACGTGGCCAGCACCCATGCAGCTGCCCCAGTGCCATCACGGGCAGTAATAGCACCTGGAGAATATTTCTTAGTGCTCTGATGAGTTAAGCCCTAGGTGGTGCTGCTCACACCAAAGAGGCCAGCAACCAGCATGGTGGAGTTGAAAAGAGTTATAAAGACTTGGCTTTAACAAACTGTTCACTGAGGCTCAGGAAAATACAGATGGAGGAAGAAAAAAAAATTCTGTTAATGCAGTATGAGTTTGAGAATTGTTTGGGATAGCATCAAAGGGGCCCACTCTCCAAAAAGCACATGAAAACAGATATTCAAGGGTGACACTGAAAGGAAGAGTGAATGTCAAACTAGCCATGACTTTGCAGCTGTCTCTTTTTCCAGCTGAAGGCTCTAACTTCATTTGATTAATCCTTCTGAGTATTTCTAGTGCCTTTCTCTGGACTATTCCAGCTCTGAACACTGATACTTCCAGCCTGAAATCAGGAGACTGGACTGGAGTTACACTCAAGGTTAGACTGCACCATGGATTGTTCCCCTAGCACAAGGATGTGCTCAATTTTTCCTAGTTCTTTTGCAAGTCCTAAGATTATGTTTGTCTGTTTGACTGGCACTGAGCTGATATTTGTTATCCACCATCTAACATCTTTTTCCTATATGGTAATAATGAAATTTTCTTTTGTTTAACCTGTAAAATGAAAGACCATTTTCTCCTCTATCTTTGTGCCCTAATTTAATTTACCACTTGTTATCACTGAGTCATTCTGTATTAGGAGATTCTTCTAGACCTTTTCATAACTATTAAAGCTATTTTCCCTCTGTCTGACTTTTCATGGAAAATGTAGATCTTAGCAAATATTCTTACGAGGCTCTGATAATCAAAACCTTGATTAATCTGAGGATGTTTATAGAAAAATAACAGAAATGAGGAAGATCTGTAATATGTGATAGACTGACACCAGGGAAAAGACTTAAAGAAACTACCTATGTATGTATGTGTATCCCTGGCTAAATAATAGCCACAGGACACATAGCGAGAGAACAGAAACGTATGGAGGGAATGAATGAAGAATGACTTATGGTGGAACACAGGTTGTGAATGAGAATACAAAAGTAAAGGGAACATAGAGGATCTCCTGAATAAATTTCATTAAAGTGATCTATATACATATGCAAGAAAATATTTTTTGGGAAGCAAGAAATCTCTTACTGCTGGGACACTGCAAATAGTACTGGCAAAAAAAGGACCAGGAGCAACAGCAGTGAACACTCACAGAAACGTACTGCATGACCTTATTTATGTCTCTGAGCTTTTGGATGATGACTAATCAACACAAGAAAGGATCCTTGTTTGCTTTATGCTTTTGTTTTTGAGCTTTGTGTTCTTTGAGTGAAGTCCTACTGTAAAAAATGGGGCAGTGTAATGAAAAAAACCCCCACATTTCCCTCACAACCGCTGAATAGTAATTTAGTAGAGAAAAGAGCACCACCTAGTGCTAAATGCTATTTGTTGATGCTGAGGTGTCTCCATATATTCTAATTTTCTGGATGTCTTGATTTCATTGTTTTCCTGCAGTTTATCCACCGAGAGAGGAATTAATTCTTAGCATCAGTGAGCATCCTGGCTCACAATAAGAGTAGCTGATTCGTCAAGAGCTCAACATCCCTCAGAGTTTTGTGCCCACTAAGGTAATGCCTTAGGCACCTAGTTAACGTAATTATGGTTATTTGACTGATTAATTCAGGCCACATTCTACTACCCTTGCTCACCCAATGGAGTTATGTGTTCCACAGATAAGTCTCCTTGCTTTCACTCGAGTGAAAATTAATCAACAGAGGACAGGCTTAAGAAACCACAAAACCAAACGTCTAATGCTTGCACTTATAGAAACAGGGCGTTCATTGCCTGTCTGATCCTACATTCACATAAAAATTCCAAGATTTTCTTAGAAATGTGAAAGCTGTACACTTTTTTTGTCTGCCTGTTGTAGTTTTGTTTGTTTGTTTTGTTTTATTGGGGTTTGGTTGGTTGGCTGGTTTGAGTTGAAATATCCAGGAGGGAGGTCTCCAAAAAACACACCGCTTTATGTAAGTGTTGCCTTCCTTATCATGATGATAGATCATATGTAACCTTAATTATTTTTTCAGCATTTATGGTTAAAATCCAGTACTGTTGGCTTTGTTTTCTTCTGATTATCAATCTGCATTATGTTAGTGTTATTATTTTTGGTCTTCAAGGCCTTCCACTTTGTAGCACAGCACTGAGTTTTCTGTCATAACGTAATTAGAATTTCAAAAGAAGGCAAGAAACAGGTAAATCAACTTAGAAGGATTCTGCATCAGCTATCGTTATGTATTATTTAAATAGCTCCAGACTTGAAGATACATTCAGTATCGGTTATGTGGGTTAATTTACATATGGATGTCTATTGTAAAATGCCATTTAAATGTATTACTCCATCTAAATTTGTGATATTCAGTGACACCATGCTACCATGGCCAGATTAAATTTCTGTAATAATAGAATTATTTCTTTTCCCCTTGAAATGATTCAGCATTCACCACCATTTCAACAGGAAGATGATGAACTTAGCTATTTAAATTCTTTCCACATCCTCTGATTTGCAAAACATAGTTTAGCCCACAGATCTTTATATTTCTGTCCTCTATAGTCCTTCTGGTACCTATATGCACAGGCCGTTAAATAAGGGTAGTACAAAGTGTGAGTACTGATGAAACAGCCACGGTGCCTGTGTGTGGTACGTGGCCGGTGTGCATTAATGTTTCAAACACCACGTGTCTGCAGGGCTCTAGTTCCTCGAAAGCTCCAGGGGTGCAGACCATTACCACTGTAGCTGCAGCAAAGGCTGCAGTCTGGGGACTGCTGGTGCCCACCTCTGCTAGAGACATGGCAGGATCATTGCCAGCTCCTGCTGGGCCTTCATGGACACCAACATGGAGTCTGATAGGGAAGCCAGATTCAGGGCATCTGTAGCCATGCTGGTTCCCCCTCCTACTGGGCATGTCTCAGCTGCTTATTGGCAGAGAAGTAAAACTGCTCAGTATCTTCTGCCCTCTGGGTCTTGGGATTTAGAGTCTCACCTGCACCATGTACAGACCTCAGCAGGCAAGGGACTTTCTCCTCCCACTCTTTTGAAAATACTTGTATACTATCATATGAAAAGCACACTTTTTATATCAACATCCTATGGCTCTGAAGTAAAAACATGATAGTGCATGAATACATGTTCATCTGATCATGGATGCAAAGGACTTGTGCCTGTAGCTGTTTGCATCAGTTTCTGATTCATGGGAACCACCAGCCTGGTATGCTGTGTCATATTCCAAGGATGCAGTGCTCCCTCCACAAGCACACACCCAAGATATGCAAAGTGACTCCCAAGAGCTGATCCTGCAGTGATACAGGATCTGTGCAAAGCTGAACATCCACAGCTGGGCTGGGGGATTGCTGAAGACACCGTCCTGTCCTGGTGTGTCCAAGCAACACCAATGTCCATGTCAGCACTGCTTGCTGTGGGTCACCAGTGGGTGTCACTGAGGCTCTTTAAGGGGCATAATTTTAAAATGCAGTCATGATGTAAAATACTTTGGAAAGGGCTGGCATTGGTGTTGCATCTTTTCTGTAGTAACAACTGTGGGGAGCATGGGAGAGTCTGCAGGGAGTGTTATCTCATTGCATGTGGGTTTAATTCTGTCATCATGCTCAGCAATAGAACTTCTATTCATAGCTACAGTAGCGATGGGGTAATTAACTAATTAGCAGGGGCTAATTGTTAAAAATATGGTATTGCAACTGCAGTAAATTTAATAGCCTGTGCACTTCTAACTAGGAGAGTTATGAGTTCATGCTTTTTCTCCTCGGGAAACAAACTCCTGACAAATTAAACCAAACCCACCAATTCAAAGCAAATTTATACTTTGCTATGAGTAAACCAAGAGCAATAAGAGACTCTGGTAACTGCATAAAGTTCAGGTTTATGGCCTCATGGGAGGAGAAGAGTGTGTAGCCATATGTTAATGACACCTAGAAGTAGGTAAGACCTTGCTGTCACTGAGGGCCTGCTGCTCTGCCCTCCCAGGTCTGGCACCTTGGCTTTTTGTTTTAGAAGGAAGTCAAGGTCACCAATCCTACCCTTCAAATTGAGTGGACTGCCTTTACAGCCTTTACAGCCATGCAAGGAGAGGGCAAGCCCTGCTGTGCTGTGCCTGGCAGCTCTCCAAGCCTCCTTTCCTTGCTTGCTTCACACACAAGCCAGACATCTTGTCAGGGAAGCAAGCCCCCACCTCTTAAAAAAATATACCTGTGTTATTGCCAGTTTGAGAGGGTTAGTTTTCCTCTGGGAATCTCTTTATTTTCCCACACCCTGACAGCAAGCCCACAAGTCCAGGAAAGTTCAGCAAAGGTGAGGGTAGTTGCAGGCAAGAAGCCAGAGTCCAGCTGTGCTGTGATGATAGCTTTTGCAGAAGCAAACAAGTGGCATCTATTTAAAAATGCTACAGACCAAAGTGGGTTTTTTTCCCAGACTGTCTGTTTGCTCCTAGTTATGGTTTTGTTCTGTGTTTTCAGCGAGCGTATAATTACCATGAATTATATAGCAGAACAGGGTGTGTATAAGGCACACCTTAAGCAAGCAGGTTCTCATTGGCTTGAGCAATGGCTCGAGAGGTGCTGTTTCCCAAGCACAGCTTCCAAACTGACGGTCTGGGAGGCCTCTGCAGAAAACTGTTTTGTTTTAGAACTTTAAAAAGTGATATATTGTACCTCCTGCAATGACAGGACACTCTGTAGCTCTTGGATTAACTAACCATAGCCCTTCCTTATAGCAAACATGGAAACATTAAAGATCACAGGTTAGAATTATATTCATGCAGATACAGATATTCACTGTCAATCATTTTTAGCAGATGTCTAATAAATCTTTCTTTTCATGTTTGAGCAGGGTAAAGTACACATCTTGCATATTGAGAGCCATCACTATATTTCAGTTTCATCCTAAGATTATTTATAGAATCATAGAATAGTGTGGGTTGGAAGGAACCTTAAAGATCAGCTAGTTCCAACCCTCCTGCCATGGACAGGGACACCTTGCACTAGATCAGGTTGCTCAGGGCCCCTTCTTACCTGGCCTTGAACACTACTGGGGCACCAAGGTGAGACTCACTAATCTGTACTTTCTCGGGACTTCCTTTTTTCCCTTTTTAAAAATGATGATTGTGTTTTTCCTTTTCCAGTCAGTCATAACATCACTGGACTGTTACAACTTCTCAAATATGGTGGATATTGGCTTACCCACTTCCTCCACCAGTTCCCTCAGGACCCAGATGCATCTCATCAGGTCCCATAGACTTGTTTAGCTTCAGATGACCTTAGATGGTGTCAAACCTGATCTTCTCCTAGTTCTCGATTCTTCCAGTTCCTCTGACTTCCTCTTTGTTAGGATGCATCACTCCTGAGCTTGGAGGAAGTGACCCTTTAATATTAACCATCTTTCTTGGACTCCTCTTCCTTCCAGGGGTTTATGCCCTGACACTCTACAAAGCAGATCCCTGAACAGGCCAAAATCTGTCCTGCTGAAGTCCAGGGTATTGAGCTTGCCACGCAACCTCTTCCCTGCCCCAAGGTTCTCGAACTCCTCCATGTCATGGTCATGCAACCCAGGCTGCCCTTGAGCTTCACATGCTCCATCAGCCCCTACTTGTTGGTGAGAACAAGGTCCAGCATAGAACCTGTCTTTGTTGGCTTCTCTATCACTTGAAGGAATTAACATGAAAGCACTCCAGGGATCTTCCGGATTATTTATGCTCTGCTTTGTTGTCACTCCAAAGGATATCAGGGTGGCTGAAGTCCCCCATGAAGAGCAGGGCTTCTGAATGCGAGAACATCCCTACCTGCCCCTAGAGGACCTCATGTGCTCAATCTTCCTGGTCAGGCAGCTGTCACAGATCCCCACTATAATGTCACCTGTCCCTGCCCTCCCTTTAATTCTGACCCATGAGCTCTTGGTTGGCTCCTCTTTCACCCTCAAACAGAGCTCCATTCACTCCAGTTGGTCATTGACACAGAGGGTGACATATTTTTCCTAAAGAATCTGTATCCTTCTATGCCAACATTCTAGCCACAGGAGCCATCCCAGGATGTGAGATCACAACCCTGCAGGCATGTGCTCATCTCTAACTCCTTCTTGTTTTTCCCTGGTGCTCTGTGCACTTGCATAGAGAGTCAGTGAAGCTGGATCCCCATGAAGCTGCCTCACTGGCTGGAGTGTCTGGAATTTTTTTGTGCTGCCCTCCATGTACTCTCCTGCTGACCTGCAATTACTCTCTAGGCTCTGGGCACCTCCAGCTGTCCCTGGTAGGGGGCATCAAACTGGTAGGACTTGAAAGGACTGAGGTTTCCCTCCCCTGGCACTGTTACTTTAAAGCCCTCTTCACCAGCTGGGCAAGCCCTTGAGCAAAGATATTCTTTCTCTTCTCTGACAGATGGACCCCATCAGTTCCCAGTAGTCCAGGTTTCTTCCTATTTACTTATTTCTACATAGACCTGCTCATTCTAATTCCCCAGTAGGTTGATAGAGTAGTGATTCAGAAATTTTTCTGAGAATTTTTTATGGGTATTATTCATGCTCTTCACTGACAAAGCAAAATGTAGTAAATCCAACCTGCTACTTAAGCAGCAGTTAGCTCGGGTGGTAGATGGCGGCAGCAGGACACAAAGAAGCCCAAGGGCTCTATACAGAGTATTTCTAGTGCTCTGAATTATTCTATTTACCTGGTGAAACAGTGACCACATTTTACTGCTGTGGGACAAAGTCCTACCTCACTTCTCTTTTTGCTCAAGCGTGAAGTACGTGATGTACATCAGGCCAGGAAACATGTCCAACTGATCTGTGACATCCCTGCTATGAGATATCCTTAGACCAAAACCCCCAGCTGATACTCCGAAGAGACCAAGATCTTTCTGTCCTTGGCAAGGTGCTCCTTGGTTGTACAGCAGAGGAGTGGCGCTGGTGGCCTATACTTTGCTGTGCACAGTGATAATTACCAGTGATAAATAAACCCTTCACGTAACAAAGTCCAAGGCACGTTGTGAATAACTGGGGTTACAGCGAACTACCCTATGGACAAATTTTTATATAATTGTCCACTAGAGGTATGTGTCCATACAGCTCCTGAACTGTCTTTGAAATTAAGCTAAACCACTCAAACACAGATCAAACTGAGTGTGGTGGCTCACTCAAACCCACTGACAAAACCCACTTGAGACCCACAGAAAGTCTGATCTGAAGTTAAATAAAAACCAAAGGAACAGACGTAACACTACTTTTAAGAGACAATTCCTACCTGCCCTTGGCCAGGCAGCGACGTGTGCAGCCATGCCATTAGAAAGACAAGATTTGTTATTAAAGCCTGTGTGCTGCCTTTTCCCTCTAACTCCTAAGTTAGGAGGCAACAAGAATAATCAATGAGCTGTGTCTAAAGCCCATAAGCCTGGGATTCATCTATGTGCTAATAAACTGAATATTCCTCACTATCTAATTCACCATTCAGTCTTTAGTACAACTGCATGTATTTCTGTAGAATGCTCAATCAAGCATCCTTAATGATACAGGCTTTTCTCTATATTTTCTAACTGAACTACTATTTGCAGTATTTCTTTTAACCTGTGGGTCATGTTCTTTGAAATTAATCTGAACTTTAACCTGTGTTACTGTCATCAGCCACATACTGAGCTATCTACTATTACCCAACAAGTTTTTGAGTAGCAAATACTGTGATTTATGTACTATGATACAACCCTCATTTTAGTTACACATAAAATCTTGTGAAATTCTTTTCTGGGACACTGAAATTTTCCTGGCTTGGCTTAGTTCAAAGGTATACACATAAAATAAAAATAAAATAATCTTTTTGTTTTGTTTTGTTAGATGACATAAAGATTTTTTTAAATTTTGGGGTTGTGCTATATCTTGTCCTTTTATCAAGAATTTCAAAGCTGTGATGTTTTCCACAAAGCCCAAACTTCTGCACACACATAGTTATGCAAGAGTAAAATCCTTTCATATTAATAGGAAGGTATCCAGCACTCATATTCACAAAGCAAATAGAAAAATTTAGATTAGCCATATGCTAAAGGCTCAGAAATCAGAATCACTAAGATAACAACAATCCAGTATTTGTTGTTTTGTAAAATTATCACTATTTTTAAACAAAGCTGCTTGAGGTGTGTCATTGGCAAACATGAAACCTTGCTCCATTCTTCATCATGTAAGCATTAGAAATGTTTGAACTCTGCCATTGGAAACAGATTGTGCAAGCCATCCCCAGCACGTAGAACCTAGTTTTAAAGCATGAAGAAACAGGTTTTGAATCACCGGGGAAATGGTACTGAAATATCTCTAGGTAAGAACAGGCGTGGAAACATTTCACCACATCCCATAACTCGCAGGTCCAGCTGCTTGTGGCACGTGTGGCAGCACTCCTCAGAAAACCTATTTTCCACGTTCATTTACACAATACATGTGGCATGCCTTGACAGCCATATCAAAACAGCATCTACTGGATACCGACGAAAAACTATGCAGAAAAGGCACAAACACCATAACATTTTGCCCACATGTTTCCCAGGCTACAGCAACCAGCGGGTTAGGAATGTTTCAGTCTTGCCATCCTGTTCAGGACATATTTGATAAGCATCAGGAAACATACCTAACGATGTGTATGGGTATAAGTCAGTGCTGGCAACATTGAGTGGAGCTGCATCCGCCTGAGGCATATTAATAGCTTTTATAAATCTTGATTATAGTGGAAGAGTAATTTCACATCCATGCGAGCTGGTGGGCAATCCACCGACAGCCTTCATGCACTGCTTTGTGTCCCACCCACAGAACAGTCACTCCTCAGGGTGATGGAGGAGCTGGCTGCTTTGGTCACTCATGCCAGCATATGGCACACACAAAGCATTAGGTGGCCCTTGCAGTCTGTCCCTGGGCCCCACACGCTCATCACGCTTATCCCTGGGCCCAGTGAGTGGCCTGGGATCAGTGTCTTCCAGCATGACAGGAATGCTGTTCAGACAGAGGAACTATGGCATGCCAGAAGGGCCTTCCTGTGATCATGGCTGGATGTGGCTAGGGGTTCCTGAAGGTGTCTGGTGTCCTACAAGGACCAGGGGCTTAAAGATTTTCTAAAATGTGTTAAAAAAGCACAGAATTTAAATTTCTTTGGCCCATACAATTCTGGCTAACATCCTGTGGTCCAGGGGTTGAAGGGAGCCTGGCTCTAATGAGTTGCTATAAGTGGGCAGCAACTCCCCTGGCTGTGGGCTGGCTCTTCCGGAGTGGGAATGAGGGCTCTCTGCAGTGGGAAAAGTGGTTTTCCAGCTGCTCCATGTTACCTTGTCAGATGGTGAGGGTTGGGTCCGTGGCTGACAGTCCCATCCCACTGCTCTAACTGCAAAGCCGTTCCTTCTTTTCATTCTTGGTTGAGTTCATGGCAGCCCTTGCACAATCCCTGGAACTACTGCCAGGCATCTCTGTTTTGTGAACACCCCCAGAGCTCTTACACACCCAGCTTGAAACAGACTTCAAAGATGCGCTGCTTCTACTCTTCAAAAGAAAGTTGCTACTGCTCCCAGAGGGGAAACATTCCCTGGCTTCCCTCCTCTCCGGCTTTCCCTTTCCTCCACCGAAATGCTTGCTTTTCTCTCTTCTGAAGTGCAGCTGCCCTTTCAGCCTCCAAGCCTTTAACCTCACCTCATCAGCATGAGTTAGGACTAACGTATTCCTCCTTCCCCACTCGTTTCCACCACGTCAGGGGCCTTTGGCAGAGAGGCAGGGTGCACTGGGGAGGTATCTTTGCCCAGAAGCCCTGCAGGACACGCCACTATTGCTGCTGTTTTCTGCCCTACTCCTTCACTGGGGTCAGGAGCACGCGGTGTTTGGGGAAGCCAGGCTGACAGCTCTGTTTGCAATACAGAACGAATGCTTCAGGTGGAACACATCAGGGGAACTAAGCTGTTTCTCATCACAAATCTCCTAACAGTTGGATTTCCCCCTCCCTGGGAATTCCAATTCCATGCAGGTAAGTAAAGGAGGAAAACACACAGAATTTTTTTTTTAAATAAAATAAATAAAAAGCAACCTATTTCTAGCTTTGTGACCAGAGAATAAAGCCTGAAAATAGGAACCACAGACAAAGCCAAATGCAAAGCAGTGCCATGGGTGTGTGTGCTGGGTGGGTACTGCCAGTGCTGTGTGGCAGCTCCCTGTCCTTGGGACCTTCACCAGCACCTCCTCTCGAGAAAGCCAGCCCAGGGTGTAAACAGTTGTGCTGACAACTCAGGGAATAAACAGAAGCACAAGCACAAGAGGAAAAAACCTAAAAATGTATGACACCCCTTCTTATTTTCACCATGGAAGGACAGAGTTGGGAGCATGTCCCTCTCCCTGCTGTCTTCAAATTCTGTGTCTATCTACAGACAGCGTCAGTGATGTCTGCAGTGGAAACTTGTCTGGAAGTAAACTCTGAGAGTCTCAGATCTACTCTCTCTGCAAGCCTTTCTGGGCTAACCTCTTCAAAGTGCAGGAGGGACACACCATCTGCAGGCAGGATCAGAGGAAGAGTGCATGAGATTTAATTAAGATGCTTTTGCCCTCCAGTCAGGTTGTTTAAAAATTTACTGTAGTTCTCCTACCCCTTCCATTAAATTCACAAGCTAGAGGGAGCAATGCACCCTGAAATATTGATTTTATCTCTCAGATGGCAGTGACCTACATTTGTGGGTGCTCAGCCCATGAGCTGATGCCCAGGACTGTTGCTGTCCCACCACTCTGCACACTGGAGGAATGATTAAGGTGCTGGTTTGGATTACAGGCAGAGTTTGACATTAATCCTTTAATTTCTTTTAAATGCACCATGATTCATTATCTCAGGCAGAATCCCATATCAGGTGCATTAAAAAAGCTTTGTGAGAGGCAAGCTGAGGTTGTTTGATCAAAGCTATGCCCTAGGCAACATGAGAGCACTTCCCAGCCTACTACAGCTGGTTTCTGTGAAGGCAGACAGCACCAGTTTGAGTGCTGGAACTGACTGGAAGAAAACTTAGATGTGTTTAATTTTTTTTCTCCAATATTTTTTTGCCCCTCAGCTTATCAGTCATGTCAGTCCTACCCAACAAGGAACAACTAAAGGCCAAATTCAATTCCTCTTTGATTTGCACCTGCAAAGCTTACATCATCTTCACTGAAGGCTTCCTAAGTGCGGCAGATGAGTATTCAGCTAGGAAAACATCACCCTGGCAGAGACAAAGTCATGAAACTCTTGGGAAATGCCGTGGTTGCCAAACCCTGCCCATAGCAGTGCTCCTCAGAATGCAGATCTGCTCCAATTAAGTAATGCAGCATGCAAACAATGGGGAAAAGAATTTGGGAAGGAATTAAATATTCCACAGTGTATTGCATAGTGAGTCACTCCCAAGAACAGCTGAGAACCTTAAAATCATATTCATACAAAACAAACCTTTCATACTGTTAAGGGTCATGAATGTAGTCACTATTTTATGTGTTGTGACTGAAAGTAATGGCAATTTCTCAGCCTACTAATAGCAAAAGGAGTTGCACATGTTATCAGAGGAACTCACTATCAATAATCTTTCCAGGAAATTACTGTGAAGGGAGCAAGCCTGGCTCAGGAGCAAACCTTGGCAGTGCTACGCTGATAGGAGACTGCAAACTCAGCAGTAATGTGGGTTCTTCCAACCATCCTAATCAGCATCATTAACTCAGGAAACCTTTCAAGAACAGCTCGGGATACCTGGGGACTCTAAGCTTCATGGTCCAAACATTTGTCTTGTTTAGTCTCCCTTACATGCCCTCTGTTTCACCAGCAATAAGTTTGGCTCTGCTGCTCAACATGGTGTTCAACTCAGCATCATGTTTCTTTCCTGACAGAAGCCCACCAGACTGGAGTTCCAGCAGCACTTTCAAACAGGATTCCTGAGGCTTAGTGGGACACGTGGGACAGGAAATTTGAGCCTGTAAACCTGCACACAAAAGCTTGAGTATTTGTGCCTGAAATCTGGTGCTCAACCAACTGCAGGAGAAACTGATTGAGGTAAATGAAGCAAGACATTGGTGATGGAGAGCTCTCCCAGGTCTGAAGTATTCCTGAATGCTTATGGGAGTGGATTTCTAGTGAAACTCTCATCTCCTAAGCTCTCCATGGCAGGTGACAGAGCTGTGTTCTCACAGGAGCCATTGTGGGTGAGGACTCATCTTCAAGGGCAACAAAGCAAATAGTTTCTGCTCACACACGCCTCATTCTTCAGGAGAGCGTGTAGCCATGCCTCTTCTGCCTCCACCCACAACAAATCCAACAAAACTTGAAGTCAGATAGGATTAAAGCAAAAACCCGTATAGATTATGGCCAGTCTAAGACCTGTTTGGGCAGCTGGGTGCAGACAGCAGAGGTCTTTTGCCCATGCTCTAGGCTGGCATGGCAGGAGCCTGCTTTGATCCGGAGGCAGCCCAGCACTGCATTTCATGCATCATGTTTTGCCTGGCACTGGGTAATGCAGGGCAGCTCCTGTGGGAAGAAGTAAGTGCCTTTCAGGGTGGGCAATGCTGACTAAATGTATCTTCATGGGTGCCAGGGCAGAGTAGCTTGGGTCTGTCTGTACTTGCTTCCTACAACTGCAGGAAAAGAGCCAGAGAGACTCGTCCTTCATGGCTCCAGGTCTTCAGTCCTTTCCTCCCAAGCTCACAGCAGCTGTTCTGTGCAGCAGAGCTCAGCAGGCTGGCTGCAATGTCCATGAAAGCACAGGGTGTGCAGTCCTGTTGACTCCAGCAGCACTGGAGTTCCCACCTTCCTGCTGGCCAGGAGGGACTGGTTTGGCAGTGCTTAACACAAGCCATAGATGCCATCAAACAACGCCCTGTGCCAAACAGGCACTTTCTGCTGCAGTACTCCAGCACCCATCAGAAGTAAAACCTGTCCTGGCTTTGTTAGCCTGAATTTTTCTACTTCCAGCTTCTGCATCTCATTTATGCCTCTTGCTGCAGCATAAGGCACTAAATTAGCAGAGTAAACACACATCTTCTCGCCCAGCTTTGAACAAACTGAACCAAAAGCTTGGAATGCTCACAGCAGGCTAGGCAGGTATTTGGTGATACAGCCCTACACTATGTCCTATGTAAGAACACGCTTCAGCACATTTGATCTGGTTTGTCTTCAAGGTGCTCCTGAGAACTCCCGACTCCCCTGGAATCTTTGACAGGCAGAATAGGAGTTAAAGTCAAGAGAGTGAGAAGACTGTTTTTGAGCAAATAATCCTTGGTTGGAGGGGAGGAGCTTGGAAAGGCTGGAGCCCATGCCAATACAATAACCTCAGGTTTCCCAGAGGCACTCAGAGGGGCAGAGGAGCAGGCACGTTGGTGGTGTCCCATGGGGAGATAAGGGGCAGCCCTCATGGCACAGCTCTGTCCTTGTCCAGTGTTAGAGCAGGGCGAGTGGGTCACAGGAAATCGACAAACCCAGAATAGACTGAGTAAGGGAACATCTAGCAGGCTCATCTTTCTAGAAAGAGATATTTTTTAATACCTTTAAAACTAATGTTGCCACTGGAGTTTTTTCCTATGTTGTTAATTAAACCCTCTGTCAGACAGAAGCCCATGACTTGAAAGAGGAATTGAACCTCCCTTCAGAAGTCCCTGGAAAGGAAGTGCAGTCGTTCTCCCAGACCGGATTGCCTTGCCTCCACTTTCATCTTGGCATGAAATACATCAATCACTCTTTTTTTCACCCATAATAATGCAAGCAAGAGTCCCATAAACAGAGTCCTCATCCTCTGATGTTCAGCAATGACACATACATAAGGGAAAAAGAGCGATTAGTTGAATTCTCTGTAACATGATTACTGTATAAAAGACTGCAACAGCACCTCCTTGTATGCCCATTTTGCGCTATCAAGGAAATGGGGATTTTCAGAATTTTGCTTCTGTGGCTGCCATTTCATACTGGCTATAAAGGGATTTTGGTTGAATAGCAGAGCTCAGACAAGGCATGTTATTATTTAAGAACGGATTATACTTATGGGTTACCTAGAAAAACTCCAAAGGACATTATGAAAGGCCTCTGATGAAAACTGTGGGCTAGGATTAAGAGTCTTATTTGTTTTTCACAAGTATGAGCTATGTAACTTTAAAACTACCCTAGCTTTGCAGGTATAAAGTGATGCTGGGAAGTGTTTGCTCAGTGAAAGAATGTCTTGTTATTGTGAGCAGACATTTAAGCAGAGCCCAGCTTTACCACTACCAGTTGTTGCACCAGTTGTTGTACCTTGGATTAGTACCTTGCCAGCTACTACTTTAGTTGTGCAGACATTATTTCTTAAGACTTTTCCTAAAAGTGTTTGTAGACTATCTATAAAAAAACGCAGATGTGTCTGAGAGCACCCACCACCCCACTCCCTCTCTTCCACCACTTGCCATCAAAGACACCAGCACCCAGATGGAAGGAAGACCCAGTGCAACCCATCTAATAAAGACAGAGGTCTCCAAACACACCAGCACAGGAAACACCAGCTGATAGAGAAATACCTCATAAACTTGATGTATTTACAGCATAGTGTGGCTATAACTGAGGAGAAGAACATTTTAACTGAGAACAAGAATACTGGAATTATTGAATGCATTTTTTTTTGGTTCCTTTAAATATTAAATAGGTTGAGTTTCCTTCAATATCTTGCTTATCATTTAAGGCAAGAATAATTTCTAATTCCCAAAGACCCAAATCTTTATGTTAGCATTATGAATCTGATCTATTTGAAATGCAGCTCTAAAAACCAACAAATATGAACTCTTTCAAAGACATTTCAACCTAAATAACTTTTTTGACAATTTTTAACGCTAAAATTGATCAATAAATGAACATTTTCCTTTCGGTGTTTGTGTTATCCTACAAATGCTGTGTCAGAGACAGCTTGTCTCTGTATGTTTGATAACAAGAGAAGTCATGTGCTATTGCACAATTACATTATGTCCAAAACACATTTCATTATTCTCTTATTCCAGCATCTGGCTTCTCCCATGGGCTCTCTTGGACTGGTTTTTCCCAGACTTCACCCCAGCCTAGTTTCTTACTGGGGGTCAGCCCCAGGACCCAACTGGCTTCTCAGCTCTGCATCAGCCACCATCACAACCTCTTTCTCCCTTTCTTAATTACCTGTTTAAAAACAGATTGTTTAGACACATAAAACTTGCACTGAGTGGGTGCAGCATTTTTGAAATGTCACTGTTACCCTCTCATAGATGGTCTCACTTGCATGAGGTTAAAGACACTAATTTAAAAAATACAAAGGAGGTGCTGCAGAATGAACCATAATCAGAAATAAGCCAGAGAGAGGGAGCGTAAGATGTTCTTCCAGATATTCTCCACCCACTAGAAAATTTCACTTGTGGGAAATCTTTGAACATTTTTGCTCTGAATATTTCCTGAGTTCCTTTTTCTCCCGTAATATGAGTCTTGCTGTTTCCTCTCTTCTCGAAATACTCAACCCTTGAGCGCACGGGGACTACAGCTCAGGACTATGGCACTTCAAACACATGGCACCAGTCCTCTGATGGCCTAATCAGAAAGCAGGAATGCTCTACAAGGAGTGGACACCAAAACATTTGTCAAAAAAAGTGAAACTCAAGTGCAACCTGAGCTTTCAGCTCACCTCCCCCACTACAATAAAGCCTGTCTCCTCCTGGTCTGATGTGTGTGCCCCAGTGTGGTCTACAGCCCACCCGCAGACCCTCAAAAGTGCATTTCTGATGGCTCATGTCCTGGACATTGCTCTCTGCCAGTCTCTGAGTGGGTGCAGGAGCTGGAAGGGAGGCACCGGGGACTGGCCTTCAGTTACCCTTAAGAATCTCAAGAACCTTAAGTTCTCATGTGACCAGCATCATCACTGGCTCCCCAGCTGCATAATCCAGGTCCTGTGCCACCATGCAGTACCTCACCGAGAGCTGCCACATAGCTGGGCAGGGGCCAGACACCAGCCAGCTCTGTCAAGGCAGCTAAGGAGTCAACCGATGCCCTCAGGCTCCCCAAGAGAGAATGCTCTCCTTTGCTAGGCCATGGTGGGCCCTTGCTTGTTAATATTTGTGACACCGCTGCTTTATGCATAACTTACATTGTATCTTACAAAGGCCACAATAACAACCTTTGGGACTGACGCTGCTGAGGACACCTGAAGCTGCACTACTGACACAGTCCTCTGGGTCACTGCTGGGTGCCCAGTCCCTCTGTGAACACCCCAGCAAGGGGTGGCAGCTCTTGTCACCTTCCTGTCACCAATCAGGTACACACTGCAGTGGACAGGCACGAGACATGAGAACCTCACAGCAGCCTTTGACGCCAGCCTGATCTAGGAACACTTGTTTTAACTTGAAAATCCGCAACATCCACCTCAACCTTTCCTGCTCCATCAGAGAAACCAGAGATGGGAAAGGACTCCCAGAGCCCATGCAGGCAGGTCCTGACTGCTTTGGGAGTGATTCATAAGGAACACTGCAAACTCAAAGTAAATGCAACATGTTTTATTTGAGGTTGGAATAAATTACAGCTGTAAAGCATATTTTATTGCTTTATAAATTGTCTGCTCTTAAAAGGCATTAATATCAAACATAAACAAAACAAAGACATTCGATTAGCAATTCAGTTCTCTTAAGCTTCACAAACAGCTCAGTAGGGGGATTTCTTTATATGATTGGCTCATAAATTTGACTTTGACATGCACTGTCACCATTCAGACATATTGAGGGGACTGTAGATGTGTTCATTTGCTTTAGGAGATAATTTTTAAATGCAATTTTCTTTAAAATATCCCAGTGATTACCCAGTCCTTCATTCCCTACTCAAATACAAATCCCACTGCTTTCAAGAAGTTCTTTAAAAGATATGTGGGGTTTTCTGTCCTTGCAGAAGGAGGGCTTCCAAGTCCAAACTAGGAATGAGTCTGGTCCCAAAACTAACTCCTCCCGCATTAAAATACTGAAATCCCACGCACAAAAAATGTGTCTTCCCATTCTGAAGATTCTTGCAAAAAAATCCTGCACTATCTGAACGAACTCACGTGGAGAATTTGTATTTTTATTGTACAGTTACTCCCTGCCTGAGGCTGGTATGAATTTTGCTCAGCACCTGTACTCCTCTAGGATGCAGACCCGGGCAAGTCCAGTCTGCCCTGAGCCCTGGGGGATGAGAGGGTGCTCACGGGGGCCAGGTGTGCTCAGCACTGTGCAGGATCCTGCCCTGAATGCACAGATGCTGTGACACAACGAGCAGGATCTGGCTGGCTCCAGCTAGATATGACAGGCAGAAAGAAGACCAAAAACTCACTTCCTGGGCCTCCCGGGCAGTCACAGCTCCTGAATGGCAGAAAGGGAACAAACACGGATAAACAGCTCTCATTCCACCACAGCTCCTGTCCCGCTCTGACCCTCTTGCACTGCAAGGGCCATGTGCTCCCCATGCCTCGGCTCCAGAACTGTCTCCCTGAGTTATTCCTGAGCAGGGAGCGTGCACCTCTGCTCGGCTGGGTCCGAAGCAGCACAAAATGAGCTGGCCTATGCCCTGTAAAACTCTGAAGAAATAGAAACGGACACTCCAGTCTCAATTAGCCCTTGGAACAACAGAGAAAGTTTGCAGAAAATATCTCCAGGGCAGCTTCTCTTCCTGCCACAAAACTAGCTTTAAAAATAATGAACCACCAGTACAGAAAATCCTTCTAAAACTGGCTCAGTATCACTCAGAAAGTTCCTATTTAGAGAAGTGTTTCTTCTCATACCAGCCTCTAATGTTCTTGCCATGCCTACAGGAATGTGAATAGCTGAGTGAGAGTCTAGAATATTTTACATTATATCACTGGATGGGAATGGTTAAGTCTATTTCTGGATTCAAGATATATATGTCAAACTCCAAAGAAAATACTATGACATCGATCCTGGTATTATTTCAGTTTCCATCAAAATTTCATCAGTAACATATATATCTTTTGTATGTTTTATGCATAATCTCATTTTAAAAAAAAAAAAACAGCAAACAAGCTTTCTTCTGCTAAACATGGTTTCCTCAGAAGATGTCTGCTTTGTGCCATGAGGGATGGCCAGCTTTGATCTCTGCGAGGCGTACAGCAGATTTCAGATGCTGCACTTGTCCATGATGGCTCCCAGCAAGTCAAGGGCCAGGGCAGAGCTTTGGTGGGATACCTGGAGCTGTACCAAACTGGGCCAATTCTTCAGCACTTTTCAGTGTCCTACTCATTTAGGGAGGGGACAACCCTGGTTCAGCTCCCAGCCACATATTAAAGTGCTTAATGGGGAGGTGGGGAATGATAATGCCCCTTCCTCCACCTCAGGTCCCCTGGGCAACTGTGGCTGTTTTGCGCTAGCAGGACACGCAGCAGCTGGGACAAGGGCACGCGCATGGTGTGCGCCTGATTCACCCCATCTTAGAGAAACATAACTCAAAAATGTGCAAGCTTTTTACACTCATCAGTCATCTCATTCATGCTCACTGAGAACAGATTCTTGGCTGACTTCTTTTTTTCTTTGCAGCTCTGAATTTTGCTTTGAAGATGAGAGGGGGGAAAGCTCGCCTTCAGGGAGAGGGACAAGAAGAGACACTTGCAAATTAAAATGCCTGCACATGTCAGCCACCACAGCAATGACCTCCAGTCTGTTCTTTAGTTTTTTTACACGACTTCTTGAACCTTAATTTTTCAGCCCTTTCAAAGGTTCCCAAGAGCATTCCTTTCCATTTCAGTGGGACGTCTCAGGGGGCAAAAATTACAGCGAAAACTAATGAAAGGAACAAACTGCTGTCACCAGGATAAGTTACGGGGTTACATTCAAGCCACAGATTCTGGAGGGAGCGGACTTACTCCACTTTCTCGTGCAAGTGCCATACCAAACATGAAGCCAAGCACACAGTGAGAAGGAATATGGGCTAATTATTAGTACACTGGACTAGGATTTGTCAGATGGAGTTAATTCACCTTCCCCCTGTTCTTGAAGTAATCAGAAAAAGGAAACAGTTTCTATTAACTTCAGGGTGCTCAAGCATTTCCATCTCAGCAAATGCCCCTAAAATATTTCTCCTCTCTTTAGCAGTGCTTAACAGCTTATGCACTGCCTTTCTCAGACTAAGAGCAACAGACAAAAACCTTCTAAGGAATCACATTTCTGGGAAAAAAAGAACCAACAAACTTTAGGATCACTACATCTTGGCTAAGGCTCATTTACCCATCTGCAAAGCCTCTTACTACATCTGATCTTCACTCCCGAGCTGCTCTTTAGCCATGCACTTGCAGTCAGAGAGAGCAGGAGCTCTTAAATACATTCACATCTTTATTTCTAAATGTCCAGGTTTTGCCTCCAGCAAGTCATGCAGGCCAGTACTGTCCTGGGCCGTTCTGTTAAAGCACCTTTTGACTGACTAGGGACCATGTCTACTGACTGAAAAGCACATGGGACAATCAGTGAGTGCATCTGAAAGCAAAGCTGTTAACCAGTGCATTTGCTCACGGTGAGGGCAGTGTTCAGCCACTCCACCAAAATATGGTAGGCATATTAATTAGTGGTTACAAAATGCTCTAACTTTTCACAGACCTTTATAAATGCTGAGCATTTTAACAGGCAGGACAGCCATGCCTGAA
The DNA here is from genome assembly GCA_035584735.1 of Pseudotriccus pelzelni. NCBI lineage: Eukaryota > Metazoa > Chordata > Aves > Passeriformes > Tyrannidae > Pseudotriccus > Pseudotriccus pelzelni. Next base: position 14,003,103 of record JAWMRA010000041.1, on the reverse strand, counting down.
TTCAGACCTTTCTTTCTCCTACAGTCCTTCCTGTCACAAAGCATCTCATGGATCAAACAAGTGTCTATATTGTGATTATACCAATGGAGGAACGGAGATGGATGCCGGCTGGATCAGACACATGGAGCAGATGAATGATTTAGTCAAGCGAAAACTAAGTCACTTGATGCTAGGCCCAGTGCTCCATCCACACCACCAGAGGTTACTGAATAAGGGACATACAATCCCCCAAAGGAACTGAAGTATCATGAAGGGCAGGGAGTCCTGAAGCTATGCGTAGTGGCATAAAGTACAGCACAAGTACATTACATATTTAGCTCTATCCCTGCTTCTCCGTCGCGGGGGCAGTGGGTTGCTCAGACAGTTGTCTTCTGGTCAGCCTATTCTGTTAGTTGCTATAAAAATGCAGGTAAAGGTGTGTATACAATTCAGTAGTAGAACAGAAGTCTTGTATCACATGGGCTGAGAGAATGTTTCTTATACCCAGATGAGATTTTTGCATGCATCTGCATACTCACCCAGATATTGCCTCTGCCGTGCTCCATGCCTGAGTTTCATGCCTGGTTGCTCTGCGTAGCAGGCATATCATATGCACAGTAACCTGGTACAAGAGCACATTCTGCAGGCCAAGTCTCAGGCAAAAATTCTCCTACAAAACCTAAGTGTGTTGGCCATTTCTTGCAGTGAATTGGGCTTTCACTAGGAATTAACGTAAGCTGCAAAGACTAATCTTACGCTCTGTGCACTTGCTTATTTTCTTTTCACAGTTCAACCTCTTTCTTCCTTAATACTAAAATGCTAAAGTCTTACATAGCATTCAGAGCATTATTTTCTGCTGGCTGTGTTTCGCTATGCTCTAAGCCTCTATCACAATGCATGCAAAGGATAATGGCTGAATTTGTAATGCTTTTAACTAAAAAAATACTTTTAAAAACATAAAACATAAATTATTTATTCCTCTTTGTCCATTGTTTTAAGCACTGAGTCTTCTCCCAGGATTTTACACAGTTCATTCAGTCTCTGCTGCATTTTAGGAATTCCTGCAAGCTGGGATTCCAGTCTCTGTTTTTCCTCACTCAGTGATAAACGGATAGCAGTGTCCAACTGCTCGAAACGCCAGCCGCCTTGTCCGTCAAACTGCAGCAAGTGAGTGTGGTACTTCCTGCAGTAGAAATTAAAACATTAGTAATGGCTCAGGGAACAGATGGACCATTTTTGCACACAGATTTGGATGTCTTTGTCTCTTCTCAATGGTGCCCCTCAGCAATTTGAGAGGTGTCCCGTCCTGGATCACTGGGTAAGACCTTTTCTTCAATGACTCCTCATCCCGGGACAGCCTTGTGTGAGGGATTTGGGTATTTCCAGGTCTGTCACCAGGGCCTCCCTAGGCCATCCAGTGAACTGCAGCAGTGGGGGGCCGGCTGGAAGCTCTCAGGACCGCTGAGGGCTCCCAGTGGGGCAGCCGCTGCCCACATGGCCGGGCTCACCGAGGCCCTCACCTGCAGTGCTGGTTCCCTCACCATCTGCTGTCCCTGGGCTAGGTGATGGCCTCCCTCCTGGAAACACTGTCTGTGGCTACAGTTGCCTTCACTTCAACTCCATCAGATGCCTTTTTCTCCAGGGCCTCGAACAGCAGCGACAGACACTGTCTGCTTCTCCTCAGGAATGCTAGTCCCAGTTTATTTTATTTACCCTGCTTTCCGAGAGATGTCTTACCTCCTTAGTGGAAAATACAGTGAGGCAGCCCCAGTGCACCTGCTGCTACTGATAAAACTTGAGTTTGCTCAAATTACACCTCAGTTTGTTCCCTGCATCTTACAGGTCTGGCTAAAGGTAAATTCAGTCCTAAAACATGGTTTGATTTGCAAGGGGCCAAAATAAAAAAGTCTGTGTAGGAGTCACAGATCTTTCAGTGAGTATCAGGGTGTGTGCACCGAAAATATTCAAAGCTTTATATCTGGAGTTTGTCAAGACCTGACAAGACATTTTTCAGGAGGTACAAGAGCAAGAGCAGAGTTTCCTCAGAGCTGCCAGTATGACTGCGTAATTTATCACTATAAATTATAGAAGACGAGATGCATCATAAAACATGGATTATAAATCCCATCCAGGGAATGTGACAGTTTAATAAACTCAATGGCTTATGACATGGGACTCAAAGAAGATTAATCTCCAGACTTCCATTCAGCACTTCCTGCATATTGTTCTTTGTGACCCCATATCCTTAATCTATCCCTCTATTTTTGCCCCACCAAAACCCAAAAAATCTAGAAGCTAAGAGCTGACTGAGATGTCCAGTGTCTGTGGTCTAGGAAAGTTTTAATCAACATTTTGATTAAAAAAGCAAATATTTCCTGGTGTAATCTTCAGGAGGAGAAGATAGCAGGGGAATATGTATTTTTTTACTCTGCAGTGCAGTCCCTGTGAAAACATACATAAGTTAAAGGTATGCTTATTTCTAAAAACTCAGCATTTCTGTTTACTTCTCCAGAACCACACAAATCACCAGATTTTTGATCATTTCAGTAATACTGTGGAGATTACAAGAACAATCCCAAGCCTTCCTGAACAGCACTAATACTAGGAAACAAGAAATGTTGGTAGGAAACTGAACTCGAAGGATCTTTCTCAAAACGTCTTTTGAATAACTTCTCTCTCATAATCATTTATGGGTGAGATGCTCTCAAATACCTGTTTTCTTGAGCAGTGGTTTTAAAAAAACTGCCAAACTTAAACAAAATTAAATATTTTCTTTATAAGTGTATTTTAAATTATTTTAAAACCAAAAGTCTATATGAATATTTTTTTCTATCAGAATACTTATTTTTTCTTAACATTTAGGTCTTGATTCAACAAAAAACATTTCCACTGTCATCATCTACATAGAGGAAGGAGGAATGCTGGGGAACCGTTCCTTTTCAGGGATGCAGACACGGATACAATTTCTTTCCTTTGAGGCAACATACTAATAATGGATATTTTTTCATCAAGTTAATAAAAGCAAACAGTCTTACAGTAGGATCTAGGAGTTCAGAACAAATAGTCTCTGCTAAAGTTAGCTTACACCTCCTTGGTCTCATTTTGCCCTTGGTCTCACATATACATTAACTACATTTATTTCCTTGGAGGGACTCTTCCATACTTAGTACTCCCTCCTAGAACGACGTTTCTCAGAATTCCAGTATTTCTTATTTTAATAGATGATCATATTTGAAAGCTCACAAATGCTGCAGATAGAGAACATAGAACTGAAGTTAAAAAGCCAGATGTATTATTCCTTTGGAAGAACAAAGAATAGTTTAACTACTTGTCAAGTTTCCCATCTTCCTGCACTGCTAAACTTCCCCGGGACACTTCACGTATCTTGTCACCTTTACAGAATAACCTGGTCATATCTGTTGTGGCTGTGGTGTAGACTTATGAATTGCCTCTTAGACACCTGCATGCTAATAACTGAAACACATTAAGAAAAATAAGAGGGAGGAATAAATAAGTTTCAAAGAATTAAAAAAATCAATGCTAAATTAATTTAAATCACTATAGCTGTAGACAAGTTATCTTTGAAAGTGCAGTAGATACTGATTAAACAGTAAGTAGATACAGATTAAACTGCCCTAGTAGAAGGAGTAAAGGCCAATCCACTGCCTGTCAGAAAGCTGAAAGCAAGGACCATGATAAAGCCCTGAATATACTTACCAAAGAGAAGGTCTGTGTGTTATGGAAAGTAGGGATATCCCAGCAGCTTTTGCAGCTTGGAATATCTTTCCTTCGACATCAATGCTTACAGCACTTGTACATTCGTCCAGCAATGCATATTTTGGCCTTTCAAAAGCAGATAAAGAACATTACTCTTCTAGGTTTTGGACAGTATTCCCATGTATGATGTTTAGTTGAAACAAGAACAGAAAGGAGAGAGCTGTTTTTGCCAGACAGCTGCCTCTCATTTACAGCTGGAGGCTGGCTAGCAACAACATAAAGTTTCCATGCATTATTCAGATGCAGAGACAACTTCCAGGAAAAATCGGGTTTATTTCCTGGTCTATCTGAGTACACAGTGATCTAAATTCTATGTCCTAGTTTGACCTAGGGTTATTTTGTCCTATCAGCAAGTGGGGCAGTAGATACAGCCGACTCAGCAGCTTTCCGTCAACTGCCGTGTGTGGACTGGGCTGTCTTTGTGTGCTTGCAGTCTCTAAAACGAAAACCAAAAGGTTTTGGAGCTTGGCTATTAAAGTCCAAGAGCCTCTGCAACAGTCCATCAGGTTTCTGCCACATTTGTAGGAGGGAAGATGTTTGCGCCTGAGATGTTAAAGAAATTAATATCTCAAAAAGATAATGTTATGTTGCCAAAAGCAAAGCTTAAGAAGCATTGCCCAAACTAAAGGCAGAGCTTGTATGAATAAACAACAAGGTTCTATGCAACCGTCTAGCAGTGTTGCATATTGCATGCAGATTATAGCCTATTACAGCTCAAACTGTAACAGGAGACCTGCAAAACTCTTCCTCATTTTCCACACTACTTAAGGAACGAATCTTAACACTTACTTGTGGTAAAACATCCGAGCCATGCCCATCCTTTGTTTTTCTCCTCCTGATAAGACATCTTTCCAATCCATGATGGCATCCCAGCCTTAAAAAGAAATGCAAATAAAATGAGTCAGGACCATGTAAGTTTATGAAGGAAATGCAGCTTCACTTGCAACATCTCTGCAACCTGTAATCATAATCATAGAGAGCAATTCCACTGCAGAAGAGATAGCTCAGGGTTCTGGATCACATCTTCTGAAATACCTCAGTGCTTTTCCACTGGCAATCAACTGGAAAAATGTCCCTCGTATCATGTAAATTTTGAAAGTGGAGTTTAACCTTTTTGATCATGTAGATATTGTCAAAAAACTTACCGTTTCTTTGAAAAAAACTCTTTGATCTGTAACTAATAATTTTGTTCTTTCATGTTTGTTTCATGAAACAATTTGCTTTTTTTTCTTTGAAATTATCAATGGAAATCTAAAAACAAATTAAAATAAACGAAGAAAAAAACCCAAAAAGCAGTGCTGGAATGCATTCACTATGGTAGGCAAAGAAAACTGACAGCAAACTCAACAGAAACACAGCTGCAGACACGGACAAGCAGCAAAACTGCACAGAGATGGGAGGATCTTCTACACACATTTCCCACTACCTTGTATTTAGAAATAATCCACAACTGCTATAACAGAGGATATCCTTATTTAATATTCTGCATGGCCTCTAACTGATTTATTTCTTTATCACTTTCAGATACATGCAATGGGAGCATGAGGCATTTTTATCTGCGATCCTAGGGCATACTGGTGTTCTGTGAGTACTCTGGCGTGATTCATTCCCACTAATGAAAAACTTCAAACAACAAACCACCCTACTGAAAGTAGGTTTTCAGTCAAACAATCCAGATGGATAGAGTAGCGAAATAAATGAGTTTTGAAAAGGGAGAGTGTGGATGCAGCGAAAATCTGATAAGACGTTTCTCTCAACAGATCATCGACTCATGAGACAAGCAGCTGGAGCAGGGCTGAGAGAGAAAGAGAACATTTTTCCAAATCAGTCCAGAAACACTGTAATTAAAAATTTAAACCCCCTTTTCTGCCACTGCTAAAATGAAAATAAACATTTACCAGAAAAGACTATAAATAAGACAAAGCAAGGAGGGTGGGCTGTGTCATTTCTGGTACCTGAACAAGGGTGAGACAAGTGTGGCTTGTGAAGGTGCAACAGGCTGGGGATCATTCTGCCTGTGCTTGGGCTTGGTAGGACTGAAAAAAACCTCAGAAAAGTATTTGATGAGGGCCTGTGTGACCAAAACCAGGAATTGATAACTTCAGACTAAATTTCAAGAATTTTCTCTACATAAAATTGGAAAATATAATGCAATGATTTGTTAATAAATATGCATATAGTTAGATTTTAAAATCAGGAATGCACACAGAGGAAAGACATCACCTTTAGTGATTCTATAGTTTTTCCCTTTTTTCCTTCCATCTTGTTTCAAGATCCCAGTGGGTATCCTCCCAGGGGCACATCCAGTGCTTTCTATCAGCAGGCTCCAAGCAAAGATGAGCTCTTAGTGAATAACTGAATCACTATTTGGATATACTCTGGTAAAGGGAACAGATACACAGAGGATGCTATTGCTGAGCAGTCCCGGTGCTGGGACCTCACAGAGAGGCGGAGTGCTGTTCCACTGCCACTCTGAGCTTCCAAAAAACACTGTAAAACACCTGGAGCACTCCTTTTTGGCAAAGGGTTCTAGGAAGAGATGGGAACAGTCCTTCATGAAAGCCATAGAAACAACTATGCTTCTAAATACAACATTCAAGCTGCTGCTTGTGTTCTGTTATTTTTAAGCTGAGAATACAGACGAGCTCCAGGGACGCAGACCTGAGCTAGGGTGTGGGGGGGTGTGCATGTGTACATGTGTGCCTGCGGAAACAGCGCCTGTGTTCACACGGTTTTTTCCTGATCAGCTGGTTTATAAAGGCTTATTAAAAGATAAAAAGGGAAAGAAGTTCCAGATGAATCACAGAATCAAAGAATATGCTGAGTTGGAAGGGACGCACAAGGATCATCGAGTCCAATGCTTAGCCCTGCACAGGACCATTCCCAAGAGTCACACCATGTGCCTTAAGAGTACACGGTGCAGCATGAAGAAGCATTCTCTTGTCAGCAAAATCGTTCTATTATTTTCTCTAAAGGTGTAAGATTTAGCCTCTGTTTAGCAGGACACAGTGGTCATCTCTGTGGTCATTTCAACTTACATTCTAACTGAACATGAGATGTGTATCTTGTCTCTTCTTCCCTAGCTCCCTCCCTGAACTTTTCCATTTCCCGCTTGGAATGCCAGTGTGCATTTTTATATTACCCCTTTTAAAAATTATTTTCTAACATCTGAACAATTTCGTCTGAACACTCAGGCATTGTAACTCACACTAAACAGACTCCCCACTGTGCATGAACAATAGCACACCTACTTGTCTCCCGTTTCTTCCTGCTGACATGGAATAGGTCAGTGAAGGTCATTAGCGTGCTGGAAATATCAGCCAAGTCAGTGGCTTAGATCAACCACAGCTACATCCACTTCCCAAAAAAAGAAATGAAATGGCTCACCCATGAACCCAGCACAAACCTCTCAGTAGTTGCAAATACAATCCCGCCTTTTGGAGTCCAAATTCCTTATCCAGCTTCTTGTTACACACAGCCTTGATGTAGATGTGATGAACACTGGATGTCACAGAAATGCCTTTTGCAGCCAGTAAGACAAAGAGCATGTATAATGTGCTGGGGCACACTAACAGCAAGAGAAATACATACATCTGCCTGCAGAAACCAGTGACAGCCTTGTGACAGCAGCATCTCATTTTCTTGCATGGCTTCTTTTATAATTCCTTTAATCTCAGTTTTCTGAAGGAAAACACAAGCTATATTTCGCAACATGAAAAGGGTTACACCTGGGATCTGTAGCCCTCTGTATCCTTCATCCTTCTGAATACAAGGATTTCATGCAAGAAAGAGCATTCAGCTGCCATGACAAGATATGCTTAAAAGTTCCTTTTTCCAGATTTCCATTCCAATGCGCCTTATTAGACATGGACTGGAGCATTACCTGACAGAAGAAAGGCTAACACAGCCAGAGTCACCAGAGTGGTGAGTTTTTGGACATGGAAGCCTCTTGCACAGTGTATGTTCTGAGCACTTGCCAAAATGGAAGAGAGCCTGGGTGCTGTGCAGGATGAATATGCAAGGGCAACCCAGAGCTGAGGAAGGAACAAAGAGACCATCAATTGTATGAATCCCAGCTCAGCGTGACACTGCAAGGATTTGTGTCTCTGAATTGCAGAGCCACTGGAAAAGCTGGCAGAGCTCTTCCGGAGTTCCTGCTGGTACCAGTAACAAAAGCAAATCCAGGGCTAAAACAATCAGATGAAAAAATGTCAAAGAGAGGAAATGGGCTTGTCTGTGTGTTTGTACATGGCCTAGCACAAAGGTTCCCTGGACAAGACCCAAAGATATGACAAATGTGCAAAATAATGAAGAATAATTATAATCTGGGGTGTTGAGAAACCTTAAACAGGTTGAACTTGCTCAGTAATGTCATCAGCCCCAGCCGGACAGGCCCGGTCACGCGTTCACCGCGCTGCTACACGTACTGACAGCTCTGCTCGTGTGACAGGCCGTCGGCAGCCTAAGGCTGCATCACAACTGACACTTGCTAAACGTACACAGATTTTCAAAGCAGGCCAAAAGGAACCTCCTTAGGTGTATCTACAGCACATCTCCAAGATATTACTCCTGATTGCTGGACATGCTTTTTCACCACCCACGCTGAATACAAGTTTCTTTGCTACCTCATTTTGTATGAAATTATGGTTCTGGTAGAGCTAGCAACTCTGCAAGTGTTGAGGGGGCACCTTACTCATAATATAAAGGTAAGTTACAAACCAGCATTCCTCTAATATCCAGCAGGTGAGGCAAACATTAGTGTGGGCCCCAGAAGAAAAGGAACTCTTTCTGCAGCAGCAAGGGGGGGTACTGTCAACAGCCACTGCACTGGGTTCTTTGAAGGCTTGGGCTCAGTGGCATCCACAACAGTGGTGGTGGAGAAGGAGATTGTTGTTTTGGTGGACTTGGTGCATTCTGTTGATACTAACTGAAAAAAGTTTCATGAGGGTAACACAGAAGCTAAATGCCAAAAACTGGGCTATTAATTCTTGTAACCATTCTATTTACTTCTACTGGGTCAAGCATTATTGCTAGAAAACGAGGAATTTCTGTCCTTGGCTGCAACAAGGATAACGTCAGGCTCTTGTTGGCTACTTTATACTTGGAATGTGGTGACCCTTGTACTGATGCAATGTGGAAGTAATTCAGCTAGAGACAATAGAGTCACGCCAGGACAAATAATTTGAGTCAGAATTGTGTACTTCTGGCTCCATCCGGCTTTTTCATAACTGCCCACAAAGAGCAGAACACAAAACTGCAAAGCATCAGATTATACACACATGACTTTTGTGGTCAATTAAAGCACAAGAGGGTCATGTCCTAAGGAGCCTGTTGCCTGGTTGAGGCTTAATGCTGCAGAGGATAAGAAAAAAGGGAAGAGACAGAGGTAAGGCTCTGAGGGAGAAGAGAAATAAATATTGAAGAATTATATTAGATTTCTATAACTTAATGATTGACAGATAGTTAGCTCCATTCTTAGAACAGTTAAGGAAATGGTTCAAAATAGCATGGACATATCCCACATATCCACGTGGATCTGAGCAACTAAGAATGGTTTCTTTTTTTTTTTTTTTCAGATGTAGCACATTTTCCAAAAGTGTACATAACATATAAATAGAAATTTGCTGGGAATTTTTCAGCAAAAGTTTTTCTATTGTAAAATGCCAGTGTTTGTCAAGCATCAAAGCAGTTTGCGAAAGGACAAAGGTGGTTTGAGGCAAACCCTTTGTTCTACAAGCTTTATACAGGATTTTTCATTATTTCACAAAGAATAAAGTTCCATTTTTAATAAAAATAATTTTAGTTTAAAAGTAATATTTTAAGTAAAAGAATAAAATAAAAACTGGCATTAAAAATATTAATCTGTGTATAAACAAAAAATTTCAATTGTTCACTTTCAACAAGTATTTCTCTGTCCTGCTAGTTCAGAATATGACTCTTTGTTCCAGACCAGGGCAGCTTTAAAAAATATGTAAGCATATGAAACTCGAGTAATGTGTCAAATCATATGTCACGGATTTCCTCCCTGCTCCTACCTTGGCACTTGTCTCCTGCAAATGCTCAAGGAGAAAAGGGAACAAGTAAGTATATTATGGTCTCCTAAAACTTCTGGTATGTGGTAATCTCTCTTCCTGTTTTCCGGCTTTGCCCATTTCTGTCACTTTAGATCACAAAGTACCTAAGACATGGTTTTTTCCAATGTCTGTGCGAACTTTTGCACAGTGTGCCCCTACCCTGAGCTTCAGTAGAGCACCAGTGAACACCAACAGTGTCCTCCAGACTTTTTAATAGTGTGTGTGTGTTGTGCATGCGCAGTCAGACAGGCAGAAGAGCAAGAATGGGGTCAGCAATAAATACTTTCTTGGGCAGAGAAAGCAGAGTGAGACTGATCCAAACTTGGGGTTTCAGCTTGGCAATACAGAACAGTGACTCTGGCCAAGGCTCTTGTACGTGGAGCACAGTAACTGCCCCACCACCAGTTACATGCTCCAGCTGCAGGGTCAAACCACAATGATGAACATTCAGAGACTGCTGGGGAATGGTTTTGGCTGCTGAGGATTATGTGTTGTTCAGTTCATCTACAAGTACCAGCACACAATGAATGCACACTCCACAGTAACTTCTTGCCACTGACAATTTAACAGCTCTTCCTTTTCCAGCTCCCTGACACTTCTGCTTGTTCTTCTGCAATCTGGGCACTTCACCGACTGAAGTAAATGGCTCAGGAATACTAACAGGAACAGTTATAATGTCTTTGCAGGGAGTAGAGGCCTTCTCTGCAATTATTCTAATCACTGAGTTTAGCTCTTTTTTAGCACTTTTTCAATTCTTGTGTCATAGGATCAGATCTGAATAAGAATATGAATCAGAATGATGGCAGATTCTTATTTTCTTTTGCAACTCAGGGGCCAACAGTCATTATGACATGCTTAACAAAAAAGCATTAACCCATGGAAAGATAAGAATCTAACAACAGGATTGCAAGGTGAAGTATACAATTGCTGCTGTAAACAATTACAACTCCCCACTCTAAAATGTGCAGAAAAGACACTGCAGTGTCCATTGAATACTTCAAAAATAAAAGACACCTTCTGCCTTTTGAACAGAGCAACAGGCTGTACTCCAGAAATGGGAATTTAGATATTGCCTTGGGATTCCCAGTGGCTGAAGCACCACTGTCTGTTATCAGAATGATCCTGAGAGTAACCAAGCACACACATTACAAGGCAATGCACCCAAAGTACCTGCTCAAAAAGGAGCATTCACAGCTGGCAGAGAAAGGCAGGGTACATTCAGCACTCCCAAATCAGCCCTTCTAGAGTGGTTTAAAGATCCTTTTTCCTTTCTCTAAATGTTACCAACTTTGTTCTGTGTCTGTTTTAAAAGCATAATGACGGGGAGGAAATTGAAACTAGAGATTAGTGGCTGGTAGGAACAGAAAGACAAAAATTATCGCTATGCTCTGGAAAAAAAGTCATGAAATGTTCCAGTTACTTAGACACAAAAGAAACTTTTAACATCTTGACATTTATAGTGTCATTGTATTTACTCTGTCCCCTACTCTGAGAACAAACAATGCTGAGAACACATGGCAACTTAAATAGCAAGCGGTAGATGGCAACACTCTACTGTCAGCCAGTGTTGTTTTTTTAACTTGCTCACTCTGGTGGGGTGGTATCTGACACTCCTTCTCATGGCACATACTCCTACTGATGTCACAAACCAGGGAGGTGAAAGCAGATCTGACTCTCTCTCTTCATTCACGTGCTTTCAAGTTGATGTTGTCAGTGACATTACAAGATTTTAAGACAGGTTACATTTTCTAAGAAAATTAAGGAAGGTCAGTGATCTCATAATACCAGGAAAAGACTGGCCATTACAAGAGAACAAGAATGTGATGTTCAGCTTGGGCATGGATTTACTGGGGAGGGGAGGAGAGCTCAGCTCTTCTCCCTCCGTTAGCATCAGTTAGCAACAACCACGGGTTGTGCAGCTCCCAAAACCACAGAAGGTCAGAATCCAGTTTTGCCAGTTCAGTTAGAAAAGGTCAGTCATGCTAAGCTACACATGCAAGGAAAGGATTTTGTAAAGCTTTTCACAAAAATATGCAATTTACCTCCTTCTCTTTGAACTATGTGGTACAGATGAACCATCTGCAGAATAGACTCCAGATCTTGGTCTTGGTAGCCTTTCTCATGCATGTCATCCACTGAGTCTGGATAGATGACTTGATCACGTAGCGTTCCAATGGACATGTAGGGCCTGAGAAAAAATACAGAGAAACTGGTAAGGCGAGGCTGGCTTCAAGGGAGCACATCTTGCTGATGCTCTAACAGCAGAGTATAATGCTTTAAACACCATGTTGCTAAAACTGGATTTATCCAGTGGGTGCATTGTGGTTGAACATTTTTGTAACCTTACCCTAGGGACAACATATTGTTTCCATAACAGCTGATTACTGGGTAGCAACAGGGGTAGTGCTAGCATGGAAACACAATGACAGATCAAGCAGAATATATATCCATGTTATAATCCATTCTGAAAGCCATCACTTGGAATCAGTGAAAATATGCTGTATTCAAGGTTTGATACTCTAAGAGATTTAGAAACTGATTTCAAGACTTACATGTTAAAAACAAGCTGTAACAAAAACATTGCAGCTCAAATTGGGAAAGAATTCCATGGTGCAGCAGGAGACACTCGAGTCAGGCACTGGAAGCCTCCTTCGCACACTACTATTCCGAATTGCAGAATTGTGACCAGGCATAACTTAGTTGGCTCTAGAAGCCTGTGTAACACTTCTGAATTGCAAAACAGCATACATTAGAGAGGCTGATCACCTTAAACCTCCCAGCATCAGTCTCCCTTTGCCAAGCACAAGGCTGTGCTGTACGTGAAGCAGCTTCTAAATCACCATGTTTCCAGACCAGGTAATACCATCTGTCTTACTAAAACAAACTGTCTCCAATTTGAAGCCAGAGTTCTCATTCACGGTTGTGTCTCTTGAATGGCTATGGACAGTTTCCACAGTGTCGTGAGCTATGCCCAGCCCAGGCCCCAAAAATCCTCCTAGTCTCAAATACAGTAAGCTGAAAGAACAGCTTCACAGCTTTCTAAAAGATATCACGACATTCAGCCTAGGATAGCAAAGGCAAACTAAGATACATCTATTTGACCATTTCTGTTTTAGCTGCTTTTCGAAGGATTTCTTGTGAAGAACAAATGTCCATCCTGTCCCACAGATACTGCTGATAGCTCTTGGAAGCTAGAAACACTCCAGGGACAGTCTGTGAGATTCTGAGTTTGGAAAGGAGGGCCAGAGCCAAAGAACAGTCAGCATCCAGACTCTGTCTTGCTTTCTGTGCCAAGAGTTGCACTAACTCCCTCTGGGTTCATCTGCTAAAACAATGCTGGTGTTATTAAAGCTGTGGTGCCAGGGGATGACAGAGAGGAGCAATCAATGAGGAGGCTTTCAGGCAGCTTGCTCTTGCCACCAAGAACCTCTTTCAGCAACTTCACAGTGGATTGACAAGAGGTCAGTTTTCTTCCCTAACGTGCTCTGGACCTGTGTGGTGGGAAGGTCTCAGCCATCCATCTCAGAGGCTTTGCCTGGCAGACGTGTAACATCAGGGCAGATTTCTTCCCTTCCCTTGGAGGGGTCTGCAGATGGAGCGGATTTACCTGTTGTTATTCTGAAGTCTCTAAAATACACCACAGAGCAATGCAAAGGAATTCACCATGCAATAAAGGAAGAATTATGGAACTAAAGCTGCAATCTGAACTTAAAGTCAAATGCAAGCTGGTATCAGCTGCATTGGGTTTAGCGCTGCAAACATCCATGGAGAACTGTCTGTACCTGCCCGAAGTTCAACTACTTTCACGACTAGTTGGGTGAGGGTGGGAAGGGCAGGGGTTCTGAACCGCTTGCAAATATTTGGTCATCTCCCTGTTGTGGCAAGCACCCACATGGAGCAAAACCAGAACCGCAAGTCAAACACAAGCACTGCTGCTCCTCTTTGCTCATTGTTTTGCTCTCTGCTTACTGCGGGAAGAGTGCTGCTCTGGGCTGCTGCATGAACACCAGCACCAAGTGCAGTGAAGCACTTACATTTATTGGGATATTGCAAAAGTTCAACTCTAAATATTAAGTAACTTCATGAAGTAATGATATATTACATTTCCATAGTGCTCTCCATCTAAAAGCCCAAAGGGCTTTACTTCTTGCATATGTAGAAATCACTTCACTTGCTCCAGACTGCTGCCACCTCTGGGACAGAAGACAGCAGCTCCACCTGTACTCAGGTTTAAATCAGGTTGTGGGTAAGACTGTGTAATTTAGGTGAAGTTCCAGGTAAGGACAAGGAGGACAGAGTTATCATATAATTTGTCTGGGGTTTAATACCTTACTCTTGTGAAGTATGATCCTGTAATGACTAGCAGCTCTGAGATTTAACCTACAGCACAACCAGGAAGGCAATTCTCAAAAGCACCATGCCAGGACACTGGGTGCCATGCTGTTTACTGAGTCACCGGCACTGCTTCCTGGTACAGCCTGATTTTCCTTGTGGCCTCCCATCTAAACACACCAGTACTACCAAGCATGAGAGAAAAAGAATGGCTTATGGTTACAGGTCTGCCCTGGAAGGTGGCAAAGCATGTTCTGCTTCCCCCATCTCATAGGAAGCCACTCGTGTCCCTGAGGGGACACTTCATCTTTCTCCGCATGAGATTCTCGTTTTGTGCTCCAACCCTTGACAACAAAGAGAGACACCTCTGTGGTTGGTTTATCTCATTCATTTAAGGGTGGGGATGGATTGCTACCTCAGGGGTCTTTTCCCCTCACTGGGCGCCACAGCCCAGACAACTTAGATAATTAACTTCTAAACTGCTCAAGTTAGATGAGATCGCAACTAACTCATCCTTTCATAATCTCATACTAAACCAGAACTCTCTAGCTGTAGCTTGAAGACAATAACCTCCTTATGTACCGTGGGTGCCACAAAGTTAAATGCACTAAAACCTGTCAAACATCAGGTGTTACTGTAATTGAGGTTACATGTGTATGATAGACATTAAACAGTAAGAAGTACAGGTTACAGCAATGGTGAAATTTTGGCTTTGCCAGCAAGCTCCTTGATAAAATACTTTTAAAATTAATTTTTTAGCAGTTCAAGCAACAAAAACAGTCTTTTTGTCCTAAAGTAATACTTGAATTTAACTGGATTTAATTGATTTCTAACAGAGTTTTTCCTTTCAGCCACAATGTCTGGGTTCCAGTCTCAAAGAAAGCACTCTTGCAGACTCCAAAAGCAACTCCTCTGCTGTGCTGAGGTCATGTCTTTGACGGTAATAGATCTGCAATTGTTTTCTTTCTTTCTCTGCTTTCTGAAAAAAGATTTCTACACTGCTTTTGACAGTTTCAGTTCTCATAAACTGATGCTTTTTCAGTCAGTTTGATGGCTTTATTACATCACCAATTTTAGTTTGGTACACTTGGCACTTTACCTCGTAGCATTGTAACTTCTTGTAATACTGTTAGAACTTGTTGTAATTCACCTAGAAACAAGGAATCATCCCTAGGGTTTACGGCTTCCCCCTTGCAGTGCAGCCTTTAAAGAAAGATAATATCAAGACATACTGCAATCTGAAGCCTGTGGTAGGGACAATTCCCCAGGGCCCTACTGACACATGACATTGTGTACAGTGCTGGCAAAATAATACAGAAATCATAGGGGAGGAAGAGCAAGTGTTGCCAAGATATGGTCTCTTTGTTGCAATTGGTTTGGGAAGGAAGAAGTGGGCAGGAGCTACAAAACCTAGTACAGTCCATCCCAGTCACTTGTCTTTCCAGTGAGAGGACTTGCATGCTGGAGCTGTTAGGCACAGAGAAAAAGGTATAATGCAAATTCTAAGGGCCTGTAGAAAGGCAGGCACATGGTAGCCAGGCTTTACTAACATCTAGTAATGCTCTGATGTCTTGAAGAGCAGAGGACTTCACACTTTTGGGTAGAAAGTTAAGGAAGATGACTTGCTTAGATGCCAAGAAATTTCTGTTCCAAAATCAGAAGCCATATCCACTTGAAATATTTACAAATTCTTCCTGAATGTATTCAAAGTTGTTTTCATCTTCCATGCAAAATAAACTGTGCTGACAGAAATTATAATCTGTTCTGACATCCATAATTTTATTTTAAAGAATTACAGCACCTAATCAATATGGATTTTGAGAGTCTCTGAAGCAATATGAATGGTCAGTCTTAACTCCAGGCATCCTGGAATAAGAAAGGGGCCAAAAATAAATCTTATTAAGTGTCTGGCATCAGAAGTTAAAGGATATTGGTCCACTGTAAGTGCCCAAGGAACTGCTTCCAGGTACAGTCTAAAGCTCACCTCGCCTTCCTTGGCACAGGCTGTGATTAACACTTCCTCCGTGAAGATGAAGTCTAAAAACATGTGGCTCGTGATTCTGAAACCTATCGGCGTGGCCCCAACTGCACAATCCATACCTGATTTGCCCTGTGCTGTCCAACTGTGTTTGCAGTAATGATTGCACTATTATTCTCATAGATATGCAAAGTTACATGGGAAAATTATGTGCAATGCAACTATAAACACTTGACTGACCCATTTTATAAGCTTCTGTTTCTGGCTGACAAGATGCCTGTCTGATACATCCAAGTGGGAGAGAAAAAGGGGAACACTACACCTGGGATTCTCCTTTTCAGATAAATTGCAGCTTGGATTTTCAAAGGAGATTGGGATGGCTTCAGAGTGCAATTCAGAGTGCTTGCTTTGACAACTAAAATCAAATGTATTCCAAATTTAGGCACCTCTACTTAAAAAGATGATACTGGAGCCCAAGCCCCAACCAGGGAAGTATCTTCCTAGGAAACTTGGAAGATCTTAAGGAGTCAGTCCTTGCACTGAAGAATCTCCAGTCCAGAAAGCCAAATGTTGTTTAATTCCCCAAAAGTCCAGCACAGCATGGAATATAGGAGGAACAGTTTTAAGTCCAGCACAAAACGCTGCAGCTACTAGAGATGCAAGAGGAGGGGCTGTATGACAAGTTTACTGTTAGCAAATGTCTTCCAAGAACTGGTTTCAGGCTCAGGTCTTCTCAGCTTGCAGGACATCAGATTGCTACTTTTCTAGGCTACCCAGCTAGAGAGGAGTCAAAGGGAGGGCACCTTCTAATCTTCCCATGGCCTGTTAAGAGGCAGGAACCACATGTCCAAAGAGTTACTGGAAAGAGCCTAATGATGTACTATACCAGTCAGAGTCCTCAACTGGAAGGAGGGAGATTTTAGTATCAATCTTTTTTTCTCCCAATATATAATCTCTTTAATATAAAATGCAGCAACTGTACTAATCCTTCAGTAGCGTTGTAAAAACATATGAAAGGGGATTCTAATCTTATTTTGGTGCCTGCTCTCAGGAGAGGGCTTGCTAGAGATAAATGGGTTTAATGTTTAGCTCTCAGTTTGGCACCTAAACTGCAGCAAGAGGCAGAAGATCAGACATACATTTACATCTAGAGATTCCTATAGGTTAACTCTAGGTGGCTCCCTTTACCTACTACATACATATTTTGGATCATTTTCCAAAAGCTCAAAATCTCTCCCTGATCATCTTGGGAATCCATGCTTATTTGAACATTCCATCACCTTGCTTGCCAAGATCCTAATTTTTAGGAGCTATTATACTTTGTTTGCAATCACCTCAGCAAAACTCCAGTTCTTGCAATGCTCCTGACTTAGATCAATAGTAAAAACTCCAGTTTTCAGCACCAGCAAAGCTTGATCAACAGTGATGCTCAAGAACAAATAGCCTCCACTAATTAAAGTGAACTGAATTCTTAATAGCTATTGGATGACATTAATAAAATAAATGGCAAAAAAATATAATTGATGGCACCACCACTACAAGTTAGAGAAAATAAAATGTCTTGAATGAATGTGAATTAAGTTCTTTATAAGTATCCACTACTCTCAAACAAAAGGTGGTATCACCAAAAAGTTAAAAAATAGCAAACAATATTTATCTAAATTAAAAAACCCACAACAGGCTGAGTTTGTTGCACTGTGTCTAGTTCAAGGGATTTGAGGCCCAGCTAAATTTTCAGCAACCCTGCTAAATATATAAATAATTGATCTCTCTTTAAAATAGCCTTCACTGAACTTTGCTCTCCACTTATACAGAACTAGCCATGAACATCCTCTAAATATTTCAGATAGATAGTTACCTCAGTGGAATGTAATCAGTTCATGGCCACTAACATAGTTAACAGGAAATTAAATGCACAGCATGAAAGGCTGAATTCTCAATGCATATAATTAGAATCTGATATCAAAGACTGAAAAAATCACACTAATCACACCATGGCTTTTTTTGCAAAGAAGCTGTGCACATCTCTGCAAGAAAACAATCTGGGAGGAAATAATAAGCAAAGAGGTAAAATAAGCCTTTAAATTAAAGTGCTATTCATGCTCAGGTACCATCTCAACTCATGATTATTCACCATTACCAAGATCACGTACAATATTACTAGAACTGATCAGATGTCAAAATGTGTTTAAGGTGAACAATTCACATAATTATCCAGTTCAGTCTGTTTGTATCCTGTGACAAAACACATGTATAATTAAAATCAAACTCCAAACAAATTCTACAAAATACAAGCAGCTAATGCATTCTGCAATAATTATACCTCCTGCAGTGAATCATTCAAATCACAGAATCACAGAACATGCTGAGTTGGAAGGGACCCACAAGGACTGTCAAGCCCAACCCTTAGCCCTGCACAGGACCATCCCCAAGAGTCACACCATGTGCCAAATGCTCCTTGAGCTCTGTCAGCCTTGGTGCTGTGACCAAGGGAAAATACGCTTCTTTTCTTATACATACAGTGTTTCTGTATGTTTAAGCCCAGTCTTTTCACAGCTCTGGCAGTGCTGATAATAAAAGGATTATTTGAATGGATTATCATAAAGATCAATGCTCTGAAGAAAGAACGGTGATCTGTTCTGGACAAGATCCTAGCCTGCCAGTCCCACCAGGCACACACCGTGTAAGAGGTGCTTCTGATTCTTATCACAGCAATGTCACACAATGACCAAGGTAGTTTCCCTCTTTTGGGAAGATCCCAAATTATTCATAGTTTTGTAGGTGAGAAGTGACACCTTATTTCACAGAGAAGAGGAAGTGTAGACAGTGAAGCCTCTAGAGCAGAGGGTGCTTTTGCTCTGGGTTTCTACAATGCTTAGTTTCCCAGGGCATAGTTTTTCCATGCACTGCAATATGAACACACAAGACATACTGGAGCAATAATGTGTCTGCAGTGAAACACTCTGCCAACAAATGAGAAGTCACACACTGCACTGACTTTCTTCTCTTACCTGCCGTGAAACACTGTGTTACACAGCACAGAACACGACGGACAGAATACAGAGATGCACCATGTATATGGATACGTGGCTGTAAGCATTATTGGTACCTGACATGGCTCCACAAGGGAACCATAGTAATCTCTAGCAGAAACTAAAATGGATAGAGTATAATTAATGCAAAATGTTAGGCAGATAAACAAGCCTGAAAAAGTCTTCCCTCTTGGGAAAGACACGCTGCCATCTAAGCTAGGCAGGTGCACACATGCTGAGCTGCAGAAAAAGACCCACCTGCTACCTGTTCCCATGAGACCATGACATAATTAATGGCTCAAGAACAAAGAACTGAAAACCCAGAGTTCTGAGGACTACTCAGCACTGTTTGCAGAAGAGACTCACCTCACCTAGAAGTTACTCATACAAGTCCGAGTTAGTCCCAGTCAATGGTGTCCTCTAGTGAACTGGTCCTAGAACACAGGATGGCCACCTGCAGTGATCCGAATGGGAAGGCTGTGGTGTATGAAGGAGTCAGTGATCTACAGAACAGTTGACCTGAGTGGCCGTAGGCTTGTGCTATACTTAGTTGCAGTGCTGGGTTGTGCTGCACATACAGCTTGGCCTTCGTGCCTGTGCTGTGCTGCACTTATCTCCTGGGTGCAGGATAAACTTTGTCAGATAAACACCATGGAGGAGTGGGCAAGCAGCTCCCACTTGGCACCGGCAATTACACCACCTGTGTGTCCTTGTCTTTATCTTGAAACGAAGTAGCCATGCTCTCTCACAGTGACATCCTCTGGTTTGACAGTAGAAGTGACAAATGGCATTGTTTACCTCTAAGAAAACCCTACCAGAGTGCTAAAGACCATAATGGTAAGGAACCTTAGCATGGATGGGACCAAGTGTAGCATGCTGTGCTGTGACTAGAGGTCTGATGCCACAAAATGCTGAGTTCTTAGCATCCAATGGGACGCAAGTACCACAGAGCTGATGAAAGGACTATTCCTACTATGAGGAAAGACTGGGAGACCTAGGACTGCTCAGCCTGGAGACGAGAAGGCTCAAGGGGATCTTAGCATGTATATAAATACCTGAAGACAGGGTGCAAAGAAGACAGAGCTGGGCTCTTCTCAGTGGTGCCCAGTGACAGGATCCGAGCTAATGGGCACAAACTGAAATAGGAGATGCCATGTGAGCATCTGGAGGCAGTTCTTCACTGTGTGATCAAGCACTAGAGCAAGTTTCCCAGAGAGGCTGGAGGGTCTCTATCCTTGAAGATATTCAAAAGCCATCTGACACAGTCTTGGGCAAACAGCTTTAGGTGGCCCTGTTTGAGCACAGTGGTAGATCAGATGACCTTCAGAGGTCCCTCCCAACCTCAACAGTCTGTAATTTTGTGATTATCTATGCTATCAACTTATTCCTTATCTCTAATAGAAGCTATTTTAATTAATGCCTTAGAGTATGTATACCTTTCTCACTGGCATGAACAATGGACGCTTTCACTGGTGCACTGCAACAACAAATCACCTTCCAGAAGTAGACAGTTCACTCATGATAAAGTTCACACAAGAATGCCTAACTTTTAGCTGCCTAAATTAACACAGACAAATTCTACCTTTGTTGAACCCCTATAGGGGTTGAACACCTCTATAAAAAATGACCAGTTGCCTTTTCTCTGGAGAATAGGAAGCTACTGGTGAAAATGGATTTGTGTCCAAGAAATGCAGAACAGAATCACTGTGCTGAATTGAACTCATATTTACCTTGGAAACCACAGTGAGTTGGAGGAGGGACAGAGGGTGAAATTGTCAGCCTGAAGGCAGGCAAACACGGAACTAGAACCTAAGAATGTGTCTGAGTCAGCAGACCATGGAGACGCTGAGACAAGCATGAATTACCTTGGAGCTGGGACACAGTTCTGGAGCCCAGTACACAGGGGCAGGCAAAAGGCAAAGCCTATAGAGCATGGGAAGAACTACTACCTTCTCTTCAAGAAGAAGGTGTTTGCTATGTCTACTATCTGGATTTTTAAAAGCACAGGGCACTGTAATGGAGTTCCTGGTTGAAAGCTATAGTACAAAAGAGGAGAACGGACTTCTTCCCAGGGAACCTGATACACTTGTTATTAGAGCTTGCAGCTGTCCTTCCTTCACAAAACCCAGCATCCTTTCAGTCTTTTCACATCAAGCTTTTTACGTCAGGCAGAATTTGTAGTTTGTGTTTCCCCGGGTTTCCCAGTATTATGTAACCAAATTGCTTCTCATAATTTGATACACATAACGCATCTGAAGCATGTTTTTTGACATTCCTAGGTAAAATATTATTGAAATAGTCAACACTTTCCACTCTGTACATCTGTCAAAGATCCTTTGTTATACAGTTGCAGCACAGGGCAGTACGATGGAAGTAACTGCTCAAGCCAGACACGGTAATAACATTTCTCTGCAAAACTTAGGTCATGTAAATGCAACTCCCAGATTATTCCCTAACATGCAAGTTTGTCTGTACCACTGCTAAGTTACACAGAGTTCTCAGTTGCATACACATTATAGTATTTAGTCAGGTTTTGCTGTGATCCTGGAAGGCAAAGCTTCAGCCAACCTACGGGGCAGCAAGGCAAGAACTTCTTCTGTTCTAGGGGAGGCAAGACAGGACCTCCTTCAATCAGGAAGAAGTACAAACATTTCTATATGAATGCTAGAAAGATTAAATGGGAAAAGCTGTGCCCTGGTTGAGGGGAGAGTCTAACAGCCCTCTCAGATGCAAGGCCACAAGCTGTCTTGAAATGATTCATCTCAAAAAAGAAAAAGGAAGATAAAAAGTAGCAAGCGATTTGTTAAAGCAAATCTGTATCAATAGTATGCAAACTGAAGTGTGTTATATGTTTCATGTTAAGGCTTCTCTACCACAGACCTTCTTCTCATCTGTCAGATAAGTGATGAACTTTGGAAACAAACACATTGAAGGAGCACCATGAACTTGATAACAGCAAGTATGCAAACAGATCCAGTGTGCCAGGGAATAGGTATCTACACAGCATGACATGAACTGATGGAAAAGTATCAAAAGAACAAGTCAACATTGTGGTGTACTGTCAACAAAATGCTGAAGGGCAATGACAATCTCTTGTGCAGTGTTGGCATGTGCAGCCAAAGCACAGTTTAACTCCAGCTGACTCAGTTAAAAGGGTCATAGTTAAAGGCAGAGCAGTATGAGTTGACAAGAAATTAGGATGTGCAAAATATGACATAGCATAGAGAAATCTGAGCCAATCTAATCGAGATGGCAACAGAACTCCCATAGGCATATTTGCACAGCACTTCACTCAGGCCACTTCTGTAACAGACAGCATGCTAACGAGAAAGCAATTTGATGCAGAAGGACCATATATGTATACATGTACTCCATATTGCACAAGCTTTCATATGTCATATAGGGTATCTGAAATGAAACACAACAATTTTGCAAGATTAAATTGTTTACATAATCAAGAACTGTCTTAGGATGACAGTGCCACTACTAACTACCTCCATGATTAAGATAACATTTGAATCACACTATAATCTTCACATTTTCATGTGCTTATAATGCAAAAAATTACTTTTATTTTATCACTTTGCTATTTACATCACTTAGAACTGAAACATTCTTGCTTGGTTTCATCCACACGATGAATATCCTTGGACTACCTCAGGCAAATCACATCAGACATTTGGATTACTCATTAGAGCTAAGGAGAAGAAATATATCTCTGTAGCTGATGCAATTTTGTTTAGTAGCCAAGGATATTTTTAGAATACAGAAGGAAAAACGCCAGACAGGAAAAGACTTGAAAAGGAACCCCAGATAAACACACCAGAAACAGAGCAGATGTATGCAAAACCAAACAGCTTAGGAGGGCCAGATAAATCTTTAAACAGTTAGCTTCCATACTGTTCTAACATTAATGAGAAGGCAGAAAGATATAGGTACATAAATTTTAAATGACAAAGAACAAACAACATTTGATACTAGTTCATCTTTGGTTGCCTCCATTTTAGCATCTGACAAGCCTGCTGTTGAAAGAAAGAAATTTAAGAGACCTACTCGAATGAGCAATAGAAGGAGAGAGAGAACACAGAATTGGACCATCACTGTGACCACTGAGAAAGTGGGTTGGTCTTCTACTAGAATGGCACAGAGAATAATAGAGAAACTATGCATGCCTCTGAAGAAACAAACCTCTCACAAAAATACCCAAATTACAGCTGAAGCAAGCTGAAGAGAAAAAACAGTGATAACAGATGAGGAAAAAGAAGTATGGATTAAGAATTACTCCAGGCTCTACAAATAAGAAACAGTTCTCACAGAAGATGGAAAAAATGCTGGTGGACATTTTAGAAATGTGCTGTGCTAGGAAGACTTGAGACTTGTGATCAAAGGTTATGGAACCAAGAGAGACCACATAAGACATTCCCCCAAATGCCAATAAGACAATAAGACACAGCAGGCAGAAAATGATTAACAATTTATATCAATAACCTACTGGTAATTAGAGCTTTACTGCAGCTTTACAGTGCAGAGATAGTGAGGAATATTCCTGTGGTGTTGTCAAGGTAACCTGCAAGTATGTAGGTGTGCAATTCTGCTGGTGTTTATATCAAACAATGGAGAACTAAGGAAATTAGAGCCAACATGTGCAGAATCTGCATTTCCCTAAACTGAAAAAGCTGAGACTTTAAGTTGGAGAGCAAGTAACACTGGAGTAAATGCTAGAAGGAACTGTGTGCTAGAGCACAATAATTCCATGGAGATGGAGTCTCCTCCCATGTTTAAGACCAACAGAGTAGAAACATGGCACAGTCTGGAGAAATAAGCTACTTTCAGATAAACTGCTGCTATGCTGTGAAAGGCTTGACTGCTTCATTAATTCCCCAAGTGCTACAGATAGATCTTATGGTTATATCTCTAGCATCAGCACCCATGTTAATCACTACATACTTCTGCTAATTATGTATTATTTAAAATGATGTTTCTGAATTCTGATTTGAATCATGATTCCTTACCAGTTAGAGTGCCACAAGCATTTCTTTTTTGATTCATGCTACCTTCTTGGCCAGTTCATTAAAAGAGAAATGCAAAGAGGAGGTTGACACAAACGAATTTTACTTTGTGAGAAAAGGGATTTTTTGTGAAAAGGGATCTTTGTGAAAAGAAGGGATAAGAACACACACTCTGCCAGTTACTGAGGCTCCAGGGAGATCTGACAATTTGTTGAGCTCTGACCAGTTCCTAGCACTGATCCAACAAGCTTAGTCTGGCACCAAATAATGTTGAACTGCTTAAAGCCTCAACAAACTTCCCTCTCTTCTGGTCTTCCTCTCTTCTGCCCATCCTCCTCTTGTACAGGCCTGTCACAGGCAGTGGCAGAGCTGCTGAAATCCCTGGGCTTCTCTCACCCTGCCCCCCCAAAAAGGGCAGTTTGTGCCATCGGCTTTCCCCAGAACTGTGACTGATTAAAGACAAGTTCTGCAAGGCCTATATAAGGGAAGGGAAAAAAAACCTCACTGATTCACAGTAAAATATTAAAAAAGCAGTATAATGATGCTAAGCAATCTAAAAGAACCAAAAAGACAGGGACTCTTAAGGCTCTGTTTTGAAGCCTACATACCAGTAAGTAATGCTAACTGCCAAGTCCTTGAAGGGCTGATGAAATTCGGAGTATACAATGAGCTAATTCACTTTTTCCTAAATCATACTTTTGTGTGTAGCTTTTGATCTCAGCAAAGACACGTGATTTCCCACACACTTCTGAAATGCTATGCTGGAACATTACAAATGGAGATGAAAAAATAATCTTTTCAGTGAGCTCCTATTTACTACGGAGTATTTTGTGACTCAGCAGTCACTGTATTCTCCACCATTCACATGTGCAGACGAGGTTTCCCACGTTTGACTCAAAAAGGGCTGATGCAGAATTAAACTCGGCCACAGGCATGCAGAAGTGAGCTCTTACCAGGCTCAATGCTAACTGTCCACTCACGGAAAGCCACCTGCCATGTTCTCAGACCAGAGTCATAATGTATACACTTAAACACAGGGATGTCATCCTAACTTGCTGCTCTCAGGGACATCCACCAATTCAAGAGCTTTCTGCTACACCACAGTTTTCACCCACCCTCAAACGAAAGAGTGAGGTGGGCTGAAGCCAGGTTGACACCAACCTACCAACTCCCAGATCCTGTCACTCCAGAACATCTGCCAGACTGACAGGAACAATTTTCCCTGAAGGTATGCTGAAATATATACACCATGCAATATAGGCAGGGCACTATATTTTTAGTCTAGAATTCACAGGATTATGTCTAGAAAAAAATAAACAGAAGATAATCCTGATCAAGCAGCAATTTGCATAGGGTTAATAAGCAAAACGGTTGCACCAGCAGGACCTTACAAAACAAACCTCTTTAATTTATGGACTTCAGAACAGTTCACAAACCACTACAGAAATCTAAGTGTACACTAGAGCCAGGGACAGACAAAAAACCCCAACTGAATATGTTATTTATTCAGGACATAAATAAATGAACTGTTAAAACACTCAGAAGTAGATTAAAGGCAGAAAAAAATGCCTGGACCACATAAGGCAATCCACACAAATGGCCTAAAACTCCAGCAGATCTGTTGCAAATCTTGTCCAGAAATGTATAAACATAGATGTAAAACTGAATATGCTCCAAGTAATTCTTAGTGTCTCAGATATTCATTGAAGACTCTGTATGCCCAAAGAACAAATAAACTGGGCAAAAAAGCAACGTGGGATCCTCAAGGACATCCTAACAAACTGCTGTCGTCTATCAACCCCTTCAGCCACATTCACCCACAAACCCCTACAAGACTCACTCTTTCCCTTTCCAAATACAAGACACTGATGAGTGACAGGCCACACTTCTGAGTCACCAGAACCCACATCAACACAGCTGAACTATCCCCCAAAATAGACTTCAGAATCTTCAGCCACAGTCAAGGCACAGCACTTCTGCAGAAGAGCCTTCTCTGTCACTTACTGTTGCCCCATTTACCCAGGCACTGCTCTGCTCCCCCGGGAAGGGAATACCCCTGTACTGCCTAAAAACCCCCCCAGAAGCACAGAGCTCCAAAGAGCGGCAGACCTGAGCTATGGCGAAGTCCCTTAGATGTCCCAAAGACACCACAACAGCACCTTTCCTCCTGGAGGATGCTATTAGGATGGACTGCATGTGAGTGACACTTATGCCAATCCCTACACGGCTTAGGTTACAGAGGGCTGCAAAGATGTTGGGTGAATTCTGGCCAAAACTTTGGAAATGTTTCAAAGAAGAGGTCTGCTAGACAAATTCCCCCAACACTGCAAAGTTAGGGGAAGCAGCTAACAAAGGAACATGCTTATGGAAATGAAAACCCAGTAAATGTGATTCAATCCCCTCCACCATCACCTTGCCAAATCTGCCTGAATGCAAGGTGAGTTTGTCTGCATTCACAGAATAAAGGGGACATAAGTAAAGAGGAAGGGCTGTAGGCAAGCCAGCCATAGGTGTTGATAAGAATAGGGTCTGGGATCACAAACAGGATGGAAGTGGCTGAAACTCAAAATTTTCTGCAAGAAAAAATTCAGAATAGCTTTTGTTCTGTGTAAGAATAAAACTGGTTTTAAGAATGTCCTGCACAATGGGTATTCTGAAATATTGTTTTGAAAAACATTTAATAAAGCATTTTGCTCCAAATTCCTGATTAAAACCCTTGAGTAGGTCAGAAAAATGACAATGGCTAGTGACATAGAGATATTTGAAAAAAATACAGAGCAGTGTTCTTTGCTACCTTCACCTGCAGCAAGGAAAATCTACTAATCAGTTAATATTTTCCATTCAACTTAGTAGCTTGTACTTTTTAAACAAGACTACAAACTGTACCATGAATACTTCTTTTGCCCACAGGAAGAAATGAACTACAAAAGTAAAAGATTCTGTGTTTGATTTTACTTTTGCAAAACAATGTAGTTAGAAGTCTCTAAGGAGATACTCTAGAATCAATTGCATTAAAATACACACTGAGAGTCAAACAGCATGTCAGAATACAAAAGCACAAAAAGACACACTCCTTAGTGAAATGAGCACATATTATTAAAAAGGCAATCTGCAGTTACTATTGGATTGGATTCTGGTCTTGTAGTGTGAAAGTTCTGAATATTATTTCAACACTTAGGAACCAAAACACTAATTTGTTTTGATCTTTGGTTTTAAAGTGAAATCAGAATTGAGGTATGTGAGGTCTACTTCAAATTTCTAGTCTGCTCCCATGATTCCAATCATCCAGGACATTAGCTATGAGCAGGACATAGACTCCAACACAAATATATGTGAGCTCTTTCCAGTGACTAACAATGCTGCATCACCAGCAAGAAGGGATCTCTTTTTTTTTTTTTTAAGCACACTCCACAGAGCTGAGGTTGTGCTTACAACCTTTTAACTTGGCTGTACAGATCACAGATTAAAAGTAAGAGAAGCAGGGTCAGAATTCGTGTAACCAGATAAAAGGTATCACCTGGAGCAAGACACATACCTTTGTGGTATATAAAACATGTGCTGCGGAGGGGGTTTGTAGAGAACTCCTTCATACACAGGCCACAAACCACTTAAAATTCTGAAGAGTGAACTCTTTCCACAGCCATTGGGTCCAGTGATTAAAAGATTCATCCCCTCCTCGACCTGTAAAGGGGAAGAAAACACAAAGATGTTACTGCGCAGTCAGTATATGTGGCACAAGACAGTCTAAGACCCCTAAGAGCATTTATATCAAATTATTAACCCATTTCATTGATTACCTGCACATATTCATGCAACTACACTGCAAACCGTGGCATTAAATATAATATGTGGGCTGAGATAATGAAAATAATTTCTGTTATGCCTGAGTATCTCTATAAACTACACTGATTATATTTCAGTGTCAATACACCACAATCAGAATCAATTATTCTAACACAGATTAGGTCCAAGGGTGTTAATGAAACACCAAGCAGCAGGTGCCTACCTGTGATATTAACTGCAGCTATGGGAGGGCTATCAAATTATTTGGAAAATTTACTTCACATTGCCTTTTCCCACTTAATTACCTGTGCTATTTGGCTATGATGCACTTTCTTTTACTCAGTTGAATATCACCCTGAGTATATATGAATGTATATTTACGCATAATCACAATGTTATTGTCTATGCTTTATAGAAATATATTGACTGTTATATTTCCTTTGTTTCTGTCTCTTGAGCCAACTGAATGAATATAAATGTCTGCCTGACCATAGAGTCATGATTTTACAAATCTGAAATGCCTACACTGAAGTTATTGCAAGTTTTGCTATAGCTAGGACTCTTTTTACCTAGTTCTTAATTCTACACCACAGAAGTGGCAAAAGGAACACTGCTTTAGCTAAATTAAAAGACCTGCTGGAATTGTTCATGTTAGTGTTCTGATAAGTAACATCAGCTAGTTTTAAAAATCGTAACACCTGCACTGGAGCATCAGATCAGGATACATATGGGAGTAATTCGGTAAAGGTCAATCATTAAAACTGTGAGCAGGTAGCAAGAGGTATTTGGAATAGGCTTTTAAAAACAACAAAGTTTCTACTGAGTAAATACTCCCCAGCTGGGCTTGTGAACTATGCTGTCAGCTATTAGCCAGCACTGCTCTCTGTGGTGATGAAGTGAAACTACAGACTCGATTTTCTCACTGTCGCTGAGAGCTCAGACTTTTAAAGGAGCCTATGCGAGTAAAGCATCCCAGTTTCATTGGAGTTAAAGATGGATGCCTACTGCCATATCCACCTTTGAAAATCTCAGTTTGGTTTTTCACCTGGAAACAGCACCAGAAATCCTCCCTTCTCTTTCTTTGAGCAGGATAAACTACATATGTCTGCCTCTATTGAGCTACTATGCCTACCTTTCTGGACTTCCCCTTTTATCCATATGCTCCTCCAAGTACTTAACATAAGGTATGTGAATTCTGTGCTGTTTATGTTAATGTGATGGCAACAATCAGAAGATTCTTGCATATCATCTTACTTTGAAGTTTAGTCTGGAAACCACCACATCGCCATTCGGAGTAATAATAGGAACATTTTCACAAATAATTCCTTGATCAACATCAATTACTTTCCCTAGAAAGAAAAAAAATAAAAATTATGAGTTTGCAAAGCCTTCCACTAAGCAATGATTTGTAACAGTCTCTGTGCATGGCTGAGAAGTACGGACTGGTGTTTGAAACAGCTCTTTTATGTGCTCCAGGTTCCCCTAGTGGAAAATCTGAATAATAAATCTTAGCTAGTCAGAAAGACAGTGTCAGTAGTAGCCAAGAATGTGCAATGAATCCTAAATTTGATCATACCATAATGCACAGTATGCATCACAAATACATGATGCACTACAAAGATGTGTTAATTTAAATTCTACCTGTATTTACTGTATTCTATTTTAAAGAGCTGTTTAATACAAACCAATAAAAAAGTTCAAGGACAGCCTTAGCCACAGGCAGACCAGTGAACCTTCTTTTGAGGATTTAATTAGAAGTCACTACCAGCCCTGAAAGTTGGAGCACATTTCAGTCTCCTTCAGCAACAAAAGCAAAAGAAAAAAAGGTTTAATGGCTTGCTTCCATCTCTTTTTGATGCCACAGACACTGTAAATGTGTCTTGTAAGTATTTGCAGAAGCTCCTGTAACATTTCAGTCAGGTACATACACTTAGTATTTCGATTTCTGGCAAATTTAAATCTGCAATCTCTATCAGACATTTGGATACTCTGTAATACAAGGGCTTTGAAATAAATTATCCTGGAAATAGTAAAAAAAAAAGAAACTAACTCTAACTTCTCAGTAGCCTGTTAACAGACTTCTCTAACAGAACCTGACCCGTTGGGTTCCTAAACAAAGATCAGAAATTACCTTTACAGAAAACATGCAAAGGAAAGAGATTTCTCTTTGTATTAGAAAGCTCTTTATTTACAACTTAGACTATTCTGAACAAAGAAAATGTAACTAATGCAAAGCTAAGTTCATTATAAAAGGCTCTGGTAGCGTTTCCTTCAGTTAGGGTTAGTTTTACATTTTCCATATAGATGCTCTTTTTCCAAATGCTTGCAACTTTGTGAAACTATAACAACCTGGGCAAAAATTTTCTGTGCCACGCAGCAGTCCCAGAATTCTTTTTTTTCCTGTAACAAGTTTTACTTAAAACAGTTCTGTGGTGTCCAGCATGAGATTATGGGGAAAAAAAGTGTTTTCCTGTTAAAAGAAATTTCTTGGATACAGTGGAGACACTGTAGTTAAAATAAATCTAGGATAAAATACAGTAAGCCAGTAAGAATTAAGTACACTTAATTCTCACTCCCTAATCCTAACTTCACAGCATTTGATTGCAACTTCAGTATGCTTTTAAAGTATATTTATGTGTAATCAGAAATGCAATTCAATAGTATTTGTGCAAGATGTACAAAATCCTACTTCATTTTTAAAATTATGAATTACTAGATACACTATAAAGCAGAATTATTATCTGTAACAACATTGTTATCATGTTCATATTTTTACATTCTTACTGACAACAGTAAACACAAGGCACAAAACAGACATCTCTTAGTTATATAGATTTATACTGGATGATTCAAAAGGGAATAAGTATTGTATGTTCAAAGAGTCATTGGGGAAACTGAATATTAAGATTTTTCTTTTCTAACAATGAAAACACGTGTACTTTTATCCACACACAAATCCACTCTTCAGGGATTTCTGAAGTATCAAGACCAAAACAAAGGAGGAAAAACACTATTACAACAGGACTTGTCATAAAAAGTGTGGAGCCTGTGGCCTAGATTCATCTGGCCTAAATTCTTTTTAAATCCTTGTGCACAATGCTTGGTCTTGGCTAGCTGCCTCTGAGAGCTACAACCACTCAAGAACAAATGCTAGTCACCACGGCTTAGCAGGAATTCAGAGTGGATGAAGTGTAGTGGAATGAAATCTTGGGAAAATGTTGCAGAGAAAAAAGGAGTGGGAACATAAAAAGCATGCTTGCTTATCTGAATTGCATTTGGGATTCCTTTTAAACACAGCTACCTAAAAGGAGTCCCCAAATTACTTTGTTGCTCCAGGAACTACAAACCTTTTCTCATGTACATGACAAAATGCAACAGTTATAAAATGCCATTTCTTTTAATGGCAGCCAAATATTACCAAGATCTACAAGATTAAGACATCAGCTATTTCCACGTCTATCCACCATGCTGTATCAGACTGTTTGTTGTGAAGGACCTTGTCAGAGGACCTTTGAGAAATCTGAGCTGAAGGGCAGCACTGTTGAAATTACTGCAAGAAGTTATTTCATAAAGAGCCCTTTGGGGCCCTTAACTCTAGTGAGGCTTAAGTTTTCAAAAGCCAAAGGGAGGGAATGAGGCTTTTCAACATCACGGAGGGGAGCAGCAGAAATGGTCTGTTGGGAAAATGAGGATAAAGACATTGCAAAAGCTGCCTTTAAGTACGTCAGACAGAAGCTGGATGCAAGAGGCAGAGAGAGCACAGTAAGAAACAGACATACACAGTAAATGCTCCAGGGAGGGTGGAGGCAGAGACAGTGGCACCAGAAAGATACAGGATAGGGACAGGAGGGAAAAGGTTTATATTGATCAGATTATTTGGGAGGTGAGAACAAGGGTGAAGGTGTTTTTTCAGTTGAAGATTGCCACTGTATTTCAAAAAAATGAGCACGGGCTGAACTTTAACATTGAAAACACAGTATTTTTGTCAAAAACTACTGAATTTGTTATTCCCTTCTGCTTCAAACAAAATAATGTGATGTTTGAAGATGAAAATGTTAGTCCCAGCTTTCTGAAAAAAATGAACTGTCTGAGGAAAACAGGCACTGCCTGTGTAAGAATAATAATATCACCACCATCAATAATAGTATAGTTGAAATGCCTTTTTCATTTGAAGTTTTCACAGAAAAAAACAGCAATTTCGTATATAAGAAAAGCATACCATAAGGACAGAGTTACAAGACAGCAGGAGGTTAAAATGAAAGGTAACATGGTCTCTGCAGCATTAAGGCTGAGAGGCAGATTAACTGTAGAAAAACCCCCTCTGTTCACTCCTGTCCCACTGCACTATGCCTCCCTCCCATCCCTTGGGAATACGTACAAACATGAATTCATTACCTTTGATTTCTAGGGGCCCATCAATGTGTAATTCTGCTTTATCTTCATTCTTGCTGTTGTTTACAGACCCTTGAATAACAGCGGTTCTTTTGTAGATGCCTCTCTTCACCTCATCAAAGACTGAAAACATGTTGTAGACACGGGCAGTGTATCCTGCTAGCTCAGTGACCTGAGAAACAACAAATGCCTCATTTCAGTGATACTTCACAAATTCTACTAACCAAATGTTTGGCCAAAGATCAACAGGACCAACAAAGTGTCCTTCAACACCTCTCCATTTTCATCCCTCAAGATTCGGTGCTAATCCATATGCCACTCATAGCTGCTACCAGCCAGCAGAAAGGACAGTCTGATTTCAGCCAACGTAAGCCATGATAACTCCAATAAATGAAGAGGTTGCAGGGACTGATCTTTTCTGTGGATCAGTAGTCTTCAACCAGCAGAGAATAGCTACTAACATATCTGAAAACAGATAGCCTGTCATACAAGAGAAAAACAAAATGCCTGCATTTTCCAGCAAAAATACAGGCCCACAGAAGTGACAAAAATGGCACCTATAATTATTTATGTTTATTTCCATTTTTTCCTGAAACCTCCTGTGGGAAAAGTGTGGTTTTCTGTGTAAAAGAGGCAGCATCAGGGCATCCTAATTTAAAACACAGTACAAAACAGAAATGACTCTTCTGGCAACTGCATGCTGCAGTACCAGAACCAGATCTAAGATCTTAGATTAGAACTGAGAGTTTCTAAGATGGTGAGGTCTCTTAAAAGGCTTTCTTAATTTTTTTTTTGGTCCTTTTGTCACAATTTCCACTTGGTGAAGACAGAAACAACAGATCCCTGGACCTGGTAACCTCCTATTCATGAGCAGCAATACCACCAAGAGCTCCCAAAGAACTGCTTCCATCTGCTGGCAGCAAAGTATTAAACCCAGGCCTCTTATTATAAATGTATTATTGGATGGATTTAAAAGGATTAATTTTTATACTAAATGCAGAGAGAAAGACAAGAATAGCAAGAAAAGTAGATAAAGATTATAAAATCTTTAGCTTGCTGTGGTTAAGCACACTCCATGACTGAGATCACCTGTTACAGCATACATAATTTTAAGATATAATCTTCTGTAAGCTTCACTGTTTGTGTCAGACTCAGAAGTGAGGGCTAGTTGTGGCCACATGACCATCACTCCATCAGAAGGTGATGGAAAGAATCCTGCATGTGACAAACAAAACTTGTACCAGCTGTGCCCCAGAAGAAACATTACTTGTAGTGAGTTTCTAAACCATGACCCTATAAACTCACTTTGTCAAAACTCTAAATACTACCACCTGAAGTACTGACTGCAAATAAAAGCCAAGCCCACTTCCTCTGCATGCTGAATTATACTGACTTGAAGGAGGCTGCCCTGGTGGATCAGGTGAGCAAGAACTAGAACTGCACTACCACTTGAAGCGGGTTGAAGTACTGTCCTTTGGAAATCAACCGAATCACGAAACAAGAATGACAATGTGGTTAAAGCGCTGCAGTGCCTCTTGAAGAGAAGTGTAAACGTAAAATTAAGATGAAAATTAATAGTACTGGTCTTGTTATAAAAGAAGTGGGTTTGTTCACTTCTTCTACTACATTGTGGATATTTTTGTTCCCAAAAAATAAACCCACAGAGTCTTTAAGTCCTCATGCACATTATATAGATGATTTAAATGTTGAAAATAAAATAGAAATGAGATCAGCGTACAATAGGTTACCTGGCAGTATCTTTAGAGCAGAGGCCAAGCAGGGGAATAGCTAAAGGAGCATAGATCAAAAATCATAGCCCATTAGAAGGATTCCTTCTGACAACAGCACAGACTCTGGCTTTGTCAAAGTCTGTATCTGAAGGCACCAAACTACCCCTCCTCCTCCAATTTACAAAGCTGTAGCTATTATGGCTGGATTCCAAGTAACAAAATCCAGAATCTTTGATTAGCTGCCTGGTTAATGCCTGCCTCCTCACACTGCACCGGGAAAAGGAGTTCCCACCAAAGGGCCAAGCAAACACCGATTAATGAATGCAGAACCAACATTCAGCAGGAAATGTTGAGGAGAATAACAGCGCCATCTCACTTTTGTCTGGCTTAGCAGCTGGCACCTAGAGAAATCCCCAAGAGACCAGATGGAAGCCCAACTTTAGTGAAATCTGGGTAAGGACCTGAAACAATATCTCTGATCTTTCAGA
Organism: Pseudotriccus pelzelni; assembly: GCA_035584735.1. NCBI lineage: Eukaryota > Metazoa > Chordata > Aves > Passeriformes > Tyrannidae > Pseudotriccus > Pseudotriccus pelzelni. The sequence continues at coordinate 13,968,529 of JAWMRA010000041.1, read as the reverse complement.
TGAACATCCTGTACTCCTAGAATATTTGCTGTCCCCAAGGTGGATTTTTTCCTGCTAAAATTTCTCTACTTTGCAAAATTACTTACAACTTAACAGGTTCTCAAGACACTGAAAACAGCCTCAGTGCTTATGTAGACATGAAATAACTATCCGGTTCTCCCTCTGTTTCATACAAAACATGACTGAAATAGGCTGCCTAGAGGTGGAGATGCCCCATCCCTGGAAGTACTCAAGGTCAGGTTGGACAGGGCTCTGAGCAACCTGACATGGTTGAAGATGTCCCTGCTTATGGTGGAGAGTTGGACTAGAAGACCTTTAAAGACTCTTCCAATCAAACTATTCTATGATTTTATGACACTTCCAAGAGAAGTACACCAGAGGCAGACAGCCTGAGCTCAGGTCTGTGCTCCAAACAGAAGAGGAATTTGAACCGTTATCACTCACATTGCAGGAACTTCTATCAGCCCCTAATGGCACCTGAACACAAGTATTAAAAATTACATCTACCTGTTGCACCATACAGGCAGCTGTGCACTTTAGACTCTTCATTGACTTAACTCTAAAGATCAAACTACCAGTTCAAAGATCTCCATGGATTTAGTTGCAACAGAATCTGCCTTTAAAAAATTTTAAAATATTTTTTAATAAAAAACTTTACAACTTTTTTAATATTTTAAATTAAATGTAAATTGTTTTACTTTCTTCTCTACTGTTTCACGTATGACAGATGTACAGTACCTCTTTGTATGAAGACATAATCCTTTCAATAGCATCTGCTCCAGAGATCAGCAAGTTTCGTGATGTAGTAAAAGCTTCTGTTCTTTCACTAACCATTGCCTGTTTCTGGCCATCTTCCAACTCTAAAAGTAAAAAAAAAAAAAAAAAGGTTTTCTGTTAAAATATTCTGCTGAAAATTATCTCTACAAATTAAATTATGATTAGAATGTGAGCTATTATAGAGCAGTTTTTAAATTAAGAAAACATTAACTCCATGGAGACAACCTTTCAAGAACTGGTGAACGTAACTACCATAGATAACTTGGTAACAAAGAATAAGTAGGAGCATATGGAATTCATCTTGTTATGCAAAACATCCTATTCTTTTATACTATCCACCAGAAATGGTTTAACTACACTGACACAGCATTCCTCCTGAAGGTAAATGCAGAATTTACTGATGGCTGATTCCAGCACCCAGGCCAGCTCATCCAGCAGGAGTTTAGAGACCTCTACAAAAACTGCAACAGTTAATTTAGGGGTATTTGAAAAATGAAAATTATATAGAATTTATGAACATTTCACAGTGCCAAAAACACAAGCTCCTATATTACATAACCACCAATGTCACTTTTCTTGAACTTTTGTCCAAAATATTTTCCATATGGCTGGCCTACTGCATTTGAAAGAATTGTGTTTTAACAGAGCAGATACACCGTCTTTGTTTCATACAGAAACTAACATTTCCATCTCCATTTATGTAACTGATATATATATATTATACTTGATTTATAAACAAAGATAAGCGTTTACTGTGTCTAGAGAAATCAAAGTCTTGCTTCCAAAAACAGTTACTCTGTAAAATGTGATGAGACTCAACATTTGGAACACCAATGATATAACACAAGAAGAGTAAGAAGTGCTATCAAGTGGGAATCTTGGCTTTACTAGCTGATTGCTTCCTGGAAATATGTAACAAAATTTAACTATTTCAGTCAGAAATATCACTGTCAAAGAAGACTCCTTTTTATTATTGAATTTTTTTTTCCCCCCTGAAGAAGTAGACAAAATCTATTGCTTAACAACTGTAGTCTCAAGTCTGGCCATGGTACCAGCTTTTGCATATCCCTGACTCTGTTGATACATCCCAAAGTAATAAGCCCATTATCTCTTCCTTAAGATGTGAACAAACTTATATCTGATCTGCTGAGGCACAAAGCACTGTTTTCCCAAACAGGTCAATGGTAATTTCAGGTATGCTTGATTCTTTGAATACCTGTAATACCTCAAACTGGTCTTGACAATGTTGTCAGTATTATGCCTGTGAACCACCATCATGGTATGCCTCAGGACTCCGTAATAAAACCCATGTTTTAACAGTTCAGGTTGCTGGTGGCAAATACTCTGCTTTACAATATGAGCCACTGCTGTGTCTTTCTTTTCTCCCAGATTTGAAACGTATTTATCAAAAGAACAGTCATGAGTAACAGGAATGTTATTTAGTTTAGCATGAATACAAGTCCTTTTTTATTCATGCTCTAATACCAAGGAGATATTTACAACGTGTGGTTAAACGCTCTTTTTCTCGATTGCACTCATTCCTGTCCTAGCAGAAAGACTCTTATCAGTTTTTCTGTTGTGCTGATAACCTTCACTGTGAGGTGAAATGCCTTTGTGCAACCTCTTCTGTTTGGAACAAGACATCCTGATATTTTTGAAGCTGTTCCCAGGATGCCAGCCAGGGTCCTGATATAGTGCCCTCCTGAGCCATGTGATGGGCAGCAGCTCAGACAGCTGAACACCCAGCCGTGTATCAACACAACTGCAAGCGAGCTAAACCTTGTGGGCACTGCACAAAGTCATCCCACAGGTCTCATCAAGCCTGTCCAGTTGGACAGTCTTGATTTGGAATATAACTACTAAGAAAGAAATATAACTACTGCACAAGAAAGAATTCACTCCTTTCTGATTAAATGTATCCAACTTCGAACTGATCCTTCCACGGATCATCGTAGGATCTGCGTTTAAGGAATCCTGTGGAATTCTAATATATTCTGTGGTTCTAATTGTGCAAAAAGCCGGTTAAATCAAATTCCTCACTTATCTTTCACTACTCCTCTTTAATTACCTTTCTTTCTGTTATCTTTTTTCTTTTTATTTATTTATTTTTTAATAGCATCTGCAATAACAACACTGCTTGAGTCTTGTTTCACTTCCAGGAAAGTTGTGATAGGATGTCAAAAATTATACCATCCTAGTCTGGAATCTGGATTTCTCCTTCTCTTCACCCATGGAGTCAGGAAAAAACAGGGGTTCCTAATAGGTCAACAGTAAGAGAAAAATGACCTATAATTACCTTTGATTACACTGTGGTTTATGGAAGCAGGAGATAAGCACTCTAGGAAAGTTCATAGTATCATTTTGTAAATGAAGATGCTGCAAATATCAGCCTACCATCCCAAGAGTAGCTAGTGTAAAAGGATGACAATTAACATTATAATCTTGTGTGACACAAGGATTCTCTAAGTCCTGATTTCATACTGTTTATCAGGCTTATGGTCAAAGTTGGATCATTTGTGTTGCTCTTTCCTCAGCTGACTTGCTATGCTTGAAAGTTACACACAAGACAGGGATGTGGTAATAAAGTCCGTGAAAAATAAATCCTTATGAGTGGCATTCAGGAGAAGTACAATCTTTTGAGGACATAACTTTAAAGAAACATTTAGAAATTAAGTAAAAACTGGTATTACCGCCATCTGCAAATCCCGTTGCAGTGATGATGGGCACAGCGACCATAATCATACCACAGCTACTCCAGACATACTTCATCAGGAACTGCTCTATCATGATGTACCATAAACGTTTGGACAAAATGAGATTCATTTGATCTGTCAAAGCTTTGTAGCTTTTTTGCAGCTGTTTCAATTCTACCTACAATTAAAAAAACCAAAACATTTATACAATGCAACAAAGATGCACATATCATACAAGACACATTCACATATGCACCTGAAATAATCTAGCACCCAGAGCTGTGACTTCTGAATCACATCTGCTATGTGGTACTTTATTTTCATTGTGCTGCAGCCTCACAACAAAAGTGCACAGCTTTAGAGAAGTCAGCGCACCCGGTTCTTATTTACACCATCTATCGTCCCTCGATAGAACATTGGCAGGTTTTCAATTTTTTTAAGATCTCTGATATATACAACAACATAGGAGGCAGTCACAACAGCCGATTCTAACAACCATAATAAGATTGATTCCACATCCTTCTAATAAAGCTGTAGCTGGAGAGTTTCACAGCAACTGAAACTCATATTGGACAGTGTTTGGGGATCAATTATCTCCAGTGACTTAAAGTTGCAGAGCTGATCCCTGAAATGCAAAGCTGCTTGTTTTTGCAAGGAGTCTGGGGGAAGAGAAAACTATCCCAAGAGGCTTAACAAGTCAAAGACAGTTGCAAGTCACTACGGTATGTATTCAGCTCAAGCCCCTATATGTGGGAATTGAGAAAATGTTTAAATTAGCCACACTTAAAACATTACTATAGGCAGCTTTCGAGAATAATTGTGTCTACGAAAATAAACGATTTACATTATATAATCATTGCTTGGACTGAGAGAGTAATACTTCAGGCTGGTTTCCAGCTTTCATTTTCACCTTACATGAAACAACTTTTTTTCCCAATTGTGTTTGAAAGGTATTACGGCCAAAATCCACTTCTAATAAAAAATATGAAGAGTTCCTTAATCAGGTGGCTTTAAAACAAGCTACTAGTTTATGTAACTGTGATTGCAGAAGTACTGTACTTAAGCTATTTTAAGACTCTGATGACTACATCTTTGCTTAGCTATGTAAAAGAGTGTCAAAGGTTGTAGTGTGCTTTGAGCTATCACAGAGTTTTCCCCTAGACTTTCTGGTGTATCCTGGTTGCTATTTCTGCAGTATTAAATATGGTAGTTCATACACACGCGCGGGAAAAAAAAAAGCCTGGGAAAGTTAATCGGAATGGACTGGGTGGGGGAAAAACAATACCGGAGATTAGTTTTCTAGAAAAGCATAGGATCCAGCTGCAAAACCGGAACATTGTCAGAGCTCAAGGGAACTGTGATCTGCTCCCCCCCGATAGCGCTTGTGTGATGGCATTTTCCTAAGAAATGGGAAGCGCTAAGCTGTAAACAGGTTTAAATGTCAGAGAGACCCAAAGTGCTCAGGGAGGGCAGCAGGGAACGCATGGGTCTGCTCCGGCACTGGGGAAGTGACCACAACACCCTCCAACTTCTCTCCTACTTACCTTATGCCCTCGGTAAAAAGCGATCTCTTCCACGTTGGCAATGATGCGTGAATGTATGAAGCGCAGGTAGCCCTTCCTGTGAGCCTCCTCGGCCACCAGCTTGCCAAACTTGGGCGAGCAGGCTTTGAGCACACGGGCCGTAGCGTAGACGACGAGCCCAGCCAGGACCGTGGGCCCAATAGGGTTGGCCCCCCGGGACTTCGCTGTGCGGATGAGGGTGTAGGAGGTGAGCACAACATCCAGGATGGGCTTGGTGAGGTTGGAGTAGAGGTGTGCCACGGACTGCGAGAACATCATGATGTCCTCGGTGAGGGACTGGTCGGGGTTGGCCAGCCGCCCGTCCATGCTGATCACTTTGTAGTAGGTCTGGTTGGCGAAGTAGGTCTCATAGGCGTGATCCACCAGGCGCGTGCGGAAGGCGAGGGCCAGCTTGCACTCCAGGTACCGTATGGTGCTGTTCACGAAAGTGGCCGGGATGGCAATCATCAGCCATTTGATTAACTTGAAGATAAAGCTCCTGGGCTGTTTTTCCACGATGCTCTTCACAATTTTCCCATCGAGGGCGGCCACATAGATAGAGAGGAAAGTCCTGGACACCAGAGCGAACGAGTGGAGGCAAAGCAAGCCCAGCTCGGTACTCACCAGCTTCGGGAAGAACAGCTTGCGGAGTTCCAGCAGCTGCCTGAAGAATTCCGCGTCCACGGCCGGGGAGGCTCTGCCCCGGCCGCCGGCGCGGTGCGGCGTCCCCTGGCCGCCCTCCTCCTGGGAGCCGCCTCTGCCGCCCGCCCGCTTCACTCGCCCGCGGATGATGGGGTAGAGGATCTTGAGCCCGTACGCCGCGGCCAGCAGGCACGCCGCCCTCTTCGCGGCGCCCGTCCTGCTCCACTGCACCCGCCGGGCCGCCGCATGCAGCATGTGGGCCATCCTGCCCGCCGGGGCACCGCTGCGCGCCGCTCCTACCGCGGGCGGATCATGCCCAGCGCGAAGGCCGGTCCCGCCGGGTCCTCATCGGGGCGCCGGGCCCGGCCCGCCGCCGGCCGCCCTGCCGTGACAGATGCCGAGTGAGCGCTGCCTCCCGGGGCGACGGTGCCTTCAAAGCGCGGCGCGTTGCACAACGCAGCCCTGCGCGGCGCAGCCCGCCCCGCCGACCACCATTGGCTGCGCCGCGCGGGGCGGCACCGGCACCGGCAGCGGCCCGGCTGTCCCGCACGGCCGCCCCGGCCGCACCGCTATAGCTCGGGGCGCGGCCGCACCACGGGTAGCGGCAGTAGCAGCGCGGGTGTCCCGGCGCTCCGCCCCGCGGTCGCGGCGGGTCCGCCGGCGCTCGGCTGCAGCCGCACCGCCGGTCCGCCGG
>JAWMRA010000041.1:13897714-13958997 GCA_035584735.1 Pseudotriccus pelzelni | reverse complement strand
CCCAGACTTCCCCTCTCCTGCCCTTATAAACCCACCATGTTGTCCAATAAATCAGATCAGCTTTGACCTTCAACCTGCACGTTGTGACTGCGTCTCGTTTCTCTGGGACTTAGCATGTGGGAACTACACTCAGGAAAAGGACCCTCTGGTCTGGATCCCATAACCAGGACACTGGTGCAGCTCTGATTAACAGCACAGCTGAAGCTCTGGGGCACCTGTCTCACCATCTCTGTTAAGATGTGTTTTCCTGAGAGGAGAAGAACTGGCTATTGCCTTAGATTGCCTAGATTGAACTTGCTAACATTTTATTCTTTAAACAGTATCTTAAAACTGCATCAGAAATAGTAATGTTTAATTCCACGTGCTGTACTTGAGACTTGGATGCTGGGGAAGTTTTTGGTGAGTAACCTTTCTGTTTCATCTATTTTTGAAGATGTGGAGTCACCACTCAGCAGCCAGTCTTACTCTCCAAGGCAGACCGAGAGCTATTTGAGCTGTAGTCCTGACACAGTGAGTACCCCCCACAACCTTTGCGGGTTGGCAGGGCTCCATTTGAATCATATCTCCATGCCTGAGGGCATCTAAGGGTGGATGTAGCTGGAATCTTATTTACGGTTTTGCTTTGTACAAGCCAAATTCATATGTGAGGAGGACAAGAAATCATTAGCAGTGAATTTTCCTAAGTAGTTTAACAGATGTGGTCTGTTCTCTTGATGATGCCTGGCCATGCGGAATTACAGTAGCAGGACAGTGGGAAGATGCTAAGCAAGCTTCTGTGCTCTTCCTCTGTGTATAGCTGCCTTACATTACATGCCTGTAAAGCAGAAGGATTTGACACACTGTGTTTTCAGCCATTCTGGAACACAGAAATGTCATGGTGTGTGAGTATAAATTGCATGTGAGCGGGAAGGTCTGCCTTGGCCACTGAAAGCCAGGAGTACATCCTTGGGGAAAGACTGAAAAAAACCACAAACAACCTAAAACAGACATTCTGGCCTTTCTGTTTATTTCACTAATTTAGTTATTAGTTAGTCGTTAACTTAGTCCTTAGTTATTGAACTATTTAAACAGTTGCAATCACACAATTCTGTTCAGTGTGAAGAGGAAGATACACCCAAAAGGAAGGAATATCTGAATGAACAGTCCTTGAAGACACATGATGCCAACCTCTCAGCAAGCAGAGAGGCCCCCAAGAGCTTCCACACCAGAACTGTTCCTCTCCAGCCCAGCAGTAGTTTGACTAGAGAAGAAGCAAACACTGTTCAGGAGAAAGGCTCTATTTTTTGTGCCACAGAGGAGCAAAATAAAAACCACGCTGCCCCACCCGAGAGCAGCTCATCACACCGAGCCCTTAAGAGAGAGCCCGTCGCTCGCAGCACCAGGTGTGATGTTTGGTCGCAGACTGAGCGCTCTGTGACAGAAGCAGAGAAGGCGGATGTGGCCACCCAGTGTGTCGCCCTGCGGGTGTGCAGCTGCGGGGGCTTCCTGCCCGCTGCCCGCAGCCCCCTCGGGGTCGCTCCTCCCCGCACCGCCGGCACCGCGGGGGAAGATGAACGGCCAGCGCAGGAGATGCCGCAGCCCGGGATTGCTGCCCTTCCTTCTGAAGCCGAGTACCTGAGTTTGGCTGGCAAAAGGACTCTGGAAGTGCTGAACTACATTGATAAAATGAAGGAGAGAGATAAGCAGTGACCAACTGGAATGGCATGTGGGGAACACGGAAGTTTTGTTCTGTTCTCAGTGTGTTTCATTCACTTGGCATATTTTGATTTTTCTTGCCTGGTTAGACAAAAGATATTTTTGCTGTTTGTTTGCTTTAAACTATTAATACCTATGGATTTCTGTCTAACTACTGCTATCTCTAAGTATGGGTTTTTATAAATATCCAACTGTTAACACAAGATTTTACAATACCCTAGTAAATATAAGCATTAGGAATTAGAATGGCTTTCTCACCATATATCCATAGGATTCTGTAGTTTGGGGTTGACTTTGCTTCTTTTAAGGTAGTGGAAAGATGCTTCAAAACATTTTTGATGTGAGTTTTAGATCAGAACTATCGTCTGGGTCTTACCCATTTTAGCAGACAAACTCACCTTTTCCACGTGTTCGTACAAAATACAAAAATGAGAAACAACAGAAAACGTACATCTGAGCACACAGAGTAGAATGTAATTTAAAAAGAGCTAATTTATTATTTTTTAAAAAAATGCTCAGTTTTCCTTCCACAGCAGATCTATTGATTCACTCTCTGGCTGTTAATACTAATGAATCTTTCATGTGTTTCTGTATTCTGTCTGCAAATTGAAAATTTGAACTACTTTCCTCTTCATTTCGATATTTGTGTGAGGCTGCAAATCACAACAAAATAAAAGTTTCTGATAATATTGCTTCTAGGTTATAGTCTTTCCTTCTAAAAAGTTCCTAGTCAAGGTGATTCATTCTGTCACTGACATCTACTTATAGAACCATACACCTTTACTTCTGCAGAGATCTCTCTCTCTCTATATTTCATATATATATGTGTATGTATATGTATAAAAAACTGTGTGTGTGTGAACTGGCATGATCCAGCTGGCTGTGTGCAGGGATCCTCGTCCTTACAAACTGCGCTTGGGCAAAAGCTATGCTGGAGACTGTTCCTGAAACACAGCAGTAGATTTGCTTCTCTAAGATTAATATATTGTGCCTTCCCCTTGGAGTCTGCTGTTAAAAGATTCACTGCCCTTATTCCCACCAGGTAATTTTTTTTTTATTTCTCCATTTTGCAAAAGGGGCGTTTGTCACCCAGCCTGGATGAGACTCTTCACCATCCTTTGTCCCTGCTCTCATCGTCAAACTAGTGGTTGTGTTTGTTGCTGGGTTTTATTTTTGAAGCTAAGACCCATTTTAAAAAGAAGGTCTACATTGCTCAACAGCTTGAGGTTTATAGCTATGCTATTTTAAAAATAGCACCTCAGAAATTTCTGTGGACTCTTCTATACTTGGAAGAACATAGCATTGTCTTCTGTACATACAAATTGCATACATGGGAAGTGGTTTGCACAGCCCAGCTTCTGAAAGACGTAACTATTGTTTAGCCAATTCATTGCCCACTTCCTAAGGCTTGACATAAGCAGATCTTCTTTTTTAGGTTGCTTCAATTTAATGTCAAAGCAAGCTCCCTAGTATTTATTTTTTAAGCTGCAATATTCATCTCCACAGGAGCTATAATTTATTTGAGTAACAGCTGTGATTTTCTGAAATCTCAGCCATTACCAGTGGTTTCTTAGGCACAGTTGTTCACTCAGTGTGACAAAGCCAGTTCAGATTATGCCACACCAGCAGTGGCCCATGCTGGCTCAAATTAGGACATCCCTGCTTTCCCTGCAGCAGTGCCTCATCCCTGGTATGTACCTGCCAGCCTTGCCAGTGGTGCCTGTCTGATAGCACAGCCTCCCCGGTGGCTGATGCTGCTCCAACGCCCTTGGCCTTCCAGCCTCCTGCAATGCACTGTGGCAGAGGCCGGTGGGTGGCACGTTACAGCTAAAAGCTCCAGCACTGCATGCTTTAGACTTGAGGGTGTTTATTAACCCAGCAGATGTAAAATTGCCTCATGGCCAGAGAGTTCTTTGGTGTCTGTGTTAGTGAGGTACTGAAGTGACCCAAACAGAGGTGAACTGGCGTTAAGTTGCAATGGAAGTTACGCTCCTGATTTCTGTGGCATTTTTGCTGGGACTTCTAAACTCTGGTTTGTTTTACACTGGAGTGAGCTACCCAAGTTCAGGCAGATAACCCTGATCTGCAGAACTGGCCTCTGAGCAGACCCATTCCCAGTCTGATCCTGTGAACCTACAGAACAAAGAATGCAGGTTGGAAATGGGAAAAAATTGCTGGTTGCACTGTACGGATGTGTGTGGGGGGGGTTTCAAATGCTCTTTACTGAGCTACCTCTCATATTTATCATCACTTGGAGCCTTTTTGTGGGTATTGCTTATTTTCACTTCAGGCACTAGTATAGAAGCTCCCACAATCCGTTCAGTTCCAGCCAGATTCCACCCTAGATTGCACCATTTCCCGGTAAGGACTGAAATTCTGCTGCTTGAGCCGGACATACACCTCCTGATTGGCTGTATGTAAGAGCTGCACATATGTCTGTAGTGCAGTAATTCACCACTTGTCATTCACCATAGATAATCATGTTTCAAAGTCTTTGGATGAGACTCTATGAAATTCTATTACCTTACAATTTTTACCTATAATTGCAAAGCAATCAGAAGAAAAAAAATATCTTTGTAAGTGGTTTGTGTGCTGGCAATGATGACAAGTAAGGCAGTGTGCTCTTTTTAGCTACTAGAGAAGTATTTTAAAGTATTTATGTTACTATTATTGTGTTAAAAGATACTCCTGCTTTCTCCTTAGCTCAGCACAAGTCTTCCCCCTTCTGCTCAGGTGCTTTCTTTCCCCTGATTTTTTTGGGATTTCTAGGAAGAGCCAAGTCTGATTTAATAGGAATCATAATAATCAAATCATAATAATTCAGCATCTGATGCTATTAATCCACCAATATCTGTAACCTACAGTAATGACCATCATCTCATTATACGCGTTCAGGCACCACCAGCCTTCTCTGGGGCAACAGCATGGGCAGAGATGGTCCTTTTTCATCCACATTATTCTTCCTGGCAGTGTGCTAAGCCTCCAGGGAGGCCATGGAAAGATGCATGTTGTTAATTGTGTTTGGTAAGCATCAACTGTAAGTGGAGTACTCTTGTTGGGGAAAAAGACAGAAGGGTACCGGTAATTAACCAAAAACCAGGAGCACTTTTTTATTAGTGGCACTCAAATGCTTCAAAATACAGATTGAAAGAAAGACTCTTATGAAAGTGTTACCATAAGCTTCAGTCAGAATCAGTTCTGATATGCAGCTGGTAACTTTTTCCCCCTCTAAAATCAACTCTAATTACAGTAACCTGCAAGGTAAGGTTTCTGGGCAAGCACTGACAGAAGTTTGTTTCATTAATGGGCAGTTTGTTACTGGATGTTATGCCAAGAGCCTCCACAGAGGTTTTGCAGAAATTCTTATTTAATTTTCATGAAGGATTATGGGAAATGAGAGGCTTAAATCTTCATACAAGTGATTGTTTCTCTGGCAGAAACTGCTTGTGAATTGGTTTTCTAAGGGTTTAGCAGATACAAGATTGAGGAAGAATGAGGTTTCTTGGAAAAAATATTACCAACTCTCTGCATCCAGTGCCTCATTTGTCCGCACTAAAGTGAACGATCTTTCTGCAACACTTCTTCAGTCTCTTCTCACTGATGGCCTCTGATGGGTTAGAGATGACAGTCCCAGTCACCCAAATCAGGACTTGCTTCTCCAGGGCTGGTGATGGTGAGCTCCAGCCAGGTCTCCTGACTCTGTGACCTGAGTACTAAACACTCACCCAGCCACACTGTGGTGACTCCACACCCTTGTGGTGCTTGGTCTGGGTGCCACAGCCCTCTGGATGTGAAAGCCAACAGGACCAGCTTGCCCTGAGCTCCTGCGCAGCACGCAGGTGATGCAGAGGATGCTGATACAGCAGCTTGGTGTGAGGTAACGGGGAATCTGGGGCCAAGAGACAGAGGGGTGGAGGGTGAGCGAAAGTAAGGCAGGAGGCTGAAAGAGGCCCGTTGTGTTATTTAATAGAGCTGAGAGAAAACATGTCCAAATCAACCATCTGTGCACATTTGCAGAGAGAAGGCTGTGATTTAGCTGCTGTGTCACGCTAAGTACATGGGTGCTGGCCTGGCCCAAGGACTCAGAGCTGTGGCTGATCACAGGACAAACCAATACGTCATATTGCAGAAGATTTACTTTGTTCCCCGGGCTGGAGTCATTAATGGGAAACAGGAGGCCAGTAAGGAGATTTGCTCTCCAGAGAAGCCGCATGCCCTCCAAACAGATGAATTTTTGGAGAACCCCAGACCAGCTGAAGCTGGCGGGGATCCCCGAGCTTGCCCAGTGCAAGCACCACTGGGAGCAGGGCCAGCTGGAGCAGGATACTGTGGGCCATGGCCAGCTGCTATCACCAGACCCTCAGGCTGGGGGAATAAGCCATGCCAGATAGGAGACCCCAAGGAAGCTGTGCCTGCTCCCAGCAGCTGCTGCAGATGGAGGCAGCCACAGCCTGGGTGCTTTCCTGCCTGTGCTGTGAGCAAGGCAGGAGCCTGGGGCTGGAGGAAGGGGAGCTGTAGATGTGAGAAGCGAGGCTGGGTGCTGCCCTGTCCTGCCCTGCCCCGCTATCTCAGAGCACAACTCCTGCCTCTTCTGCCCCTACACATTTCCCTGCAGCGATGAAGAGCAGCTGTGCTGCACCCCAACACCAGCTTGTCCCCCGAGTGCCAAAGCCACAGTGCCTCTCTCAGCAGCCTTGGGACTGCACTAACAATGGGCACTGATTGCCCTCCCACCAGGGGCCCCCTGCATCTCCCTGTGAATCCCACCCACCACAAGGGAACTTGACATAAAGAGAGACTACAAAAGCTGTCCCATCTGGTGCTGGGCTGGGGGTGGCAGTCAGCCTTCACTCAGCCTTCAAAAATTTTGGTTGCTGTCGATTTTTCCTCCGTCATTTCCAGCAGCCCATGAGAGGAGAGCAGTGGGGACACCAGCCTCAACTTAGTTCCAACACTGCAAGCAGAAGCTGCCTCTCCCTCATCACCCCCAGTCAATGTGGCTGGGTACCCCAAACACCAGGGAGAGCGTGGGGGAACCCACATAACGTCAGACTGACCCTGACTGCAGTCACATCTTGTGACAGTCCTACAGGGCACACTCACATGAGACATCCTAGACATGAAGGAGCTCCTCAGGAGCAGTAAGACAGGGTTTGATGCCATCTCATCATGAATATATTAAAATGAGCACCAATTTCACAGCAACGCTTATTCCAAGGTGCCATTTCCCAGTGGGGACGTGGCCACCTGCTGCAGGCCACAACTGCCACTTTAGGGATAGAGAAGTCATCTGGCATCTGCAGGATGGCACGTTACCTGACTGCCAACAACCTCCTCCTTGCACCTACAGCTGTGCTAAGTGACCCTGAGTGAAGGCTTCAGGCAGAAAATCTGTACATGGGAGCTGGTTGGGGACATGGGGTCTCATCAGCCTCAGCTGTGGAAATGGCTTTGAGAAGGAAAAACTGCAGGGCTGGGAAGGCTGAAAATGCCACAGCACTGCCCAAGGGACCAGAGACATGTGTACAACAGGTCAAGTGGGGCAGCATCAGCCCTGAGCACCGTGATACAAACCCTCCCTCTAATTTTGGGGAACAGCACTAAACCAAAAGCAGGTCAGCTGTGCTACAGCTGCCTGTTCAAAACCCACACTTCCTGCTTTGCCTGGTGGAGTCTGAACCAGCCCAGTCCACGCCTTTCTGCCATTTTTTTGGCCATGCTGGGGGCCTGTGTGACTCTGCCGGGATGTTGCTCCACACTCCAGCAGGTTCATTGTGCTGCTCCCTGAGGGCACACATGGCCACTGCAGCATGGGGCTCCTGGTGGGCACCTCTTCCTCAGGAGACTGGGGATCCTTTCATCAGGAATCTGGGGGCAGTGATGAACTACGCCAGTAACACAAACTCAGGGACATTGTGAGGAGCAACGCTGGCAGAGACTACAAACAAAAAACCAGCAATTGGGTCCACTGAAACAGAATGCGCTGCAATATCCTTAAGCATGAGGATGCCCTTTAAGGAAAGGGCAGGATGTGCCAGCAGAGCAGGGCTTGGCTCACCCTGTTCCTGCGCCTTGTCACCACGCACGAACCGGCGAATGCAGCCAGAACAGAGAGCTGGCCATGGGAATTGGACTAATTCTCTCTCTATGTATATCTTCATAGATTAAGCAGTGAACAAAGTGCAATGCAGGACCCAAGGAATGTAAAAAAAAACCCCAAAACTGAACACTAAGCCTATGAATCTGAGTCCTGGAAAAAAAAATCTATCTTTTAGAGAAAGATTTAGACCATTTAATCTGCTGCATCCTCAGCCCACTGCCATCTTCTGACTTTGCTTCCCTCCACCCAGGACAGCATGACACTCCTATCATCACATGGTGGTGTGGCAGAGGCACCACATCCCCACATTCACACTTCACTAACCATCCTCCATACCTTATGCCCTGTTTCCTTCCTCCAGCCCCTCCTCAGGATTTGCTCCTTGCTCTTTCTGCCCATGTTGCCTTGGCAACCTGATCCAGTCTCAGTTCCACATATCACCTTCATTATGAAGTTTAGCTAATCCAACTCTCTCTGCCCTAAAACTGCTCACGTATCTCCACCTCCCTGATGGGCCCCCAAACACTCACTGCTCCTTCAGGCATGGACTTTCCCCACCTCTTCAGCCCCCTTTCTCCACCTTTTCAGCTTTTCTGAAAGTGGGGGACTTTATTTTTCGTTCTCACACCTGAGCTCCCCCAAAAGGGATGTGCTCCCCCACACCGCTGTGCTGCAGCTTCTACACTCCTTACACCGTGCACAACTCCTGCACCCTTATGAGGATCTGTTTATTCAAACCCATCTTCTGAAGAGTGATCCACAGCACACGACTTGCTTGGAAGCCTTTCATTTCCCTGTCCTCTTTTCTACCTGCAATAAAACACACCTAAGCCCCTCGCTGTGTGGTGATGGGGTTAATGTGTTAAAAGACTGCAGGCAGGTCATTTTGGATGTTCGATCCTCTTTCTTCCTTCCTTTGTACAATATACATTTTACTGCTCCACATAAGACACTCTGCTTCTCTTTTTGGCATTATGGAGTCTGTTTGAACTTTGACGGGATATCACAGGACCCAAAATCAGAGTGTGCTAGCTAAGGCAAAGGTCTCACGTCAGAACAGATCCTTGTATCCTCCTGAAACCCACACCCCAAAATCTCCTATAAAAGTATTTAACCAACCTAAGCCCACACTTCCCTTGAGACTTTTCTGTCAAAATTAAGACGCAGAAAATACCTCTAGTGGTTCTGCAGTTAACTCTCAAAAGGCAAAAGCTTTCCAAACTTCAGGTCTATGCAGAGCTGGTCAATCACACACACACAGAGGGGTACCAGGTAGGTCACACATACAAAAAAAACCAGGTGAAAACCTGCCATGGAGACCAGTTAACAAACAGCCCTAGGACATGACTCGTGGAACTGCTTATGGCAAACGTGCATGACTGTTTCCCCACAGATTTCAGCTGGTTGCCTGATGGGTTGAATGTGTTAATCTCTCCATCAGGAAAAGAGTTGAGATGCCATTCATTCTAGGTCAAGTGAATGTGCTGGAAGCAAAACTGCAGCAGCTGAAGCACCTGAGTGTGTTTGTACACTCTGACTGGAGGGACACCAGTTCAGGGGATGATCAGTGGCAGGTCTCTTCAACCAGCCTAGCACAACTCAGCAGGCGACCACCGAGACTGGAAAATAAGGAGGGTTACATCAAACGGACACACCAACCTTTCAGTTCCCCACTTATTTCCTACAAACTGTAGCAGCCTCAAAAGCAAGCACTTTGTGCCACACGGAAGCAAAGGCTGTGCAACACTGTATGGGTGACTTTAGTTCAGATGCAGCACCACCCAACCCGGATGTCTGGGGGGTCTGATCCTGATCACAAAGGTTTGGAGCAGGTACTGTTTCTGCCCAAAGTTCAGTTCTACAGATGGCAGAATGCGTTTCCCAAAAATCAGTCCATCAGTAGTTGTTTTGCAATAGTAACTAGAGCAGAGGGAAATGGGAGAAGGCAAAAAAATTGAGTGTTTGACAGCAGAGCCACCAGATTTTCATTATCCCACAAAGCTGCCATATCGTTTTGGTGACAAGTATTATCATCACCTTTATAAGCACTATCAGCCAGAAACCTAAAAACAGAAGCTGTCAGTGCACAGTGACAAGCTTCCTTGCTCACCTCCTGGAGATAAGCGCTGCCACAGATACTGGATTGCTGAGCAGTCTCCTGCTGCCAGCATCTCCTCTTGGCTGTGATCTCTCTGCATCCTGGACCAAAAGGCTACAGCTCTGTCAGCGCTGACTCTGGATCTCACAAGGATTCCATTGTGGTGTCTGTGGCAGGTGGAGGTAACAGATCCAACTTCCACTCGGTGTGGTGGGTGCTGTTGCTCTGCCGCACCGGGGAGCGCAGCCAGGGCAACTCCAGCCCAGCACGGCCACGGTCTGGCTGCTCTTGACTAATCATCAAGATTCTGAACAAAACACAGGGTTAGGACATTTTCCCATTAGAAAATAGCAACTCCTGCTGTTTCCCAGTCGATTATCAAGTCTGATGGTATAAACTGCTGTCAGGAAACGGGTCTGTTTGGGCAGGGAACATCAAAAATCCAGAGGGGGACATTGGGACAGTTGGTAGCTCTGCATAGCTGCATGCAGCTCTTCAAACAAATCCTCCAGAAAGGAAGGAACACTTACCTGGTGTTCCTACCATCACAGAACTGCTCTCTGATTTGAAACATATCCTATTAAGATCATATTCAAAGTTATTCTTACCTTTCACTTTTTTCAGGTAAGCCCATGGCCTATTTGAGCTCATTTCATTGAGCAATGCAATGCTGCATCTCTGAAAGGTGACCCAAATCCCCAAACAAAGGAAACCTTGAGAAAGATTCTGTAAGTAAGTACCTCACCTTTTATTTTGTTCATTTACACTTCTGGCACTCACAATTCTTTGAAGATATTTATTTTCATGTAAAGACCAAACTTCATTAAAGCAATCCAAACAGAAGCCAATTAAATAATAATACATCACTTAAGTTTCAGAAAATGTACGACACTTTCATACGTTATAGGCTTGACTGGTTGGAAATGGAAATGGCACATGTTTGACATGGTTAAGAAATGACTTGGACAACCCAGCAATTAGTTTTGCCAAAACCTGTTTTGTACTGAATACCGTAACACGTGCCCAGGGATTACTGTGCGCCTGATGGCACCATGTGCATGTTATTATTCAGCATGGAATTACTATTATCAATTTGGTCTCCAATACTGTCTCAAATATTCTACATGGCCTTTGTCACCAAAAGATCCAGTTAGCCATTTTGTAGAGGAGTGAGATTCACAATGGAAAGCAGGGACATGACTCGTGCCACTTCCCAGCGATGTCCCGGACCAGCAGGACACTGAGCACATGGAGAATATCAAGCATGTGAACAATCCTATCGATTTCATGGGGACTACTCAAACACTTTAAATCAAACAGATGGCAGGAGTGCACTGGGCAGGGCCTGCAGTGTAACGCAGCATCTCAGCACCATGAAACCATCTCGTTTCAAACCTGCTGGGGATCCATGAAGTTTCTCCTGCAGAAGTCACGATGATGGTCATACATTCAGTCCTCCCAAAAGTCTGTGTAACATTTAAGGCAGCAAGAGAAATTTGCCTTTATTTTAACACTTCAGAAACAGATGGTTCCTTTAGAAATCGGTGGATGATATTCATACTTAATCAGCACGCTCCTTACTTATACAAATGCAATGAAAGGCCAAACCAAATTTTGACAAAATGTTTCTCAACAAAAGCGAGGAGCGTAACTGAACCAGAGTTGCAGCTTTAAAATTACATGTGCCAGATCATTCACATGTAACGTACTGTCTAGGGACAATGTGAAAAAGTGGGGATTTAGATGAAGTGTATTCTTGAGGCCTGATGCTCATCAAACTTCCTCTGGCATGAGCGAGCTCTACTAAGCCAACGAGTGAGCACCTCTGATGAGAGCTGTGAGTAAGATTAAAAACATGCCGCTGGTTCACACTAACAGGTCATTGTGGATAAAGTATATTCTCATATACAGAACTCCGCAACACTATTAACACCCATTTACAAAACACTACAGTGATGGTTATTGGCACATAAAAAACTCCTTCTCTATATGAAAACATACACAAAATAGATAAGAACTGCCATTTTTTTCCGACTTTTAAAATCTATATATAGTTGCCTTTGAGGAGTTTTAAACCCCAGTATCACAAACAACAATATTTCTTTAACAATGTTCACCTAGAGTTTTACTGTGCTGACATTTGCAACACTGCCACTTGTGGATTATGCTTAACTGTGCTGTACACAAGGTGATGAAGATCGATAGAAAACCACTAAGATTTTTGCACAAAAATATGACTCGTTAAAATCCAGAGAACAATTGAGTCACTTTATAGGCAGCAGCTACATGTAAGCTGTAAATGTTACCCGCAATAAAAACACATTTTGCCATAAAGCACATATTGTGGCATTATCTGCTTCTGGCCTGGTACACAAAGCTTGATTTTCTTCCCAATGCAGAGGAATGGGTTTGGTTAGTTTGACTCTCTCAGAAAAAAGTGCACACATATCTCACTCTTTAAAGTGCTCTGCAGAACGATCTCTTCTGCCTGGATTTCTACCCCGAGACCTCTCTATCCTGTGAAGTCTCGGCCTCTTCTGCAGTAAGGGTGTTCAGCTAACAATGCCCCTTGTGCAAGTACAAGCAAATTTCAAGAAGACCATGTTGGAAGAGCATTGACGGTGAGAAGTAGAAAGCTGGGTATAAAGCTGAGAAGCGCAGGGTCTATCTTTTATTAGCCCACTCACTGACTGTGGGACTGCAGCCCATACCCCCATGGCCCAAGGGAAGACCCTTGCTCAGGGCCTGTAGCAGCCCCTGAAGTTCAAAACTTCTCCTTAGTGCTCAGCCTGAGTGACTGAACAGGCAGAGGAGATTTCACCACGGAAAAAAGTACCAGCTTTGCCAACTCCATTGCCACGTCCTCACCTCCATGTAGGCATGGGAGAGGAGCACTTGTGTGCTTCTTCCCCCTTAGCCTGACAGCCCCCACCGCTCCTATCCACAGGACCAAGCACAGTCCCTTGGCCCCACCATCCTTATCCCACATGGAAAAATCATGACAAATCAGACTGCCCCTGCTGGCTACGTCACACCCACCCACTGAAACATGACTTTGTGGGGCTTTTCATGCATCATTTCTTTCCTCTCCCCTCCCAACCCTAACTCTTACATGAGTGAAATGCTGCATTTATCAATTCATGCAAAAATCAGTTGGCATTGGAACAATGGTCCTTGTGATGCACCCTTTTTTTTCCCAGGATTTCCGGGACAATTTCTGTCAGGGTTGTCGCCGCAACTCACAAGGTAGCAATGTCTACGAGAGCAACCTATCCAAGGTGCCTGCACAGCAATGCAACATCAGCCCTCCAAACAGGTCCTGGGCCTTGCTCTGATTCTCATCTATTTTCAAAACAGGTTTTGTTCTCTTGTTAAAAGATGATTTTGATCAACAAAAAGACAAGGGGAAGAAATAAGTGGCAAATTACCTCACCCCCCCAACACTTTTTAGTTTCAACGTGATGAATTAACTACTATATGTGAATTAACATGAACTAAATTTAAAAATATTAAAAATGCATCAGGACTTGTTTCTGTTGTACTTGTTAGCTCATAACATGTAGAGTTGGTAGATTAATCAAAATTAAAATATCTCAAATTGTTGCGTATAATCAATATGACCAACTCTACCAGCAGTATTATTCTAGTGTTCCTGATGCACCTGAATACCTGAACTAAGTGTGCAGTATTTGTGAAGAAACAATTTCACATCTTCTGAAGAAAGTTTTCAATAAAAGAATTTTGTGCTTACATATATTATTTATACTACTTCATAAATTAAACTCTTATAATAAGAAATTACTCAGTTACACTGTATTTTTATTCTTTTATCTGGAATGTTACTAAGTCTACCTTTAGCAAAAATCTCTTAAAACTTAAAATACACATAAATATAAAAAAATCTGCAAAATAGAAACATTTATCTAATTTCCTTCATAAACTGTAAATGTTCACAGATTCTAAAAATAAAACCCTAACCGTGTAAGATTAATTTGAAGTGTCTGATCTCATTTTTATTACACATGATGCTTGGTACCAGGTTCAGTGTTTCTGAAGTATGAAATGCTGCCTTGGTGTAAAGCAACCCTAAAAGGAAGACTTAAACCCATCTCTCTGGGCACGAAATGAGGAGGGACTATGAAGAAGCCAATACATTTTGCACGTTTCAATTGTTATGCCTCATAAAAAAGGGCACGGGATACAAACCTTCAGAAAGCTGTTTTCAATAAGATCAAATCTGTGTGAGAAAGTGAGCCCAGTGCTGTGTGCAACCGAGCGCCACTCCTGAAAACATCCACGAAACAAGGCTGGCAGAGACAGACGGTCTTCTGCTGCTAAAAAGCCGCAGCACTGCCTGCAAAACAGAAGAGGCTGACCTTGTGACAGCAATCTTTCCAGTGACTTTGCTTTAGCCATGCCCAGTATCTGCAGCGGTTTCCTCTCCCTGTGGGCACAAGCGCGAGGGCAGCGCTGACTCGGGGCCGCCTCGCACGGTCCCACCTCGCACCCGCTCTAGCAAAACACGTCAAGCAAGGACACCTTCCCAGGTGTAAAGTGAGCATGGCCTGGTGCTTGGGGGGGGATCAGAACTGTAAGTCTCCGTCCTCAAAAGCCAGTAAATAAATACCCACTTAAATACCCACTTAAACCTATCAACCACCTAAGCACACCTATTCACACACTGTTCTAGGCAAGGAAACTGCCCCAAATAAGGGTCTTCAAACACATATTTTTTTTTTTGTTTCAGAAAGAAACTAATCTGTCTTTAAAATGACTTTGTTCTTGTCTGTGCCAAGGATCCCTTTTTCTCGTTTCAGGTGCTGCACCTTCAGTGAAGGTTTCAGAGAGGTGACAGCGTAAGGAAGCCATCCCGCTGCGGGGGCATTTGTAGATAGGTCTGAGGACCTGAGCATTTTCAGTGGATAGGTCTGGAGACCTGAGCGTTTTCAACAGCTGGTGCTTTCAAGCATAAAAATATTGTGCGCTTAAAAGGGAGGCAAGATGGAAGGTGTGAGAATTCAGCCCTCTCACCGCACCGGACGCGTTCAAGGTCGAGCTGCTCTTTGCAATGATTCCTTTGAAATTCCCATTGTCCACTGTTTCCCTCTTTTAGTTCCAGACAAGTCACAGAAGAATGCTTTAAAATGTTTTGTTTCAAAAAATACTTCTTTGATTAACGAAGTAAAAAAGAAAATAAAACAAAATACACCCAATCCCTGAAGGTCAATAACTGTAGAGTAAGAACTCCCCCATAGAAGATTAGATAACATAAAGCCAGATTTTACAACAACAAAACCCCATGTTATCCAATAAAAATAATTTAGTAACAAATGTCCAGGCTTGGTCTTGATAGTAATCCTACATTAAAAATATTTTTCAACCCAAGAAAACCCCATAAACCAAATCTATAAAAGCTAATGAACCCAACGACTTCCTTAATCTTTACACAATGAAAAATAAATGTATTTATACCCAATAAAAGGGTGTCAGCCCACAGGCAGAGGAATTTTTTACACATTCTTTCATGAAGCAAATGTTTCAAAGATAAGAATTTGAATTGTTGATGCTTTCAAACTCGTATCTTTGAAGACTTAAAGCAGTGAGGACAGGACAAGGAAAAAAAATAACATAATATTTTTATGTAGCTGCATAAAATTCAATTTTCCAAGGCAAGCAATCATGGCAGGCGAATAAAACACCATTCACATTTTGATTACCATGCTAAAAGCAGCCAAGTTGATTTTTGTGCCTGACATTTTCTTGACAAGTTTGCAATGCTTTGGTAAGGCAATTAATATGAGATACAGGCTTCTGCCCATTGCTAATATTTCTCTTTAGATCCAGCAAGACACTGGTTGACTAAAGACATTTTGAAGGAAAAACGTGCTGGGAGTCATTTACTCTGCACATATGGAGATAAACTGAAGGCAATATTTATTCACAAGCAGAAGGCGCAGGAGGGATAACCACTGTGCATTTAGCAGCACAAACCCTCTCCTTTCCTTCTCTTCCCTTTAGCTAACAATATTTTGTGTTCAAAACTAGGCACAAACTAGTATGTTCAAATGGAGAAAAGGAAAACAAATATAATTTTTTTCTAACGGAAGCCTCTGTGTTGTACCTCGCAATATATACCAGTTCATTTGTATGTGTGGCCACATACTGAGCTCTGTTTTCCTGCTGTCAGTAGTTAATTTTGGCAGTTTCTCTCCCAAACATAAACTCCTGACCACAGTGTGTACTCAAGAGCAGCAGTGGGTTGATAGCCCGGTGTAGCACGGACACATACCACCCTACCGAACCTCCATCCAGGTGACTATGGCTCTCTACTTGTTACCTAAATAAATAACAATGGAAATTCACTTAGAGTAGACTTGGGAAATGTCGCCTCTGATGGATGTAACAGATATTTGTATTTGCCAATTGGTTAACCCTTTGAAATGGTTACTGTTACAGCAACTTACGCATTCATCCTTCGTTGTACTGCACAGCAGAGCTACCTCCTAGGCTGCAATGGGATGGGGATCCGACAGCTGTCAGCTGCTTCCTGATTAGCCACTCAATTATTTTACCTTGTCAGGATTGAAGATAAAGACAGCCTCTGACCATCTGGGATAGCCTTCTGTATTCATCTGGTACAGTGCACCCTACTGAGTACCTGGGGACGGTGCGGTGTCGCGTCCGCTTGGTAAAGTCACATAACTGTGGAATTCAACCTCTTTTGGAAGCCATTGCTTTTAGTTATCAAGAAAACACTAGCATATTGAATTTCCTCCCAAATGGAGCATTTTTGAACATGAAGGCATTTTTAACTGCACAGTAGAAAGGAGAACCAGACCAGAAGCAGGGCAGTGAGGTCATCAGAGAGCTGCTTTCCCCCCAGAAGGCTTTTAAATGATTAAATACATCAGCAGCTGAAAATTATTCCACATCAGAAGCATCATTGTCAGAAAGATGGTAATTACTTCCCTTCACCCGAATATACTCGATATACCTCCCTTCATCAGAATCTGACATACCACATGTACATAGCCTGTTTTCAAACAAAGATTCAATTTCCTCTAGTTTTTTCCCTTTAGTCTCAGGAAGGCAGCCGTAGATGAAGATTAGTCCCAAGGCAGCAAACCCTGCGTAGAGGAAGAAGGCTCCTGCAATGTAAAACAATTGGCACAGTCAGTTACAGAGATTCCCATCCCTTCTCTGTGCCTGAGCAGAGGGAGTGACAGAAGCAGCAGGTTGGGAACTGAAGAGTGTGTAAAAGCAAAGGTTGGAGGGGTAGGGTTATAACAATCAGCTGCAGGGCTGTGGGTGTAGGAGCAGGCCACTTTATTGCACCATTCTGCAGCAAAGGAAATTAAAAAAGAAAATTTCAATTCATGCCAAAGATAATAATGCACAGCCTCTCTGGGCAAGTCACTCTGCTGTTAAAACAAACAGCAGTTAGACAATCACATGCCCAAATAAAAAAAATCATATGTAGAAGGCAAAAGCTTTCTTAGTTTATCTTGACAGTGAAGGACACATTAAGACACTCCTCAAAATGAGAAAATCAAGCAAAAGAATGAGTCAGGATTAAAGTAACACTTGCAACCCTTACACCTAATTATAATTTAAAAGTCCCCTGTGGAGACAATTAGTACTGAGAAACAGCTCATCCCCGCCCATGATCCACCATACCTAGAGGGGCAGAGAAGGTACCAAAGGATCAGCAAACATTTACCTGCCATGTGTTGCTAGACTGATGATTCAAAGGAATAACAAGTAGAGCTGAAAGGCTCTGTACTAGTAATGATGTGAAGGTCACAGCAGCTCCCTGGCAGCTTAATGTAATTTAAATGACTGGTACTGGAGTGGCTGAGCAGTAACCTGACAAACGCTCCACAGGCTCCCGCAGACAGGAATTAATCAACATCTGTATTTCTGCAAGGACCATCTGAAATTGGCCTTGGATGCCACCACAAACTGCAAAATTGCAGATGCTGTGGGAATCAGCATATTTCACTAAGTCAGAAGTGGGATTTTTTTCAGCTTCTCTGTTTTAACCAACTGTCTAGGTTCTCAGTTAAGGACAGAAAGAAATGTCTTTTATGAAATCTGGACCAAAGTCTATAATCCAGGCAGGTTGTATCAGATCTCCAGTCTTACTGAACCACAGTGGGTTGAGAACACCGCATTTACAGCTGACATTTCATAGCAAAACAAACTGAGAGACCCAAAATCCATAGAAAATCTCCATGCCAGTGGCAGTACTGCACACATGAACACGTACTGTTACTTACCATAGTATGTCAGATATTCAGCTGTATGCAGAAATGTCAGTGACACCAGCACATTGAAAACCCAGTTGACTCCAGAAGAACACGCGTTTCCTGTACTTCTAGCCCAAAGTGGATAAATTTCAGAATTGACAGTCCAGGGCATAGGACCCATCCCTAAGAATTGGAAAAAAAGATCAATCTCAGTTTAATGGCTGGACTCAAAAGTAGATTTAACATGTAGCCTCACTATTTGACATTTTACAGTTTTACAACTGACATGTGAAAACAAATGTTTGCTTACCAGGTGCAAAGAAAACCAAGTACAAAATAAGGCCCAGAAGTGCTGTCCAAGAGTATGGAGTGGGGCAGAAATTATATGCCCAAAACAAATCTTCCTTTTTGAACACCGTTTCATTTGAGCACCTGAAAAAGAACAAAAAACCTTTATATTGAAGAATTTTCAAGGAAATAGGTGACATCGCAATATAAACATGGCAAGTAATGTCTCAGGAAAAGCTGACAAATATGTAATTAAGATAGAAAAGCTTCATCCCAGTTAATTTACCAAGATCTTTGAGGAAAGTTCTAAATTCAGAAACATGTTCTTTTTCCTGAAGCCTGGTCTTAGGAAGAGTAATCAGCAAAACATTCCTGAATTTACACACTTGCCTTGTATTTACAGATCTACATCCAAAAACTAGCCTTTACTATGCAAGTGGTGATACCAAAACCAACAAGACCATTCACAGGAACATCACACAGTGCAAAAAGAGCTGCAGCAGCAGGACTTTGAGCTAAAGATGCTGCATCCAAGGATTTAAGGTCAGATGGCAATTAGTCCTCACAACCTTGATGAACTAACTATATGCTGCACACTTTGTGTGTAACGAGTAATGTCTACAGAGTGTGCCAAGGTCAAATGAAGTTATAAAGAAAAAAGGCATGTATTTTCTTTTCTACACAGTGAAATAGTTAAGAAGAAGGCAGCATTTCTAATTAACTACTGAAAAAAAAGTGTCTCTATTCCAAGGAGTATGCGGAAATTACATATTTTGAGGAATAGGTATAAAATCAGGTATTTCCATTGACTTCCAACAATACAATATATTTTAAAGGAATACTGGTGACTTCATTTTTTTGTTACAATTTTTTTTTAAAAGTAGCATTTTTTAATAGAGACAAATCATCAGTGCAACTAGAGAAACTTTTCAGCTGCCACCACATCAATTGCTACAGACAAAAATCCATGTAGTTTTGGGAGAAGACTTAAGCAGACACTACTCTTTCATATGCAAACAATGTTATTTACTTGAAAAGAAGAAATCACAGAGAGCTGAACATCTGCCTGGGTTATGATTTCCAGATCAGCTGAGCACTTATGTGAAGGATATGACTCTCTTGACAGTAGGGAAACCAGAATGAAGATGCCTGCAATGGGTGATAGTTTGGCAACAGGTTGTGAGATGGTAGAGCAGCAGACACCCTGAAATGTTTCAGAGGACCTATTACCATTGCAGTTGACTTTCAAAAGCAAATTCCAACTAAAAATGTCTCCTCTAACTTTTCTCTTAGGAAACAACCAGCCAGCCCCAGGTTGAACAGGAATGTGCTAAGGACCAATGGCCAACCCACCACCACTCCCAGGGAAGAAATATTCCTTATGTCATCACTGATGTATCAAAAGGACACAGTTTAAAGCAGGATATCACTGTGAAGTCCCAGATCCAATTTCAGGACAGCTGGAAATCCAAAGTTCAAATACATTTAAAAGAGAGAGGTTAACCCAACAAACACTGGAAAAATGCACATGTGAAACCCCAGGCAAACCCTAATGCTGTCTTAATGGCAGTAAGCTGTAAGATTTGCAGGTCCACCTTGCAGTTGAGCAGCACCTGACCAACTGGAGAAATGTTGAGCCATGATGTGCTGCCAGCAATGCAGCCAGTGCTGGTGTGCACCTTTCTACCCTTCCACAGCTCTGCCTTGCTGAGCTCCCCTGGAAAGGCCATCTCATCCGGAGTATAGATTCACTTCCAGTCTCGATGTGAAAAACAAATAGAAAACAGGTCAACTGAACATTCCTCTCACAGTTATGTCCTTTGTGCCTGGATACAGCAAGCTCATGGCCTCAGATGCTACCTGGCCACTGGAGCACCCATCAGCCTAAGATACCAGCAGCTTCCCTGACAGAGATTTTTCACCTTTTCTCAGCCAAAGGTCCTGCTTCCCTCCTTGCTACTTCATCTTGCTTCCAGGTTCCTTCTTCTGTCACTTTGCTCTTTCACAGCTCAGCTTAGCATCTCTTTCTGTGTTATGAATGTGAGACATGGTTCATTCCCTGTTAGTGTCCACACTGATATTTCCCTACCCCTGTACATACCCCTCACTGCATTTAGGTTAAATCAGGTTTGAGCTGTGTCCCAGGTACAGAAGATTGAACTGTGCTGGAGAACAATCCATGTTTATACTGTAAATTTCTTATGTGTTAAGGAAATGTTGTTTAAAAGATTAATTACTGAACATTCAGTGATCCCGTTGTGACCTCCTGCTCAGCTCTGCGTAGCTGCTCCCTCTGTGCCTGCCCCATTGCAAGATGAGAGGAGTGCTCAGTTGCACAGTTTTAACATCATCACTTTTGCTTCATTTGCTGTTAACTCTAATTTCATTTGCAGGTGTTTGTAATGAATACAAGCTGATGAGCATTTTAAAACATCTTGATGCTGAGATGGGCTTCTCCATTCTGCCCAGCCAGATTGGCAGCTCCTCAGAGAAGGCTTTCTCTCAAACACTACTATAAACAAAGACATACTTGGTTTATTATCTTGCATCCATCTCCATGAGCACAAACCAACCTGCTGATTCATACAGACACAACTGCAGGCTGGTCAGCATGTTTCCTTCTCCTGCCATCTTCCCCCAGGTGTGTCCTACTTCTGACAGAATGGAACACAAATGATACAAGGGAAAAACAGATGTCTCCAAAGTCTCCTATGGCTGAAGCCACTCATCTATTCTCTGCTGTCTGCCCATAAATGAGAGGAAATTTTTTTGCAAGAAAGCAGGTTCAGTGCAATGAAACAGGAAAAACAGCACCGGAAACTAGATTTAATAGAAACCTTGCAGTAATGAACTGTGCTTTGCTCATCCTTCAGTAGTAAACCAGCATGGTACACAGAATAAAAGCAAAGACATCTGCATTTTCCAGCACCTTGCAGTGCTGGACATATTCAAAAATAACACTCCTTCAAGGCTGGAGATTTGTTCCAGCTCTGCTGCTGTGCTAATTCCACTGCTATAGTACTATTTCTGTAAGACTTATTATTTTGCTGAAGAATATATTAATCGTAAGTGTATAATATACTATCAGACAAAACTCTGAATTTTGTCCTGCATGAAGGGAGCATATATGATGGAAGCAGATGAGCAATTACCCATCGCTTCATGAGCTTAAACACACAGAAGAAAATCATAGAATCATGGAATGGTGTGGGTTGTAAGAGACCTTAAAAATCATCGCGTTCCAACCCCCCTGCCACAGGCAGGGACACCTTCCACTAGACCAGGTTGCTCAAAGCTCCATCCAACCTGGCCTTGAACACTTCCCAGGATGCAGCAGCCACAACTTCTCTGGGCAACCTGTTCCAGTGCCTCGCCACCCTCACAGGAAAGAACTTCTTTCTAACATCTAATCCAAACCTACCTTCCTTCACTTTAAGGCAATTCCCTCTTGTCCTTACAGGGCTTTGTAAAAAGTCCCTCTCCAGCTTTCTTGTAGGTCCCCTTTAGGTACTGGAAATCTGTCTATGGTCTCCCTGGAGCCTTGTTTTGTCCAGACTGAACAACTCCAACTCTCTCAAGCTTGTCTTCATAGGAGAGGTGCTCTAGCCTTCAGATCATCTTTGTGCCCTCCTCTGGACTTGCTCCAACAGGTCCACATCTTTCTTGTGCTGGGGGCCCCAGAGCTGGACACAGCACACCAAGTGGGGTCTCAGGAGAGCAGAGCAGAGGGGCAGAATCCCCTCCCTCGACCTGCTGGTCACACTTCTTTTGATGCAGCCCAGGACATGGTTGGCTTTGTGGGCTGCGACTGCACATTGCTAAGTCACACTGAGCTTCTTGTGAATCAACACCCCCAAGACCTTCTCCTCAGGGCTGCTCTTGTTCTTTCTGTGCCCTGCCTGTATGTGTGCTTGGGATCGTCCCGACCGACATGCAGGACCTTGCACTTGGCTTTGTTAAACACATGGGTCCATCCCTCAAGCCTGTCAAGGTCCCTCTGGATGCCATTCCTTCCCTCCGGTGTGTTGACAGCACCACACAGCTGGGTGTTGTCAGCAAACTTGCTGAGGGAGCACTCAATCCCACTTTCCATTTTGCCAACAATGATCTTAAAGAGCACCAGTTCCAGTGCTGACCCCTACAGAATGTTACTTGTCACTGGTGTTCACTTGGTCATTAAGGTGGTGATTGCAATACTTTGAGTGCAACCATTCAGCCAATTGCCTGTGAACAGCTGACAAGTGAAATGATGCAGTCAGGTACCAGTGCAAAGAGTTTGTATATACAGTATGCTGGGTAATGCTCATTTCCTTGATAATCAATATAAATTTTCCTAATACCTGAGCCAATTTGGTTGTACAAGGATTCCGAAGTACAACACTGAGAACCACAGCATGGGAAATGGCTATGCATGACAGAGCACAGGCAAAAGACAGAGACCAATTTGATTTTTCTCTCCAACCTCCATTAATTTTTGCTTTGCTGTAGAGTGAGGACTGTGTAGCCCTAAAGATATGGCTTTTGTGAGAATTAAATGTTTCATTCTGAACAGTTCACATACTTTTAATATGAAAACTGTTGACTTCTCGTTGTCTTCTAAGCCCTTCAAAGCACCTTAAATGGATTTAGATCAAAAGTCTTGAAAGGTCAAAATTTAAATCAAGTCAGGCTAAGGAAATTACTTCTGAAGAAAATCACTAATGTGATCATTCATCTCCCTAAAATGCTTGTTAAAACATGCATATTTCAAAATTACATATTCTGCTCTGAGATAAACTTTGACATCAGGTGCTGATGGCACTTAAAGATTTGAGAGCTAATTCACAGTTTCACTAATCCCTCATCTCTTTGTTCTGACAAGAGTAAAGCTACTCAAGGACTTCTCTTATGCTAGACTTTTGTGCCTGGGTTATCAAGATGATGGTAATCTACAATTTGCCAACTTATTCTCCAGTGTAACACAAATGTATTGGATTTAGGAAAAAACCTCCTTTAAGGAAATTTTTAAAGTCTCCTGTGTACAGTGCTGACTTTTATATTATGCCAATCCACTGAAAAATATAAATTTACGCCAAATTTATTGACTCATGTTTTCATCGGAAGTCTGTCATGGAAAAGACAGACATAGATAAGAGATACAATTTAGAGTAGCTGCTGTTTGGACTGAGGAAGGTTTCTGTAGAAGTGGGGACAACTTGTTTCCTTAGTTGTGGGAACAACTCAGGTTATTTATGCACAAAGAATTACTCAGCCGGTGGAAGAATCTGGACCTCAACATTTGGGTTAGGTCTCATAACTTCAAGCCCCTCTTCTTCTGCTAAAGACATTCAGTTGCCTGAACAAACCTCCAACTATCTTTAAATTACTTAGAGGACAGAATTTAGCAAAGTACCAGATGAACTGTATAATAACTTAGTGCTAGTCAGACAAATAACTAAGGAGAACTTTGGAAACCCCTCTACCCTGTCCCTCAAGTGGCCTCTCTAATCCACCCATATACATCCAAAATAGTTACATTAACACAACCCATAGAAAACAGTGACACCATAAGGTAGAGTTTCACTACAAATCAGCATATTCTGTTTTAAAGAAAAATCCCTCCTTCTTTTTAGTGCTTAATTTTCATACATACACCTGGTAAGATGCTATCTAAAGTATCAAGTGAACTGCAACTCTCGACCTTAAGGTGAACAGATTAATTTAAACCTGACAAATATCGGAATCAATAATTCCTAAGCTTTTTCACAGTTCCCTAGATACTGGCTTCCGTGCCTCAGAAGCTCCACGCATCTCTGGAGAAGTTTGCATTTATCACTCATAGTTTACGTAGAGAAATAATTCATCCATTAAACCAGATGTTGCTAAAAATATGCAGATGAAGCTTCTTACACCAGATGATGGCAATTGAAAAAAAAACCAAACAAACAAGAAACAAGAAAAGAACAAACAGATGCAGCCTTGAAAACCCATTCCCATAAAATTTCATGGGATTCAGCTAGGCATTGCTTAACCTTCACTGCATAAAAACACCAGCAGAGTTTTGGACACTCATTGAAGCTTTTTGCTATAGCTGGCAAAGAATTTTTAAAATATTAGCACATGCTTCAAAAACCTGGAAAAATAGCTTAGTTCACAGCAAGAACACAAATTGCACCTCAGCAGATGAAAAACAGCCTTTATCATGCTGATGGCCCCTGCTACGGGTTCTATCTGTTGTAAGTACAGGCTTGATGATCTAAAGGGTCTTTTCCAATCTAAATGATTCCATGATTCTCAGTCACGTCAGAACACACACACCTGCATGAGACTTAATACACTGTTCTGGTTTATGTCTGTTCCAGCCACCTGGTCACTGATAAACATAATTTTTTGGTATTATTTCTTTAGCTAAAAATCTTTAGAGAGTTTGAATTCGAACACTTGCCTTTTCTCAAGCTGGGAAATTTCAGCTTTGCAACTGCATCTGAATTTGCCCAATAAACAGATTGCTGGAGCTGTAATTCAATCTGATCAAATAGAGCAACATACTGAAAACAGGAGCAATTTTTCCCCAAGACAAATCATTCTCCAAAATTAGTCACATCAAAGGGGTTCTCAACGGTTTGCTGATCTGGATATTTCAGTACTTTTGTAACCATGTATTAGTGGATTCTGAACGGTGCACACTTATAGTGCCTTCCAAGTCCCGCTTGGAAACAGCCACCTCCAGGCCATGGGCTACAATTTTCCGCTTTGCTGTCACACCCCAAGCATTTCAAGCTTCATTTTTCATCACATCTATGAATCTATGAGGAGGGGAGAGAGACAAATCTCTGCTACTGTCAGAACACTGTCCAACAGGCTTCTCTCATCATCTTCGATGCACTCCCGACCTTGGGAAATGCACTTGAATAGGAAAACGCAGCGTAATGTTTATCCCCAGTGTTAGAGGCCAAGCATCTCAGATTTCACAGCAGGTGACAGCACCCACTAGGCACACATGTACACCAACCCCAGCTACAGCACACTTAAAAACTGAGAGCAGAAATAAGGATATACCTGGGTTTTTGTTATAGGAGACACAGTTACCTTAATCACGTTACACAGAGATTGACTTATATTTCTCTCCAAGCTTTTTCCTACTCTTCCAAAGTATCAGATGATAATAGAAGTGTCAGGAAACATTTGATGTCTCTGTGCTCTACAGAATGTCCTTTTCTAGTCCTAATTCTGATCCTGACTGGACACACTTGGTTTACCCCAGTATAAATTAAGATTAACTAGTAATAATTCAATTGTATGATTTCATAATAATAAATAATTCAAGTATTATATTAATAGTGCATAAACTTGTGAAAGGTCATACAACTATGAAACATAATCAACTGTTCACTTAACAAATACCTAGCAGTCATACGTACAGAATTTTAATGGGCAGAATTCAAATTAAAACCTGATCAAAATGCAAAATCTTAATTAGTTTTTAGCATAAGCATCTTAGCTGGATGTCATTGTCCTTCAAGTATTTCTGCCTATGATCATTTTAGCTACTTCCATCACTAGATAACAGGTCACAGTTTCAAAATATGGTATTTTGTGTGTCATTTCGACATTGGACACTTTCAGGTACAAAATTAGCTGTTCAGCTGAGGGAAAAAAAAAGAAGGAATAGGCTTCCTTCTTTCTTTTTCTTAGTGAAATACATCAAAACTGCTTTGATTTTCAACAGACATGAAACAGAAGACAAAAAGAAAGGAACAGAAAGATCATAAATACTGTGGTTTGGTTTTGTTAAAAAAATATCTTTTTGCATTGTTTTCTGGGAAAGGATTTCAAAATATTTTTATGCATATATTTAAACAAAATTAGTGCCTTATAAAATAAATGCAACCAAATCCTCAAATATTTAAATACATTACTGCACAAACTGGGTGCACAGAGGTCCCATCTGTATCCATTTATTTCCAAATCTAGGACTATACTCAACAAACAGCTGGCAGAAGATAATTTGGTTAACACCAGCTAAGGGGCTGACAGGTTGAAATCGTAACTGTAAAAATGAGGTATTCTCCAGCTAAGAAGCCATGAAAAAAAAGTGTTTATTATGTATACCCAGAAGACTACTTCACGGTTTGTAACTATAAAATTCAGCGACACCGACAGCAGTAAACATTAATTACAAGATGGAGAATCAAATACCAGTGTACACAATAAATAAACAAGAGTACAATCTGGTAATTATTTTGGAGAGATTCTTCATAAAACTGAGTAAATAGTTTAAAGGTACCACTTTTTAAGTAGAGACAGTGATTTTTTTTTCTCAAATTAAAGTATGACTCACTTATTAGCTTGATATGTTGTTATTTAGTGGCAGAAAATACTTCTCAGAAATCAGAGAAAGCTTCACTGGAACTAGACATCATACAAAGTTAAAGATACAGCAAGGTAACGTTAAAGGAGAAGCAAAGCCCACAACTGCTAAATGTTTTCATGAGAAGACACAAGAATATATTTTTACAACTTTAAAGATTATTCTGTGTATTTACAAGCTAAAAAAGTGTATGCAAAAGCAGCAATGAAAGACTGAATCATTTCAGGTAAGGCTCAGAAGGCAACAACAGGCAATAT
This sequence comes from Pseudotriccus pelzelni, assembly GCA_035584735.1. Lineage (NCBI taxonomy): Eukaryota > Metazoa > Chordata > Aves > Passeriformes > Tyrannidae > Pseudotriccus > Pseudotriccus pelzelni. Next base: position 13,931,960 of record JAWMRA010000041.1, on the reverse strand, counting down.
AAGATTTCTGCACTTTTTCCCCCTCTCAAGGACAAACTCCAGTGGTTTACAGACAAGTTAGATCTGTGTACTTTAAAGACTAAGACCTTTTCCTGCTTTTTCATCTGCAGAATAGGAACCCTGATCTCAAAAAATTAAAAATAACCACAGAGTGTTTCACAAGAGTTAAACTATCAGACAGTCCTTAAAAATGTTCTTAGTAAGCTACACTCTATATAAATCCTAGGTTTGCCCCTTCAGCATATCCTGTTGCTAAAATTTGTGCCTCTACAAGTGGTTGAGTCCAGGGGTGCACTGAAACTTCACCTCTCACCAGAAAACTTTGTTCATGTCCTTGAACAAATTTACTAATCCTAAATCTTTTACCTCTTTTGTTCCTCTTTCAAGACAAATTTTACTATGTCTTGCAGCTTCCAAACTACTGATGTGCATGAGAACTCCAACCACTTTATAAATGCTTTATAAAGAGGCAGGCCCCAGAGGAGTGCCCTCAGCAAGTCAAGAAGCCTCCCAGATTCCAGTGCTGTATTTCAAAAGTCTCAGCCAATCCTTGCAAAAAGCAAGATCCAGTAAGAGATGGAGAAATAGTTAGTTCAGTCCTAATTCTCGTATTGAAAAATTTCAGTTAAATGCTGCAGTTCTCATTATTCCTTTCTTTCAAGTATTATTAACTCCCAAAGAACTTAAGAACATTTAGAAATTTGAGTAGATATAATGGAGGTGATACTACCCAGCATTTTGAAGCCTTTTCACAGTCAATAGATATTTTACTATGAAAGTAATATCAAAAAATATAAGAAAACCACTGCATTCTACCAGATGGAGCGGAAAAAAAGCCATGATGTGGTAGAGGGCAAGACCCACCACTTGGGTGCTACAACAGTTTCACGTATGCACACGCGGGTCTGGGTGGAGACGTGATGTGTGTGATGGGGCTGTGGCTCAGTGATGTGACTTGCATGCACAGTGGTCAGTGGCATACGAGAATTACTGCTCTCCCACTGCCTTGGCAGCTGCCACGAATCCTCCATTTAATCATGTTCAAGGCAATCAAGTACAAACTGAAAAGAACCATCTCATGCCGCAGCACGGGCACAGGCACACGGCAAACCCTCGCAAGAAGTGACACCGGGGAATATTTAATTGCCTGAGAAGTAGATGCCGTTTCACGAATTTTAAACAACACGAGCACAAAGCCCTCTCCACATGACAACCAGCAAAAAGGTAGGGCAGAGGCAATCTGGAAACAGAATGAGTTATTATTTCTCTTCTGGCAGCCAACATGGTTGAGAAAGACGTGTGGACTTCCCGTGACCCCAGAACGTGCCTTAAAGATTGTTTAGTGGCTTTTCTGCGGTTATACAGAAATAACCACAGAACATTTGGAAAATCTGGAACAACCAGCAGCAGCAGTGAGCATGTGCATCCAGTCTGGCTTCATCCACTCATTGCTGGCTTCTCTTATTTCTCCGAAAGGAGGGAGTGCTCATTGATGATTTGGGCATTTCTTCCGACACACAAACCTTTGGGGAGTCCCAGTGATGAGTGCTAACTGGAAAGTGACTGCCAGTCACCCTGGGGGCTCCCGGAGCTCACTTGTGCTGCATGAGGCTCTCCAGCAAAAACCAGACAGATTTGGTCACTCTCTATTACTGCCTGCAGGCAAAGCAGGCTTTGTTCTGTTTGAGCTCTTTCAGGACAAAAATGCATTCAAGTGTTTTTTTATAAAGACAGACCAGCATATAAACTATTCCATTTGTTTTCAAGCCCCTCCCTGTACCTCAGCACTCCTGGTCTTTGAACTGCAGTGATTCTGCTGCTCCTGGGGTTTTTGGTGGAAGTTCTGGGTCATCCCTACTCTGACATGTTTGGGAGCTTATGGATGGAGCACCAGACTGCAATCAAATTACTGACAGAACTGGGGCAATTGAATTGAAGAATTTCTAGCTTCTCTTTCCAGATTTAAAAGCAGTTAGTCTCTCTGATTGTAGCTCCTTGCAGCATTGAATTACTGAAATAAACTGGTCTGAAGATTATGATGTCAAATGCAGCATTTTAGAATTTCATGCAGGTTTACCATAAAATAAATCTCTACCTGATGTTGAATCTCATTTGGTTTTTCACCTGATTTTACATTTCATTCACTTAATAATTATAATTTCTAAAGTGCTTTTGGTTATAACAGGAATATCAATGAGCTGCCTATTTATTGTAGAAGTATCCATTCCCCCAGGAGACACCTCTTTCATGTGATATCTAAAGACAGATCACCTCAATGAATACTGGTGGAAAGGGCTGAGTGTAGGGCTCGATTATAATAATTACTTACACTTACAAGTACCCTTTATTGACACTTGTGCTGTTCACCATGTGTCAGTAGTAGTGTCAAAGGAATGTCATCAGCATCTCAAAAGCATCACTTGAGTTACAGTTGCCAAAAGCATTTCTAAGATCATGTTAAAAGAACACCAAAGACATAGAAAGCAGTATTGCCGTTGTAACTTAGTATGAAAGTAACTTAGCAGAAATATTCACTGGAAGTTCACCCTCCAAATGAAATAGGCTCCATTTCAGTGTTACAATCTTTTTTTTTCTGAATGCTTCCAAACACTTCAGAAAACAATAAAGAAAGATTAAAAAAAAATCATATTGCTTTTAATTACCCCAAAATTTTAGACATACAAAGGTACTGTGAAACTGTACTTTAATGTTGAAAGTTGGTAAATGAAGTTAGCGGAGAATGGCGAGATTTGATAGCTCAAAACCAAAGCAAATCCCACCCAAACCCCAAAATCAAACCACATATGGTGACACAATTACAGCACAGGCCTGGTCAGGCTCTGTGGCTGCAGGCACTGCTGAGGCTTTACAGACAGTTTATTGCTTATTCCAGGCAGCAGACCCTGCACCTCACAGAGCCTGCCAAACCAGCACTGTGCAGAAATCACACACAGTCAACCACATATTTCAGTGGGAAGGGAAGAGAGAATAGAGTAACAATCCTTTGGAAATTTTTACTGAAATGAAAGGAAAGGACTGGGGGGGACATAATTTTCTGAATTTTCTGTTTTTTGTTGAATCTGAGACAAAAAAACCCCATAAGGACAAGGAGTTTAAAAAAAGAGATCAATATTACATGGATCAGCACATATTTTTAGCATTTCCCTGATCTAATTAATTTCTAATTATTGACATACATATAAAGTTTATGTTTCAATAGTTCTAACAATAACATTTCGACCAACATAACCTTCCATCTGAGTACTGAACTGTTACATTCATTTTCTGTAACAGCAATTTAGATACAAATATTACATTTTAACTACTGCCAGCCTGTCTACCATCACAACTGAAATCTAACCAGGCTACACTTGAGATCTTGCATTCATTGTTTTAAATAGATGATGGAACTGTATTTTTTAAAAAGAATTTTCCCTGATTCCAGTAGGTGGCAATAGCTCTGCCCTAAAAATCTCAGAGAAACTGGTGTTTCAGAAGGGGAATGAAGGACTGCATCCCTGTCAATCCCTTCTGGACTGGGGAGGCTCTGAACTAAATCATCCAACAGAGCTATCCAAAGAATGATTTCTCTGCTGCCAGCCCTAAAATTCACTGGAAATCATTAATGTTGTAACTGAAAATAGAGCCCCAAGGTTGTAAGACCACTTATAATAAGATCATTATTTCACGCCTGATTTGTGAGAGCGAGCACTTAGCACAGAGTGTCACTCTGCTTTGATTTGTGCATGCAGGTGCAATACATATGCCAAACCTAACAAATTTCATAAAATATAGAAATGATAAGTGGTAACATCATCATAAGTATTTAAAATTGGGTGCCAAAGACTTTATTGTTACATGCAACTCAAAGTTTGGGACCTGACAGTGGAAGAACTCGGCAGAAATCAAACAAATCCTCTACCTTCCATGGACTCTGACATCTAAAAAGTTTTGCATAGATAAGTGTTATTTAACAACAGCTATTTTCCCAAGACAATATGCTAAATGGGAATATGGATCATCTGAATCACAGGTCTGAAGGACTAAACAAACATGCAAAACCTCAAACTTGACTCTTACTATTATCTGTGCAAAGCTAATGTGGCAGCTGTGGAAAGCTATGGGACAAAAGAAGGTTTATACATCCTACAAGCAAGAGGAAATGCCCAAAGTGCTGTTGTTGAGAAATATGACTGCCACCTAACAGACTGCCCATTTCCTGGCCTGTACTAACCAACAAGCTGAGTTAAAATAAGGTCACAACTTTAAATCAAATGAATCAATAATTCCAGCTCATCTTGTGCCACTGAGGGATTGATGTTACTGCCTCCATTCTCAAGGAAATGAATCACATCTGCAGACAGCACAAATAATAATTTCTATGAATTAAACTCATCAAATGAATTGAACAGTGCTAACACAGAAACGTGTTGATTTATTTTCCCTCGAAGAGAAAAAAATATTCTAAAAACATAATTCTTTAAGAAGGTAAGATATCACAATTTTACTGCATCAGATGATGTGATTATTGAAGAATTACTTATTATGGAATAAAGTTATGTAGGATTTGGATTAGGGATGCTGTTAAAGATACAAGCTGCTGTATGGAGGTCTAAGTTCAACCCTGTGAATGTTCTTTATCAATAAAACTTCCTAACCACATGCATCTTTCAAAAAATATTTTCCACCCTCCAAACAGAGAAAATTTCATTTTAGTGAATCCATTTCACAGCATGAAAGCCTAAAGGAATCTACTGAGACAGTTTTCACTAAAGATTTTTATTTAAATCCAAACTTCAGAGTCTGTAGCTGAATAAATGCGAAAAAAACCCTATTAGAAATTCTCCCCTCAGAAAAAAAATCCACATGCTCCCAAATATGAGTCAGTTCCCTTTGGTTTGGCTCCAAGGCAGAAGGGGAAATCCCCAGCAGTAGCTCCCTGCATGCTCCCACTCTCCTCTGCCCCTCTCCCCGATCCCCTCAGATGAGCAGAGCGCCAGGGCCAGGCTCTGCCCCGGCTGCAACATCACCCCAGAAGAACCCGCCTGGTGAGGCACAGACATCTTTCAATCTGCCCCGAAAAAGATGAGCAGCTGAAGAAGCTAATTAGCAGCAGGCTCCTATGAGCAATTAAGACTCTCTAATGTACGTTTCATAACAGAGAGAGTGAGAAAAGCTGCAGGAATTATCTGCACACTGATAAGAGACTGACAATTCTCTCATACACATTGGCATTTTTCCCCTTCACTTTCCTATCTATCTCCTTTGTCAACTTGAAGCAAACATGTTTTTTAAATAGGAAACGAGTATTTCCCTTCTAGTTCCCCTTCAGCTGACCAGAGAATGACTGAAATGAGTAGAAAGCTGGCTTCTTCAACAGGATTTAAATGCACACTTCAAACACCATATTATCTTCTTGTGAAGATAGGCCAATCACATTTCCCTATCATTTTTAAAATGAAGAGCACGGACTCAAACATTTTTCCATTTAAGTAACACAATTCTCCCAGACACACAACACCATTTGAAAATGTTTTAGCTCAAGGTCCACTTTAGCTTTTATATTCCAGTTACCTCGGTGTTAGAGCATCTGAAGTAGTTGTTGCAACCAGTAACCCCAAATGGCTGTCAGCATCTGTCTCCTCACCATCCTCTACCAGAACGCCTTTTAAATAGTAACTTGGAGTAAGATCCAGAAGCAGAACTTAGCAGCAAAGTGCAATAAAAATGAACAGGTAGAGAACAGATGTTTCAAACTAACCAGTCCTCCTTTCAAACCTTGTTTTGTGCTGGATGTCCCTAACAAATAAATTCTGTCTTCAGCATGTAAACTAGGCATTCCACAGTCAGAATACATTCACTTCGTAACAGGTCTTAAGAGAAGTATATTTGTCCTTCCTTTCAAGCATCCAAAATTTGCTACTGGTTGAGTAGGTGTAGTGAGATAGGGCTATTAATAGTAATTCCTAAGTAATTACCCAAAAGGAATGTAAACAGCTTCCATTTAGATTATCATGTTTAGACCTAAAATGCAGATACAATATTAAAATTGCGCTTATTTTGCTACCTACTCCTGCATCACCAAAAACACAGGCTCATCTATGATTAAGGACACAATATTCTGCATTACTTTATCCTTCTATTCTTCCTATTCACTTTTACTAGTTAGCAGAGATGGCATTAAAATATGCATAAGACAATCAGACATTTTTTAAGTTACTCTTCTACCTCTCTAGCCTTTATGAATCACACTGGTATATGCCACTATTAGACTGTGATTATACTGTGTAACTGCCTCCTCCCAGAAAAGACCTTGTGCCTTACAGTTTAAGCTGACAAAGACCGTAATCAGTTTCAGATCTTTTTTTCATTTCTGTTTTTGCACACCTCACTAATACATATTAGATAGTATTGTGCTGAAGAACAGACTCCTAATCAAACAGGATGAATAGGACTGTGTCCTGCTTCTCCAGGTTTCCATACTTACTAGCCATGGGAAAGATAATCAGAATTTAATTCTACTGGAAACTGCAAATATTTTGGTTTTCTTTCGTAAACAATACTGGAGCAAAGAGGAGGCATTCTGTGTTGTGGTTCCTACCGAAGTGAAAAATATTCCAATTCAGTCAACATTTAGCATATTGTCCATCAAGAGATTTCTCTAAGACTACTGGTCATAACAACAGCTCTTCTGAGTTCTGCCAATATACATGCAGATATAAATATTTTAGTGATCCTGCTACTTTCCTGAATCATTTACTCCCTCTACTACCTTTATATTTGGCAAATGTGAGCACTATAATCGTATGTATAATCTTCATCTATTGATCTGAAGACTTAGCAAGAGAAATACTGGTTTATCCTCTAATTGGTGCCAAATTAAGCAGCATTTTTCAATGCAGATCCTTGTAGAAAGATTACAAATGATCATTTCAGCAATAAAATCTTCTACCAATACTTCCTGAATGACAAAGCAACTGAAGCCTACCAACAGACAGAGGAGTATTTAATTCTTGCAAGGTTGCTCTAATGTTAGTCTTTCCATGGTAACAGTAAAGGTCTGTAATGCCATTCTCCATGTACTGACAACAGATTCTCAGTCTTTAAATGTGTGAATGTGCACATACATTCTTTTGGCATTAGTAAAGCAGTCACAGCAACTTTTACAAATGTACTTGTCACATTGCAAAAACATCTCTATAATGCTGTGACTAGCAAATCAAGTGTAATAAACTTATTTATGTCTGTCTTTATTTACAAGCAGGAAAAGCAACCTGACATTTCCAGAAAAATCTAATATTCTTACAAAGAAAAAGTATTCTAATAATTTAAACATGATCTATCTCATCTGCTGTGCATTAGACAACAGGCAGCACTGCATGAATGTAAAGCTCCCCAGAATACTCCTGAGGCTGTGACAGATACTGGCACGTCCCCTTTTGGACATAAACCAGGCTGTTGCCTGAGAATCCAGCTAATGAACTGCCATGACTTTACCTTTTTTTAAAACCAGTGGAATGCAGTTAGCATCCCGGCTTGAATGCCAAGGTCATTAGGCACATTCCTGAGGTGAAAACTATTCCAAAGCTGGGAAGAAGGGCTTGACTGCCTGCCTGACCTGCTTCCTCTCATTGCCCAGGCAATTTAAACCCACTTTTCCCCAAAACAGGTTTCCAAGAACTCCTCAGCAAACTGACAGATATGAGCAACAGGCGCATAGTGACACACAGCAGCATTACTGAACATCTGTAAGCATGCCATTAATTTTACATGGAAGGAAGGAGCTCAGAAGAGCCAGAGGAAAACAAAGAGCTTCCCAAACACAGAGCTCTTCTTGCACTCTTGCCTTTGCACTGACTGCCCTGACAGAGGGGAATGATTCTTTATATTGACAAAAGCAGGATTCTCCATGAAGCATTAAACTGCTGTGGCAGGGAGATGCTCCTCTAACAAAGTTAATAAAAATGGCCGAAGAAAGCAAATCACTCAGCTCCTCTCCCTTTATAGATTTCTGTTTCAAATTGTCCTCCTTCAGGGACTATGGAGACCTGCCAGCTAATTTTGTGGACAGGATGGCTTCTAGGCTTGTCTCTGATCTCTAGATGATGTTATTATTTCTTCATAATTGTTTACTGTATAAAATCAACATCCTTCTCTCCAGAGGAAGATTGCTCAGAGTTACTCATGAGAGCCTTTTAGCTTGCAGTTGTGGGCCTGCTGTTGTCTTGACAACACACTCATGTCAAGGTTAATGTCATGTCAAGGCACTGTTAGTACCTCCTTTCCTTAAGCGGTTATTCTTTCAACTGTAAGAATATTAATGCAATTTAAAGTTTCTTGGCCGACCTTTAGGGTTATTCCAATTACATGGACAGAAGTTTCAAGGATTCTGAGAGTACTGTGGGAGTAATTGTAATTGTGCAGAAAAATCCCTAGATTTTGGGTTGTGCTCTGAAAGAACAGGACTGAAAGCAATCACCTCCACATTCCAACCTGTCTGAAAGAGGGACTCTGCCATGACCTGTGTTGTGTCACCTGAGCTTCATATTGGAACCTTCCCATTGCATCCCCATCTGTAAACATGAGATAATGTTTTTTATTAAGTTCACGGGGATTTTATAATTCAATGTTCATGAAAAGAACAGAACTGCAAGCCTTTCTGTGTTACTGCTAAGTGCAAAACTTCCCTAAATCTTGGAGAACAGATTCCCAACACAGAACTCTCAGACCACAATGAAAGAGAAGACACAGCTCTTTTAGTTTTACTACGAAGTGAATAATTTAAGAAAGTCTTGAAATCATCCTTTATGTGTCCCTGGGCAGAACTGGAGATAGCAAGGTTTGCATGTCAACAGCTGTTATGTTAACTGGTTCAGTAAGAACAAGGGCAGGAAAGCACCTGCCTGTGCTGGTGCCCTGGGCAAGAGGCTCCTCTCGCTGTTACTCTAATACCAGTCAGGCTTATGTAACTGATTAAATAATAAAAAATAAATCTCTATTACTTGTCTTACATGTATGATCTTCTAAGTGCACCCGTTGCACACCAGCCAGACTGCTTAGGGTCTGACTTGGACTCAGTCAGATTTATTCTTACGCAGCCTCCCTCCCCCAGGGCCTCTGCCAGCCACTGAGCTCCCCATATTCAAAAGCACCCAAACGTTATATTCCTCTTGAAAAATATGTGGATGCTTTAATTGTCTTCCTGAGTTTCTATGACAACCACAGCAACATAAACAGCCTTGCTGGCAGCCACAGGAGACTGAAATCTCTACTCTCTTCCCTCCCCCTCCCCTGAACTTCTCAATGTAGAACTTACCGTAACCAAATAAATATGATTACCAATAAACATAGAGGTGGTGCTGAGTACACCTGTCTGGAACTGCGGAAACATCTTGCAAATAAAAATACATTACAGTATTTTATGGTAACAGTCAAAACATTGCCTGCTACATCTGAAGTACCTCGGGACTAACTGTGAAAAACAGTGCAAAGCTATAAATTTATAAACAGGAGTTTTCTATGTAAGCTTGCAAGGCTGCAGAGAGATTTAAAAATATATAACAAGGTCTTCTCTGTTTGTTGGTGCCTCTGAGCACCACTCACCTTGCTGGTAGGTTACATATCAGAAATACATAAGCTCCTGAATGAGTGTCATGACAGTCGAGGTTCAGACAGCTGCAGAGCTGTGTGGGTGCACACACATCGTCTGGTGTGACTGCAGGCACCTCTCCATGGCTGCAGCTCCTGCTTTCCAGCAGGCAAATCATAAACAAAATGTGATCACAGCAGCAGAAATTCCCTGCACAGCACTGGCAGCCTGAGTCCAGGAGAAGCTGTTTCTCTGAACTCCCACATCAGGCAGCATAGTGAGAGCTGTTGCTTCTGACAGTGCTCAGACATCTGAGGTCCAACAAATCGCTCAGGTCTTTCTTCTCTCCTGAGCATCATTAGTAGCAAAATAAATTTGCCATACCATTTAAACTCATCCATCTAATACTGAATGGCATGAAGCCAGCAGAACACACAGGACTTATGAAGAGGCTGCACGTAACGGTTATGGTTATCAGCTGTCCACAGATCACAAAATCATCTTTCAAGTCACTAAATCACTTTCTGATCATAAAAATGCCACGTATTTTTTAAAATAACTACCCCTGTATGTCTAGTTTGTGACAAAGTAACTTTGTGAAAAGAGGGGCTGCAACTTCTTTCACCAGTGCTAGTTTGTCTCAGGCACTTGTTCTCCCTAGCTGCCAGAGAAATCCAGGTGACTCCAGCTGCTCTGAGACACAACTGGGGATGCAGCTATGCTGTTTTCCCTGCAGCAATCTCCTTCCTTGGCAGGGAAATCCCATGGCTTTGTGGGACTGATTTTTCTTTAAAGCGGACTCAGGATTTGAGGAAATGGAGCTGGGGAGTGGTGTGTGAATGTGAACCCTTGGAAACCAAAGCCTATGGCGATTCCCCCTGGGCTAGTGTGCAGAAATACATGTGTTTGGAAGGGGGAGGAGCAGAAGGAGGCAAAACACTTCTCTCTTCCTCAGGGCTTGGAAGGCACAGAAGGAGCCACCTGACATTTCACAGCTTGAAGGATCAGCTTTATGAAAACTGCCTGATTACAGAGACCAGGTGGAGGCAAGATAGAAATTAATGAAAGAAACCCTAGAAATGGGGGATGAATATTTGAAAAAAAGAAATGTGGATATTTTATTGGTTTTCTAACTTAAGGCAGGACTTTCCCTCCCGTGACAACCAATATAACAAATTTAAAATTGTTTGATTTTCTCTTGCAAGGTTTTAAGCAGCATCCTCATGCTATGAAATTCTTGCAAAACATGGAAATATTGCATTTTGCAATACGGAAAGGAAATATTTCTTCTGTCTTATCTAATTTATCTCAACAGGCTGTCTAGCAAAGAGTGCTTTGTGAGAGTGAATCACGAATATGAAAGCACTGCTGATCCTCACATTTTCTATGTTATACAGTAACACTGCCTAATTAAATAAAGTTTGATTTTATTTATCAACTATTCATAACAAGTTTTTGTTTTCATGTATGTCTTCCTGCATGCTAGTATGACTTTGCCAATTACAAACATGTCACTTCAAACTACAGCATATAGGAAATGAATGTTTACTTGGAATACAAAGAGACATCTGTTACCTTACAAATATGAGAGTCCAAGTGCTGCAGAGTATATTGGGATATCAGGCAGTATGCAGGGCATGTTGCATAATGCACCCTTGAAATTAGTCACAGAACAAGTAAGTTGGATGAGATTTTGTGGTTTTCATTGTTATTTATTAACTGTAATAGCCCCAAAATGATCACAGTGCTTTTAAATTAGGATGACAAAAAATGTAAGCTTCTTTTTTCTCCACCTGGAATGAATTAATAGGCATAAGATTCTAATGGCACTGAAATCAAAAGGAGGACAATTTTAGAGTAATTTTAAATTAATGATTCTACAATTAGTAGGTATTTTCATAACTTTCAACCTCTGTCCAATATGACTCACTGCCACTAAGGCATTTGGTTTTAACTTCAGAGAAATACATATGAAAGTTTAAAAAATTTAAAAAAAAACCCCAAAACCCAAACCACCAGACGAACCTTTGCCTATTTTCCAAGTATGTTCATGGTGCGTGGGTGGCTGAGATGAATTATGGTGAGGCAGTTTTATCAGAAGTAATTACCTAATTCCCTTGTGGCTCTGAACCATTGTAAACTCTAATCCAAGCCCCAATCATTATTAAAGTATTCATAAAGCCTTTACAAGACAGTGTTCCAACTCATAAAGCCATTCCTTAAGAATAGGCAGTACTTCAGAAAACTTGAAGATTGCTGTGACTTCACAGGAAATCTTTGTGCTGCTTAAGAAAGAGGTGTGATGTATTTTGCAGTTGCATTTTGACTTACCTATGAATGCCCATGTTTTTACAGCCCAAGTGTAACATATGGCATGACAACGCTTTTAAGCACAGAAACGCTGAAATCTGTGGCCAAAACCCATGCTTCTGACAGTTTGAACTTTTCAGATTTTGATCATTTCAGTTTAATCAGCTGAGCTGATTGGTTTCTTTAGTTGGCCAAGATTAAAAGCGTGGTTTAATTAAAACACTTAAAAAGAAGATTAATTCAGAGGGCTTTAAGTATATAACTAGGGAATATGCCACCTCAAAGGAGTGAAGCATTAAGGAAAGGTAATTTATCTAATCGTTAGTGTATTTTTGTCATAATTCCTAAGTGACAGGCTACACCAAACTGGCTGCACACATCAGGGTCAAGGCTTTTATTTAGAACAGTTAGAAAGTAATCATCCATTTTTGACAATGTCACACTGTTTTTTTCTTCCAGAACATCCTAAGAGTAATTTTTTATGTAAAAGCAAAGTTGTTATCAATAGCATGAAGTACACTTTCTGTAAAGCAGAAGACCAAAATCTTGGAAAGTGACATACCTGCCCCAAGCTGCTTTCACTGTAGAATCTTTATCAACAGGAATGCACGAGGACTCAATAACACTTGATTTATTCAATTTGTAGCAGAGACCACAGTCTGGGTCTAACATACATCCATTACAATAACTGAAAGAAAAAGAAATAAATATTTAAACAACACTTTATTCATTTGCATGTGTCAAAAACAACAGCATCTCATCGTCTGTCTTGTAATGCACATAGTTCAATTGTCTGTGTTGAAGACAAGACAACAGAACTTCTCAAAAAAACTATCACATATTGCTTTCACCTTTTCCAGATAAAAGTCAATCATATTATCTAACTGTAGTAGACATTTCCTCTCTTGCAAAGATAAATAAGAAACTTGTAATTCTGCAATTATCAATTTTCAAAGGAAAGGACAACATCGATATTACAGCAGCGAGACTTAGTTATATTTTGTTACATCAATATTAGTACAGCAATGGGCAGTAACCAAGAGCTGACAGGAACAGAAGACAGCAGGTGAATAAAACCATTTTTGTAAATCACAAATGTATTCAAGTATGCAATAACAATACTAAAGAAATGTATAAAACTATAATGTTTTCACATATTGATAAGAACCTCATGATATCAAACAGGATCCTGATGCATGATTTTGAAATGCAGAATATCATCTAGTCAAATGATGTTATCAAAGTACCTGTTAACAACGTGAATTTATAAAAAGCAGGGTGCCAGCACATCCAGCATGACATCCTGGCACAGAAAGCAGCCATTTCCAAATACTACATGCTATCAAGTGAAGAAGTAGATCTTTAAGTCAACTGCATGCAAATGATATTCAATGTGAACACCATTAAACACTGATTAAAGTGGTCTTTACGCAACAACTCTCTTCAGCATTCAAGGTTTCTCTAGATTTATTCCTTTCAGGTTTTACATTAAGCAGCCAAATACCAGAGACCAGCCAGAACATCAGCACAGGAATGCAGAGACTGACAATTAGACACAGCGATGGTTGTCATCTTTATGGTGCTGCCAGCAGAGGACAGGATGGGGACTGGACACCTCACCATTTTCCTCAGTGTCCTCAACAGAGTCAGTGCAGAGATGAACCACAGAGCTGAGCTGTGCTCTGTCTGTTCTGTCCTGCTGGGCTCACTCTATGGATAATGCAGCGTAAACTCATTTGGTGCTGGGCATCAGTGATCAGTCAAGTAGGAAGCAGAAGATATCTTATTTATTTCTGCCTCCCATCCAGGAAAAAAACCAAGAGATTTGATTATTGATTACAGTGTCTGTCTATATGGCTGTTTGTTCAGGTGATCCTCTGGCTTTATTGGATATCATAGAATAATTTAGGTTGGAAAGGACCTTTAACATGATATAACCAACTGGTCTTCCAGCTGGCATTCGACATAATAAGGGATGCTGGATTTCATGTCATGCCAGATGTCAGAGGTCATAGTTTCTCATAAGAATTTAAATAATTTAAAATTATTATTTTCCACAGCTTTTTCAAAGCTTATCTTTAATAGTTAAATAAGTATTTACAAGCCTTGAGTTTAGGATTTCCTGTCATTAACTATATAGTGAGTTCACACAAACAGGCTTTGACTTTAGGTTTTAGAGACAAGACCAATTATGTCAGACCAAACACAGAAATTCAATACACAAGACTTAAAGCCATGTCAAATCTAACTCCCAGCAGACTTAGGGTAGGCAGTTGCTGTTCAAAGCATTTAACATTCTTCTGTGCACTGTTTTATCACTGACACAAAATTTTATGTTGTCTTTGACAAGATGAAGACCACTGTTTTTTCCTCCCAAATCCCAAAATATGCACATTACAACTGTTTCATAACACAGCAAAGAAATCTGTATTAATTAATAAAGTCTAATGATCACAGAAGATGCAGCACGAAATAAGCAAGGAAGACTGTTTTTTCAAAGAAGCAATAAAAAAATCAAACAAAGACATCATGTGCTGAGGCTGTTTACTCTCAAAACAAAATATATAGTAGTTTCAGGCTTATGTTCTTCTTCACTCCAGCTCCATTGCTATTTCCTAAAGAAAACCATTTAAACAATTTGAAATCGAGCACAGATTCTGACATACCTGCTCATAGGAATGCAAATAATATAGGACATAGAACATATCAGGAAAAGAAATGCACAACATAAAACTTACTGACATGTAACTGTACTACAAAGCTCCTTTCTGTCCTCAAATGTACCTTCTTTTCAACCCTACCCATATATATCCAAATATATATCAGAGGATAAGTCTATAAATATACTGATAATTCGTCAAATCGACACCACAGATCAGTTATAGCCTCAAAAGCTCTATCCAAGATCTCTAGGTAGGAAAGGAAATTTGCATCCAATTATCAATGGGAGATATGTTTCCTTTACTTTATCGTGAAACTTTTATATTTGTGCTAAGTTTATGAACTAGTGTCTTGAAAACAGGCTCACCTGTGAAGAAGAGACAGTTGAAAATTCCCAGGCAGGATGGTTCTCTACCAGACTGACAATTCAATATTGAATTACCTGATAGAGATTATTTGATTTCAATGAAATCAGGCAGCATTACAGCAGAAAGATTTTACAGTGTGCCTGTTTCCTTCCCTGCTTACCAGCTGGGCTCCTAGGCAACCCAACATGAAGGCAAGTGTCTAGACTTCAGATGCTTCAGCCTGTGTAACAGAATAACAACAACCAGGAATGCGAAGATCCAGGAGTTCAAAGACACCCAACTTCTTTGCAGATCAGTGCAGCATGAACTCAACAGAACAGAAGTCTCGGTAGCTTGACCTTTCAGTTTAAGGGGAACTGCCATGGAATGGGACTTCTGGGTTCCTGCTTCATCATCACAGCATGTTTACTGAGAAGCTGATGGACTATTAGAATGTGTATCCCCAAACCTGCCATTCTTCCCTCTGATTCTGCCAACTGTCAACACGTCCTCTTTATGTGACCAAACAGGAATAATTGACATCTAGAAAGGTGGACAGCACTAACTTTGAGGTCCCTTAATAGCCATTTCTTGCCAGCCTGAGCATCAGCAGTTTTGAGAATGCTCTGCTCTGGAGCAGCCTGCCTGATTAACTGTTCCTTAGGTTACAGGTTGATCACAAAGTTCACAGTACCATCCTCTTTCACGGACATCTTACAGTGTGTGAATGAATTATTAATTGACTAGATGTGGACATTTTTCCTGATACCAAAATTACTATTTTCTTTTTTCCTAACAGTGCAGTTACTAGCCTCTACCATAGTCTCTAAAAATACTGAATAAAATCTCTGACCTGCCAAAGTGACTCTCCAGATGACAGTAAAAGGTTCACAATTGCTTTTTCCTCACTGCTTATGCTTGGTTTGTCATTACATTTTGCGCTTTAAATTTGCAAAATAACCTTGTAAGTAATGACTTTCCTACATTTCTCAGCAGTCTCATAATGTAAGCTGCAAGCTCTACCTTATCACTTTTTGTTGAGTGATTTAGCTCTAAAAAGACCTTCGCCCAGTGCCCTTGCTCTGCAAGTGCCATTTCTCTTCTTGTCATACTATTTTGTCTTTTTCAAGCTGAATCTCAATTTCTGAATTATTAATTTCAAAACATTTCACTGATTTTAATTTTTGCCACATTTTAAAGAACTTCCAACGTTGCCTTCTATGTTCTGTTACCCAATTACAAAATGTATCAGTAAGTTCCTATTGTCTGGTTACGGAAATGCAAACAGAACCTGGTAATACGTTGTGGACTGTGTAGCTCCTTGACAGAATGTAACGCCTGATTTCACAACATTCTACTGTGTGAGTAGCGTGAACACCCACTCAAGAGTATCAAAATGTCCCCAAATACAGATGTTTTTTGGGACAGACTCTTTCCTCTTCTTTTGGATTCATCATTCACACTAAGCATATGCTGCACAAGCAGCCTGAGTATGCGAAGAAGGATTTATATGTGAAAACCTGATACATCCACAACATACAAGTTGGACCTGATGATCCTTAAGGGTCCCTTCCAACTTGAGATATTTATGCAGGACATTTTGTTCATGTCCTGTGTTCTCCAGAGAGTAAATTCCACTGTTGTGGGCTTGCTGAACACACTGTTCCTGCTCTGTATGAGGCAGATATTCATATTTCTGAAGAAGCTTTTACTCATAGAACTGCAGGAACAATAAAAAACCATTTCAGGAATGGCTCAGTGTAGGGATGGCAGGGTCCTGCAGTATCTACAGAGGATTAGCAAATCCCTCCCAGAGAGAACACAAGCAGAAAATCACTGCAGGCTGGAAGGAATGTCACTTTGACTGTTCCCTGCTTTCTACTCTTTCCAGCTTGCTGTTTGCCACAGGAGAAGCATGATCCTAGGCCAGGTGGATATTTCATTCTACCTAGCATACCCTCAGATTTAATCTTTGCTCTCAAGATTGGTTATACACAGAGTCTTCTGCCTCCCTTAGTGTACAGTGTAGTTGCTTTCCAGCTCCTTGTAAAACAACAACAGACTTCCTTGCTTCTGTGCTTGCATTTTCCTGTTTAAAACTAGACAACGTCCCTTCCTCCAGCCCCAGTGAAAGAAAATGCCCAAGATGCATGAGCTGAGTATCACTGGTCAGGACATGTCTACTCAACTGGACTCAGCAAGGGACATGGGCAACTGATGAATCCAAACAGCCAAGGTATTTAATTCAACAACAAAAAAAAATAGGGACTTTTGGACAAATACTGCAGTATCAGCTCTGTTCACATGCCAGGATATTGATGCTTTCAGCCACCTACAAAACTAAGAAACTTAAGGTTTTTTTGGTAAATAGCTTACTTCATTTTTATACACAAACTCATTTCAGTTAGGTATTAGAACCGTGCTTAAAACTGGTTGATGCTTGTTTCTGAGGCCTTGTGCTGCTTGCACATGCTTCACCCCACCTCAGGCACAAAATCAAGCCCCTCTTTACACTTCTAATGATTCCTGTGTTGTTTCCAAAAGTGAAGCACCAGATTTAGATTAAATATAACTGGACAAGAATATAGGGGATGCTTTAAGCAGTTAAAATGCGTGCTAACTGCCTGATAGCACTTCCAGCTATCATATCTCGGACACAGGAAATACAATATTTAACAAAGAACGAGAAAAACCCACTTGGACTTCAAGAGCGCTTTCCTGCTACTATAGCAGACCAAATGACAGTAAGGTCTACCAGCACTCTGTTAGGTGTGTATCCACATGTGATACCACACATGCATGCACTCAGTGATGACCACAAGGAGAAGTTATAATTTATAATCACATACAATCGTATGCTGGCTGCAGTTCTGTAATTAACCACACAGATGGTCCAACAGATCTAAATCACAGTTATGTTCAAGCATGATTAAGCCTTTCTCATCTTCAGTTCAGGCTGCTGCTCCATCTAGGCCTCTGAAACTATTCTTTGGTGTCCCCCCTAAAGTTCTAGACCAGATCTGAATCCTTATCCTTCCTGGTACACCAGCCACATAAAAGCACATTATCTTTCTTCAAATGGTCCTTAAACCTTCTTCACAAAGGCTCACATGCCTCAACTATGCCACATAACTTATGTCATCTCAGAGCAATTGTTTTCGGCCCATTGGTGTTTGCTACTTCTGCTTCAGATCTGGTGAGGACCCCAAAGGCTCATCTATTCTTCCCACCTATCACAGTCCTATCAAGGAAATCACTCTTCACAAACCTTGCCTAGTCCTTAGATCCTCATGGCTACACCACTACTGCCATAACACCTTGGCAGCAAACTGTGTTGGAGTGCTGACACCTCATGAAAAGTGTCCTGATCTACTTGCTCATAGGAATCAGTTGCTTTTTGTCTTTGATGGTATTTTTTTCCGAATTTATATAGCCCACAGCACTCCTGAGAGTGAGCACTCCAAGCACTCCTGAGCACTCCAGGAGCTTCCTGATTTATTCCTGGAACTGAGTAACACAGATAATAAGGAACAAATACAACTGATTTATATGTAGCTTTATTTTGGATGTAATGGCAGTCTCTGCAGCATACTTCATTTTTAAAACTACTCTTCCAAAGAGACCCTACACATAGACACCATACTCCCAGCTTCCAGGTAGATCAGATAGAAGCCTTGTTCAAATTTGATTAAAATCACCCTTGTGTGACTAAAGCCTGCAGATCATATAAAGTATGACACCATCACTTTGGAAAACTAAAAAAAAAATTCCCTAAGCATTGTTTCAGTTTTTGTTAAACAGCAAAGTCTTAAAAGTATTGACAGAGATGTGAAGTGTTAGTATGTTACTCTATGAATAACAATACCTTGTCTCCTCACAAGTGCAGAATTTGAGTCAAAGTATGTGGAAATGTTAACAACAGTTACAGGGACGGAACTGCACTCACAGATATTATAGTTCAGGTAAGTCACTTTTCAGATCTTTGTATTTAAATTGAAGAGAGGATTTTTTTCCTCACTCCCATTAATGATGTTTACTACATGGACTGACATATTCTTTATAATTTCAAATTAAATTACAACTTTTGATTGATAGGAACAACATGCCAGCAAAAAGAAAATTATTACCAAGCAATATAACCTTATAATATTTACTTAATAAATTCCAAGACTACGTTGAGGTCATTTCACAGTTCTACAACATAAACTATCAGAATTTTAATTACACTTAATTAGAGCTGGCAAAAATATTCTCAAACATGTTCATCTCTTCACATATTCATAATTTTTTTACCTTAATGGCCAAACCACATTACTTATTATTTATTATTTATTACATTATTTATTACTGCAATTCTCAGTTGTCAGAAAGACCAGTAGCTCAAGCACTTTGACAGCAGAAACAGAAAATGAGAGTCACACTTTAAAAAATACTGGTTCCATGATACAGTGACATTATGCAGAGCACCAATGCCTAGTTTGCTGATAAATCAGACTGTCAATGAGTTATGTCAATAAAATACAGTATAATAGCTAATACACTTACTATATGCATCCTAAGGCTATTAAATACAATAAAACCAGCTTCAGTTACTAGGTCAGCTGAGTTTTTCTGGACTGATCACAATTATATACTCTTGCTACATTCATAAAGAAAATACATATTTCTGTCCATTAGCTATCTGATAAAATGGTTATGTTAGAGTACTAAATATTGGTGCCTCCATCTCAGTGGTGTGCATTTGTACAAGCAGCTTGGGAACATTACCCACGTGAGGGTGACTAATTCAAAGATGAACAACAGAGTCCTTGTGTGCCCAGCACAGCTGGCACCACCCGTATTATTCTAATCAGCCTCAAGACAATCTGTTCAGGAAGGATCCTGAGAAACTCCTTGGCCACAGGTATTATTTCCTTAAGATATGAGGGTTAACCTAAGCTTAACACAATATTTACCATTTTCATATAGTAACTGAGATGAAACATTTTGCTTAAGCAGAACAAGTTCACATTATGTCTTCTACAGCTGACCAAGTGTCAAGAAGTGCAGCGAGAGAGACGGACACATGAATGAAAGCAGGCAAAAGAACCAAGAATACAAGGCAGCAGGACAACAGTCCTTTTACAGAAATGGCTCAATGTCCCAAACAGTCACACCATTGATTCATTAAAGACTGGGAAAAGGTGAGAGGGTAACTAATGTCCTAATCTCAATCCCCTTCCAGAACCAGGCAAGTTCCCAGTAAAAACAGGAACATGTCTATAGAGTTTTGGTAGTCTGAACAGGAATGGCTAGTTCATCTTTCATTTCTAAGGTGACAAATTTGGGGATGGTGTTGGTTTGTATTCTCAAATTTACCTCTGAGCTTCTCTGTGACCTTGATGATATGTAACAGATCACAGCTGCTGAGGAGATTAAGATCAAATAAAGCAGGTGACCACACTGCAAATTATCTACATAACCTTACACAGCTGAGTATGAAAATGAAGTTTGATTTAAGGATGGCACAGAGAGAGCATTCACCTTGCCCCTTCTCAGTGAGACACACACACGCTTCTACCTGTGAGGAGGTAAAACAGATTTCAGTATTTGGAGTGCCCTGATGAATTTGCATTATTTCCATGATTCAAATTTTGTTTCACAGATCTATGGATTATTTTTTGTCTGTTTGACTATGACATTGTACATCTCTACACCAAATGAAAATCTTTTGTTTGATATTCACAGCATATCTTACTGCTTTGTTTTCTGTAACCATGTACAGGTATCTTATTACTCTGTTTGCATGGCACAGCTCTTTCAGAACACAGTGTTCAAGCCCCAGGTGCTTTTTTGAATTAGGACAATGACTATGCTCTTTATTTGCTAGTCTGTTCTATCTTCATTGTTATTCTAACAGCAGGAATTAATCTGTGCAGAGGAATATGGATCTGAAGGAACAACAAGCAAACATACTGCTTGTAGTAGCTCCAAGGGTTTCTTAATGGACACCCCCTCTTACTCAAACCCAATGGATTTGCAAACATAAAAAGCATTTTTACTCTGCACAGTAACAGTGAAACTTCCGTCAGCAAAACAACTGAAGTTATCATAACTTATCGATACATTCTGGCAAAAACAAATGCAAATTATATTTAGGAAACACCCCCACACACTGAAATGCTCAAGCTGCAAACAGGTTTATACTCCAAGGATATCTCAGCTCAGAGAAGCACTGTGCCACCATTAGGTGAAGAAGACTCTGAACTGCGTATGTAGGCATACATATTCCAAAGTAGTTGCAGGGAGATGGCATTACGTGTCCACCTTCTGAAGTCCTGCTACCTTTTGCCATTCCCAAACTTTCTGAGATCTCTTGAAGGCTTGCAAAATACAATGCTAAGCAATCTGAGATACCAGCAGTTACAGTGGAGCGAGCTAAAATATGGGTTAAACAGCAAGAGACCACTGCCATTAAGTTACCTCCTTTTACTTTGATTGGATATCCTGTTTGTAACTAGGTGTGCAGTAACACTTGCTGCCCCACATGGAGGCTATCTCAACAGTATTGTTCTTAGAGTAGTAAAGAAAAGATGAAAGACTGCCATTATGCAGAGTAGACTTTTACTTCCAAATCCTCTGGTTTGAGAATCTCTTTGATTCAACTCCGTAATTGCCATAGGGAACACATCCAAGGCCAAAAAGGAAGGAGAGGTGAGCCACATGGCATAAACCCCAGCCTTTAGCTTTCCTTTGGTTTGCAGTCTCCACCTCTTGCTTCCAAGACCATGCATGTTATGCTGAACTTCTTCTAACCCAAGTGGAATGGTGAAAATACGACCTGCTTTCTCATGACTAAAACAATTTTTAAAATTTCACTCAGTTTATTGACAATGTGCACAGAAAGCAAGCATACTTGGTTCTTAGACACTTTCCCAAGTCAAATATAATATTTGCTTGTAAGTTATACCCTCCAGAAATAACAAACTCTAGTATTTGGGATGCTGAAGGAATATTCTTCCTTTAACTCTACCAGGATCATGGGTTGGTGATATTTTGAAGCATGAAAATTTATACAGTTTTAGATATACAAGTGTGAAAGTTGTTATTAAGCATATCAGTCCTGGCTTTTGTGTCTTTCTACTGAAGTACAGCATAAGACTAAAATAGAAGCACCTAAAGCTTTCTGATATGTTACTCATTATTTCCACTCCCCTCATTCACTTTTATCTTTAAACAAAGAGAGCTCCTTCTATTTCAAAATATTCTCAAAAGAAAATATTTCAATTCTTTTACTGCTCCTTTTCCAGACTCTCAGAATTTGTATCATATCTGCTTTTGCTCACTTCACATCAGAAACAGAAATCACAACAGATTACAAGTATTCAAATAATTAATGAAACAAGATGCCTTTACTAGAACTACCTGTTTTAATTTTTCATGCTTTTGCCCAGAAGTGCATGCCACACAAGCTGTAGTGGGTCTGCATTTCTTTCGTGGCTGGCTGTGGTTGACGGGAACATGAAAATTCGGCCGAATACCTTTTCGTTGTTTTTTAAGGTGGACAAGCCTTATTTCTTCTATGCAGATGTTATACTGTTTCAGGTTTTATAATACCTAGCTTTATTAAATAACAAATTATAAGTTCTGCAAAGGGTGCATTTGCTCTCTCCAGACATCCTTTCCACACAGTTAACTGAAGGCCTAGGCAAATCCTTCTAACACTCTTCTTTTAAGGTAATCTTATTGCAAAAGGAGAGCCTTTGGAAGCTCTTCCCCCCCTCACCATTTGCAGCCAGGCCCATCTCAAAAATTACAAAATGTAGCTGACTCCATAGGAGTAAAAAAGCAGGGTTTTGCATGTAGAAATCTGTATCTGGCAGTATCTCGTGTTGCAGTTTTTAGTATCTATTTACACTCAGATATTACTCCCCAGATCCTCAGAATCTTTCACCTAAGGCATTGCTCTAGCGTAAGAAAAGCCATGAACCAGCCAATATTGCTAGGAAACTAGAAGCATAGCTCTCCTTTCTTGGCATTTATTTCTATTACAAACACGTGTAAATCAGATTTTGAACATCAGTAAGAATTTCTTCAGCCACTGAACTAGGCTTCTCTGAATAGGGAAATTTCTAGTCTGCCAGCTAAATGAACAAAAGAGCACTCACATGTGAATGAAACCCACAAAATATAGAAAATCACACATCCCTAAAACCCCATAAGTAATGTTACTTGAAACTATGATTACACATGGAATTGCATCTTCTACCTGCTATAGAAAAACAGGTCAAAAGCATCACATTTATTTTAATTGTTAATTGGTAAGCAATTATCTGAAGATTATTTTTCTCCACTCAGGAAAACCATAGGCAAGAAACACGTATTCTTGAAGACTGGACGAATGATCACGAAATCTCACCTGTACTTTGTGCAGGTAGAGTTTTGATGTGAAGGATCTGGTGGATTAAGTGTGATTCTTGGCGAGACCTGAGCTGATAGCAAAAATCCCGAAGCTAGGATAACGAGTGCTACAGCAGTACCTAAAAACACAGATAAAGAACAATGTCATACTTTTCTCTAGAGCACATGAGATCATTCTCTATTGAACTGAACTCTGCTTGAAAAAGTAAGGCACCCCATCACTCTGCACGTGGCGTTCACTAAGGAGTTGTGATGAGAACCTAAGAAAAATACCCTTTGCTACATCCACATCTTGAATTAGGTTAAATGTTAAAGTCGAGTGCATCAGGTTTAATGTTCAGATATTAAATCAACAGGTTGAGACTTTTCTAATATGTGGAATTGACAACTGCATGAATGAACAGATAATACTATTTTTTCATGTTGAAAAAAATGCTGTAAAGGTAAAATTTAAGTGGCTTTGAAATCACCACACTTCTCGCTCCCACACCCAGACTTGCAGACTTTCCTGTAAAAAAGAAAATATCATCAGTTTTTTCATTGACTCTACTTCCCTTTGTGAAACGAGAGAAATTTGACTTTTAGTAAAAACACCATCAGAAAGTCCGACACCAATTTCTGATTTTGTTTCAAAGAGCACACATAATATCTGCTGGGAAAAACTCTCCTTCTATCTTTTTGCTCCTGTCTCCCCCAACAAATTCCTTGTGCATGAGCTGGGCAAAATGAGAAGAGGAAGATGACAAAAAAGGTTCATACTTTGTGCAACAGGCCATTACTAGAACACAACTTATAGTTTTCCTACCTTATTTGTCACACACATGCAATATACTGTATCATTTTAATGAAAATTGACATACCTCATTACTCATGATACTTCTGCAAGTGCCTCAAACTCAGATCTAATAAAACTTTACATCCTGCTACTGAATGAGGCATCAAGATCTACATTGTATAAAATACCCTGTATTGAATACTCACTGTTTATGTGGCATGTTTTATTTGACAGATCATGTACAACATGTATGGCCTGATCTAGTAATAGCAGTAGAAAATTAGTAATAGCATTACTTGTGAGTTAGTGACTGATTATGCAATAACATCATCCTTGCTGCATAAAATCAGTCTCAAGAACCACTGAAGCACATCCCAGTAGGAAGGTAGCACACATTTACAAGTGTGCAATAATACAGGTTAATGATTAAGGGCAAATGAAAGACATTGTATTAAATTCCAAATACTCCTCACCATCTCTTTGCTTAGTATGTTAAAAGCATGTAAGTAATTTTCTCAGTAACACATCTGGGTGAACCTTTAGAAATGCCATTACACTAAAACCCTCAACATGTCAGTCTGGTAATCTCTGAGAAATTATGCATTATCTGCTCTCTACTTTGAAGTTTAAAGTATTTTTGGTGGGCGGAGAGCAGAAGGGATGTATTGGCAGTTTTGGGGCTGGGTTTGAATGTTTATTTAAAGAGAAAAGCAAGAGTTTCCTAGCTGGCAGACTCACCAAGTATGTGGAAACCTTTTCCTGAGATATAAATAATATCTTATGTACAAAGATACGTGTAATACAATCACCTGTGAATGTGCCTGTGCAGCAGTTCTGGCTAACAGGGAGAAATGTGCATGAAGTGCAGAAAGATGAATGACACATTTACCTGAACTGAGGCAACTAAGACATTAAACTCAGTCACAAACTGTGTGTGGAGAAAGCACCTACTGACCAGAAGATATTTCAGTTTATTCCATGCTTGACCTTGTATTGCTATGGCTGGTAGGTATGCTAATAATACCAGCATTCTGGGCAGCCTGGATATTGCACTTAGATTGACTGTACTTTCAAAATTCCATAAAACAGACAGAAAATATCTTTAGATAGGGCTTATAATCTTACTCATATTCATTTCAAATATGCCTTGTCTGTCTTTCAAGTTAACCAAATACACTAACATTCACTTCCAGTACCTCTGTAAATGTTTTATTTATTTGGAAAAGTACTGAATATGTAAACCTTGGCAAATGAAGTTTAATACGTTTTCATTCTGTGGGAAGTTGTGCTATGATGAACAAAACCAAACAATTACAGCACATCATTAGCTGAGATGGGAAAAAAATGCCAGAAATATCCTGAAGATACTTTAGATCCCCTCTGTTTTAAAGAGATACAAATTGTCCAATGTCCAAGCACTATCCTGCTTTCAAATTGACAATTTCTGAAGGGGAAAAAGGAAAACACAAATAAAATGAATAACACACTTGTCAAAATTCCTGCATGTTTCCCAATTAACAGCTTTGAAGAAAGAAATTAACTAAAGAAAAAGAAGAAAGATAAAAAAATTGTAAGATAACAAATGAATGTGAAAATGAATCAGTAACTGTAGTAAAGAGAAACAAAAAGGTCAGACCTTTTTTTAGTAGCAGTTAACTATAATTTTCTTAACACTATTGAAAGGCTTAATTTTTCAAAAGTTTCTAATATTTTGAAAACTGTAAAGATATATTAAATGAAATATAAAATCACTCTTTCTCAAAGTTTTCAGAAAACAGGAAAAGCATATGAGTTTACAAAATGAAATTACAGTATACTGGCTTTTAATCAAAATATTAATGTTACTATCTCTCTTCTGATTATTCATGCAGGTTTTCCTCTAATAAACACCTAATAAATTAGCCTTTATCAATAAAACAAAACCCCACAGCTGTGCAGCAGAAGGCAAAAATAGTAGTTTTGTTTTCATTTTATGCAGTGGGAGACTGGGGCATACCCAGCTTCCCCAAAGACCAGACAAGCTGCCTGTAATAACTCAGTGTAAAAGTTAATGTCTTCGGAAAGTAGAGCAGTAAAAAGTATGTTTACCTCATGAGGAAACTCAATGTGGAAAACAAATCCATCAGCAGATTTAGTAATTATCATTCTATTACATAGCACTTGTGCTAAAGAAAACAGATCACTACCTAAATCAAAGCGTCAAATGCTGCATAAAAAAAATTCTAAATGGTACAGAGAGATGACATGATTTCAACATTGTCATTATTTGTATTTTCCTTAAGGAGGGGCTCAAGTGATGCTGCAGACTGAGCCAGCAACCGACCACAAAAGAAAGGCCATTTTTACAAAACAATTACTTTGTGTCCACACATCATTAGCAAATAATCTTTTAATGCATTGTTAATTCTGTGACTTATTTCTATATCCTCCTCTGTTCCACAACTAACATGCTTTGCAAGAGACATTTATATCTACATTTCAAACGTACAGCCTTTGAATATGTTAACCAGAGCCAAAAAGCAAAAAGCTCTGATCATATGAAAAGTCCATGTGGGAATCACAGCTACACAGCTGGGTCCAGAGAAGCAATAAACTCCTGAGGGGCTAGCCTGACTTTTGAGAGTGTTGGGGCCAAATCAACAAATAAATAAATACTCTGTTGCAAGAGAGTACAAAGGAGAGGCAGCATCCAAGCACCAGAAGTGTTGGTGCAGGGCCTGGAGAAATCTGCTTCACAGAGAGACAAGAAAACAGACTGGCTGGAGGAACTGAAGAACTTCTAGAGGAGATGTATTTTAATAGATCTGGATGCAGACTGTGATAAAAGTATCAATTTTGGATTTTTGTTGATACGTGAGTAACGTGCTTTTACAATCTCCTCTGTCATGACCTCATTTCTGAACTTGGATTGTGTAAGACACTTCAGGTTTCTTGACTCCAAATCAAAATTATAACCAAGCAAATACACATTTATTGCAACTTGGAACACCAAATTGCCTCCAAACTGCATGCTTTAATTTAAAGATCTGAGTAACTGTGTACCAAACATGTCTGTGTACCCGGACATGTCACTGGGTTGTCGCTGTTCTGCCTATATAAACACATTCAAATACTCGAGCGTAGATTAACTCAACTGCGAGCTGGCAACTGCACATGGCCAGTGACATGGCAGCTGGTCCCACCCTCTGCTGTGCTGCACTAACTAAAAGTTTGGATCCTTGACAGCAATACCAGAACAAAATATGGAGACATGAAACCTTCCCAGCCAAACACTTCTGAACATAATTTCAAGAGGAGCAGGAACTGTTTCTCTTTTTTGAAACCCTGCTCTTGGAAATGTCTGAACCTTCCAGACATTCAGCCAGAGGCAGGCATCAGTCACAGATCACTTCAGCCAGAATGAGCCCATGATGCATGAATAAGCAGGGAATTGCCAGGTTAATGGCAGGACACACTGAACACAGGCAGGGTGCTCACTCTGCCTTTTCCTGCTTCCAAGAGAAGACTGTGTGTGATGAGTTAGTGTTTGAATACTTGGATACAATGTACAAATCCAGAATTCTGCCCTTTAGTATCTCATACAGCAGATGAATTAAAATAACATCAATGTATGTAAGATATTTACTGCATTGTATCTGAGGTAACTATGCAAAAACTGCATTACTTTTTAAGAAGTGCTGCAATGGCTACGCAACGTGCTTTCTCTGGTACTTCTTCATCAGATAGTTCTGAATTCCAATTTATCAGCCAGGAATTGCATAGGAGATTTAAAAAAGAACCAGCTGTGAAGTTCCAAGCATTTGATTCCTTAAACTGGAAAAAAAAGCTAAAGCTAAATAAAAACATTGTTAAACATAGCTTGAAGGAGAAACTCGCCTGAAAAAATAACGTGCTGTCATTTTTAAATTAGCCTTTAGCTGTGGTACTATACTGCTGGTCTTGAAAAGCTATATGATTTCAGGGAGAAAATGGCAACAACACTGTAATTTTAAAGAGGACTACTTTGAAAAGAATTGCACTTGAAATTTTATTTTCCTTTCATTAAAAATTATGAGGAAAATACTGAACACTAATGCAACACTCACCTGTTAAGCTACCAAGCGTAAGTTTCCGGCGACCCATTCTTTCAACAAGCCAGACTCCCAGAAGAGTAAAAATGAAGTTTATAAATGCTGTCAGTGCAGCCAGCCAGATTGCAAGCCTGTCATCTTCCACTCCTGACATCTGCAGAATGGTAGCACTGTAGTACCTACGAGGGGAGGGAGAGACAAATATGAACACCATTTATTTCAATTTGGCTCGTTATAGTTTCTGATTTTAAACTGAAAAAGATCATAACAAATATCAAGTGTGACCTCCTGCATAATGCAGCTGCAGACTGACACCCAATTACCCTGGGAAATCAGGCATAACCAAGGCATAACTTACACCTGACTGAAGTTTTGACCGGAGGACATCAACAGACGAACTGCCATTCTCTTGGCTGTTTGTATTTTCAATGGTCAATCACACTCTGCTAGAAATGGGGTTTGTATTTTTAATTTAAATTAATCTGGCTTTCAAATCCAGCCACTTCTTTGTGCTCTATCTATTTTTTCTGCCAAAACATGGGATTTTAGCACTCTGTGTATTGTCTAGGGAAAGGGAGCTCAAAATCAAATAGATTTTCACTCCCGTTAAAGGTCATACGGAATTAATCTATGGCATCCAACATGTTGCAAGTGACACTTGCAACCTCCTGATTTTGTGTTTTGTAGTTTTATTTCAGTGCCACCAAAGCACATGAAACTCTCTCTGTGGCATTACTTTTGTCTAACCACAACATGATTGCTCTGAAGTGCCTTAGCACCATTCTGCAGGGATGTGAATCTGCATCCAACAGGAGAATTTGACAGAATGTTCTACTTCTCTCTAAAAGGAATCAATCCTTCCACATAAACAATAACTCATAAAAAATTCAACTGAATAAAATGAAAAGGGAGGAGAAGGGAAGCCTTCTACCATTTTTCACAGAGATCAAATGAACACAGATACTGTGCCCATGTTCTCAGGGAGAACTAAATAAACCCTCAAGAAAACACATGAGTACTCTTGTTCATGCTCTAGAAGCATGTTTCATCTTGTTCTATTAATTTATGCTGACTGAAATACTGAATATTCAAGTCCTCAAACACCTCACAGCCGACAAAGCTCACTTTTTTTTTTCTAGTCAAATTGCTTTTATGTCCCCTTGTTGTCTTAACGCTCAGACGTGCCAGCCTCAGAAATTCGAATGGTTCTCATTTTTCTATTCTAAATATAATCCACCTTATATTTCAAATCAATGATCCATGATGGGCACTATGCTCAGATGCCACTTAAGACACTACCAGCCATAAATGAGTGTGCCTATGGCTGGATGTTACATTCTTGCCTGTTGGCTAAGACAAGGCATTTAGAGCCTCCCAGCTCCCTTCCTCAGCTCCTCTTCCCTAGGATAATTATTTGAGACCATGGCTATGCAACCAACTCGTGGTGCAGCAGGAGAGCACCTCCAGAGTGAAACTGTCAGGACAGAGCACCCTGTGTCTGTGTCCACAGGGGTTTGAGGTGGGCTCTGTGCTCTGCCTGCCTGTCAGCGACTGCAACACCTCACTCAGGCTCATCTCAGCTGCACACTCTGAGATCCCAGCAAGGGTGTGATTCCTGGAGAGAGGGAGATTCATGAAGGATAGACATCAAAACTCCAACATTAACGTGTCCTCGCTTCTTAAGGTGCTCTAAATTAAACTGCTAACTGCCCATCAAAACTTACATCATGCTGCACTGTTTTAGTGACCAAAACGATTCCGTCTCTGATCTCCCAATACACCTTCCTTTTTCTTCTTAAGAGTAGGAAAATAACAATAAATGTCAAGTCTTGGCCTGCTGACACCTACTATGAAATTTCTATTTACCAGACAAGGCTTCGGGAAGCCGTGTTTAATTCCACACATCCAAGTCTTCTCAAAATCCAATTCTACAGGGAAGTCAGAAATTGCCAGTTGTCAGCAGCAATGTATAACGTCCTGTCTATACAGTCACAAAAAGCAAAGAATAAAGACTCACATAAAAGCATGTAGATGTCTACTGCCTAATCCATACAGGCACTGTCTGCCAGCAACATTTCTTCTGGTTGCTTATTGCACTCATAGGTTATATATCCTCAACTGGAAGCTTATTGTTTATCCATAAATAAGTAATGTGTTTTAATTTCTATGGAAAACAAAGCAGGGAAATTTAGATTCTGCAAATCCAAATGCCAAGCTACCAAAGCCTGAGTGCTGGGCAACGATGTTCATGGCATAGCAACCTAACTTCAAAAATTTTAAAGGGCACTTGCATAGATTATGATAACTACTAAATCAACCTGCTTATGTTTACTTATTTTAGTATTCCCATCTTTTACACCAACCTGTGTAGCCCTATCTGCATATTTAAATAACAAGACATCAGTCTTTTCAAGTTCCTCATGACAAGGTAAAAAACCTATCTGGTAGAAAAAAGCTAAGTTGTGATACTATACAATCAGAGTGAATACTGCAGGTCCTCCAGGGAATGCAATTTCACTGACAAAATTGTGCTGTCCTAGCTTATTTTCTAAAACATAACAAAAATTACAAAAGCAATCGGAATTTTTAAGCAAGTACTGTATCTTAGAAAGCAAATAATCTCGGAGGTCTCTTCCAACCCAGTTAATTCTATGATTCTAATTACACAGCCACACAAAGTAAGTGTGTTGGTGTATTGGGCCTGGCTGAGCTGGAGTTCATTTCCCCACAGAACCCCTCACAGCACTGTGCTTTGCATTGGTAGCTAGAAGGGTGTTGACAGCACATGGGTGTTTTGACTTCTGCTGAGCAGGGCAGCCCAGCATCAGTGCTGTAACATTCCTTCCTCAATCCAGGGCAACATCCTGGGAGGGGACCCAAGTAGGCCAGCTGACCCAAACTGCCCAAAGGGATGTTCCAAACCATATGATGTCAGCTTAGATATAAGAGCTAAGGCATGGAGCAGGAAGACAAGCATTCACTGTCTCCAGCGGCTGCCTGCTGAGGAACTGTCAGCAGCCCTGCTGCTCCGGAATGGCCGAACATCGCTGCTCACGGGGAGTAGAGAACAAACCCTGCTATCTTTCGCTTCACTTTTGCACACACAAACCTCTGCTTTGCTTCTGCTTTAATAAACTGCCTCATCCCAACCTATAAGTTGTTTTCCATCTTACTCTCTTCCCTGTCCAGCTGGGAAGGGGAGTGATAGACCAGCTGGGTGGGCACCTGGTGTCAGCCAAGGTCAACCCACCACAGTTGGGTATATACAGAAAATCTTTAATACTGTTTGTTTCTGAGGATGTCAAAATTATGAAATTGTTCTATCAAGGGTTAGTATACATAAAAAAAAAACCAAAACCAAACTGGAGAAATTTAAGAATCCTCGGGCTAATCCTTTGATTATATACTGAAAATCACAGTGAAAGAAGGAAATGAGGCACCTGAAAACACTTTTCCCCCTCTTCTCTTTTAGAGTGAGGTGCTGGGTTTTTTTGTAACAATATCCAGTGATTAAAGATTAGGATAATTTTCCCCCTTCAAGCAGGTGTTATAGACAATTCTGGATGCATCAGAGTCCCAGGTTAGCTCCTTCAGCAACAGAGAAGCAGCCCACCATGCCAGGCTTTGCAGCTCTCAGTCAAACAAAAAAAAAAAGCCTGTCATAAGGTGCCATCAGAGTTCTGAGTGCCCATTTTTCACAAGGGGCTGGTCCAGCCCACCTGTCATACCAAGTCCACTCCAACAAAGTTTCTCTCTAAGGATGTCAGCTTTTTTGAACAGACTCTGTAATTCTTGTGAAATTAATGAATAAATCTAAGACTATCTTTACAGAGAACTGAAAATTAATTTTTGTAATAGTACTGTTGTTATTCTGTTTTTATTCTGCAGATGTACACACCCTAGTCTTTTGTTTGCAGCTTGAACTCAACAATCCTACTGTGTCTGGCAATTCTGAAAACTCAGAGGCACTGAAGAAACAAGAAACACTAGCCAGGGAAGTTCCCACTGGTATTACCAGTGCTGGAAAGACGCCAGGCACATCAAGTAACTGCAGTTTACTGAAAGATGGACTATACAAGCTTGAGAACACCTAGAGCAAGGCAGGCTTGCAGATAGAGCAGGCTTGCTTCTGCCAGCCCTACACATCCACACCAATTAAGCAAGAGATTTAATCAAGAAACTTTAAATTGACACTTTCATCACTAAGGTCCTGCAGAATTACCATGGCTTCAATGATACATTAAACTGTGGCAACTCATCTGTGTAGATGAACCCACAGAAACAGCAGGAGAAAGCAAGAGCAGCATATGGGAAATTAGATGCCAAAGTACTGGAAATGAAAACAAAATAGGAAGAAGTTGATAAATCTGAAAGAAGCCAAAGACAACAGATGCTCCAGGTGTGAAGGCTGACAGGAGGGATGCTATGGCCCTGCTAAGCACCACATGAAGCCCGGGGAAGGGAAACAGGCACAGTGGAAGGTACTGTAGGAGCAGCAAAGTAAAAATATCCCTTGGTTAGACTTGTTCGAAATAAAAACGGCGGAGCAATGTAGCAGCATCAGATCATATAATCAGGGTTGGATAATGTGGTTCAACTTCCCAGCTTCATATTCTACACACAGCAGTCAGAAGGAAGAGTTACGCTCTGCAGTTTCCACTGTCAGAAGCTGCATTCAAAGCAACCATGGATATCAGTCTGGAGACCCGGGCATTTATTGAAACTCTGCTGCTTCCCTGTCTATGTCTCTAATCACGTCTGCGTAATCTCTTATCTTGTTTTTTAACGCCTGTTTAAGCAGCTAGATTGGCCCAGAAGACCTTTAGAGGTCCCTTCCAACCTTAACCAATCTGTGATTCTGTCAAGCACAAATTTGATCACCACCTTTTTGAACTCCCATAATACACAATAGTAATATTAACTGTAGCACTGATATTATGAAATTCCTAGGCATAGACCTACTTTTCAAATGGAATTGCTTTTGCTGGAAAAAACTTTGTGGATGCTGAATCTCCATTACCCATGGATAATGAAAATGGAAGGTCACAGCAAGGATAAGAACAAACCTTACCTTTGACATCAGAGAAGTTAATCACAAAAGCTGTAAAAATCCATTTCATCACTATGATTCAGCATCAGTCCCAGGACTATCACATTAGTCAGTTTAGAGCCTTTAGATTCCTTAAAAAATTAAGATCTTAAAACATCACCTGTTAAGTTGAAAATGGGAGAATCAAACTATCTCAGCCACCCTCTGAAAGCCCCATAGTGACAGATGGGGCAAACCTGTCCAGCCAAACTAGTTCTGTCAGGTCTTGTGCCATCCTCACAATCTCTGCTCTGATCCAATTTGATTGTAACGTTTTAGCTGTCTATTCACTAACTTTTTAAAATTATGCTGACTCTTGTTTAAAATTGTATGACCTGATTCTTTCCCCTTCAGCATGTATACCACCTTCCTTTAATTCATATTTTGAAAACTTACCTCATAACCCACACTTGTGCCATACTGCAGACTGGCAGCACACAAATCAGCTTTATTACCTTGTCTCAAGGTTCTCCTCTGCACAGGACTGTTT
The DNA here is from genome assembly GCA_035584735.1 of Pseudotriccus pelzelni. Lineage (NCBI taxonomy): Eukaryota > Metazoa > Chordata > Aves > Passeriformes > Tyrannidae > Pseudotriccus > Pseudotriccus pelzelni. The sequence continues at coordinate 13,898,229 of JAWMRA010000041.1, read as the reverse complement.
CAGTGTCAGTCCCTCTGGCAGGACACTCTGTTGTTCTCTAAAATTTTAATAGCTACGATGTTTCACAAATATTAGTAAGCCTGGTTACACCTTCTGCATTTAAAAATCACAGAGAATGTGATTTACACACACACACATGAAAGTATATTTAAATAAATAACTCCATGCTCAATTATCTACACATATAAGGGACTGTTGAACAACCTCTGCCACCTTCTGAAAGCCCATACAGCGACAGACATAAACACACGCAAACTTTGTGGCTAATACCATTCTGTTAAACACAATTCTTCTTGTTTTACTCCACATGATCAATTGCTTCAGCAGGTCACCAGAGGACACTTTGTCATATCTACTGTTACGTTCCAAGAGATTTTAATGATAATTTTAATCAATTATAAGATGCTGCCCCTGGTGGCCTAGTGGTTAGATTGCGGCACCTTCACCGCCGAGGCCAAGGGTTCGATTCCAGCCAGGGACACTCCCCGGGCAGGTGGAGCTCGTTAGCCCTGTAA
>JAWMRA010000041.1:13857954-13897614 GCA_035584735.1 Pseudotriccus pelzelni | reverse complement strand
CACCTAAAAAATCCAATGCGCAGGCTCGAAGGTGTAAAGACCTTCCCCGGATCTTCGTTCACGAAGACTGGCCATTACTTACTTACTTATAAGATGCTGCTGTTTGTGCACAACAGCTGCTCTTCTCACAACAGAGGTGAGATGTGCCTGTATGACAATGTACAAACAAAAATTCTTTTATCCTCTATCCATTGGATGCCAGTAAGACTCTTCCTGCTCTTTAATTCCTAAAGTAACCCGACTTTAGATATAAGACAGGTCTATTAGGGTACACAAACCTCTGCTTTCAGGTTAAGAAGGCAAAGTATATAAGGAATAGATCCTGAAATCTTACTGCAGCCTGACAACTCATAGCAGATGTTTTATAGGACTCCAATTTAAGATCAACAGTTGAATATTCTTTCCTGTACTTCTACTTTTGAAGTCCTGAGGAGCTCTCCAAGGAAAAGGCTGCTGTATCATCTCAAAGTCTGTAATGAATTTTTCAAAATCGGTGCCTGGGAGGCAACCTGAGGGACTGCCACTCTACACTTACCTACTGTAATTATACCTTCACATTCCCCATTTAGCAGTAATGATGGATTGCGTTATAAATGCTTTCAGCACAGACTGAAATGACATCATGAATGACACTTATTACAATTAGTATATTGTGATAATAAAAACACTCAGCATTTAATACTCTTTGACAGATAACTACATACATCCAATAGGTTCTCAGATTCAGCATGGTATCCATGTGCAGAGTACATGAAAAGGATTTAAGAATTACAATACAATTATGTTAAGACTTTTTTTAGTGTCCAAACAGACTAAACTCTATAGTTATTAAGCAAAGTAAGTGCACCACTGTTTTTCAGAGATTAAAAATACCTTTAAAGGATTAAGATCACCAAGATACACAAAGGAATTCCCTTCCCTAAGTTAACGGGGTACTGTCACACACCTATTGGGTAATTTGAAAATGCTGTTGCGGTGTCTGCTGTGAGATTAGAGAAAAATTCCTATTCTTCTTTTCTTTACTTGTTTCCTCTGCACTGGACGCACCTTTGCCAACAGCCAGAGTGCTTTTCATGTTCAGTCATTTCACCTGTTTAAGTGGGTCCTTCAGAAGTCTGACCTGAAAATACGGGGGAGGAAAATTGTTTTCTTGTTCATAATAGAAAAATGGTAAAATATAAAGAAGTGCTAGATCCAATAATTAGGAGAAATGAAAAATCAGGCAGAACAATAATACCAAACTTCTATATAATTCTGCAACAAAGTGTTCCGTAAATTTGCGGACAGAACCCTGTAGTTAAATCCATTGAAGAGGCAGGTCGAATTTACTGAAGAGTTAAACTGAAGGGTATAAGGCAGAGCTGGAAATTAAATAAAAGCACTGGAAGGAACAAAGTCTTTATCATCCTCTTCCCAAAACAGAGATGCAGTTTCCAGCACAGAACAAACAGGTTGGAGTACGTAACACCTGTATGTTTTTCACTGGAAAAAAACCCCAAAAAACAAGTAATGTCAACTTTTTCACCTTGTCTTCAGTGCCTCTACTCAGTCTATAAGTGCCTAACTCTTCAACAGAATCTTTATGAAAGAAAATCACCACCATTCCTATTTTATAAATAAAGACCACCGAGGCTTCTGGGAAGAGGAGGAAGACTGATGACTATTTGCAGTTATCCACCAGTAGTACCTGCAGCAGAATAATGACACTCCAGAGTCCCACTGCAGATAAGTGCTCTCTGCAAATTAGTAACTATAAAAGCAGGAAAAGAAAATCCCCCAGGTGTTTCACAAAACATACCTCATTCAATTATTCATTTATTCTGACAATCTCAGCTTAATTTAAATTACGTTTAATATTCCACGGTATTCTGATGCCTGCCATAAGCTGTCTGGGATCCTAAAAAATGAAATCAGTCCTCATTAAAATCAACAGACTTGCAAAACGTATGTAGCCCATGTGTTTAAATCAAGGCCAGGGGAGACAACAGGACTATATATACAATAATAATAATGGCCAGTCTTCGCGAACGAAGATCCGGGGAAGGTCTTTACACCTTCGAGCCTGCGCATTGGATTTTTTAGGTGAGACACAGTGTGCGCGGAACTGAGCCCACCCTTTAATCCTAAGGTTCATCTGCCGGGGCCAAGCAAGCTTGGACGGTGGCAGCGAGGTCCTTAGAACGTAGGTGGAATGCCTTACAGGGCTAACGAGCTCCATCTGCTCGGGGAGTGTCCCTGGCTGGAATCGAACCCTTGGCCTCGGCGGTGAGAGCACTGCATTCTATACAATAGTCTTACTGCAAAAGCCAGGAATTAGGAAGCTTGGAGTAATGTGATCTTGAAAGGTTATGAAAAAAGTGGATCAGATATTAGGATGAAATTCTTTCCTGTGAGCATGGAAAGTGACTGGAACAGGTTACCCAGAGAAGCTGTGGCTGCCCCATCCCTGGCAATGTCCAAGGCCAGGTTGGATGGGGCTTTGAGCAGCCTGGTCTACTGGAAATGGCAGGGAGGTAGAATGAGATGATCTGTAAGGTCCCTTTCAACTCAAACTATTCTATGACTCCATCCTTTTCAATTTTAATTTGATGATGTTGCATTAATAATTATTTTATTAATTATCTTGCACAGTTTAACACTTTCAGAATTCAATCCATGAAAATTATTCAAAGGAATCGTTCCTAAGAATCCATAAAATTGGTCTATAATAATGAATGTCACTCTAGTATCTTTTGATCATCAAGAAAAAAATAACATAGACATCATAAAGCCTCTGTGGCTACCAATTTACATATTTATTTAGGATCCTGATCGACTTTCTAATGCGCATTTGCTAAGAACTTTTAAATCCAAGTCTTGCCTATTTTGTAGAAACCAATAATTACCTGCTGAATCGCTACCTCCTTTCTTCGATTGCTGAACTGGATGTTAGTGGCAATTTTAAAGCCAGGAAAGTCTGCAACTGCCCCTCAACTCCCCTCCTACTTGTCCCAGTGTCATAATTATCAAAACCAAGTGGCCAGAGACAACATTGCTCTTAAGAATGGAACAGCAAGACAGCTCAAAACCAACAGAAACTCCTCTACGGTCTTAATGGCTTTGGGTTTCTTTGGATCAGGTTTCAAATACCTGAACACAACATCCCGGTCCCTCAAGAAGAGGAAGCATCAGGCCAGAGAACAGGCCACACTTCTGGAAAGGCAAGAGCATGCACAAAAAACAAAACTAATTTAACCACATGGAAGGCTACTGAGATGAGCAACTGTCAAGGGAGACAGCAATGAAAAGAAATGGAAGAAGATATAATCAACAGCAGGCTCTGTTGCTGGGGACATGGGGTTGGATAAAGGACAGACAATGACTCAGTGAGGAAAAACTCATCTGCAAGGTAAGTGAGGTTGAGAAAGGCTTTGACACATGGAGCAGGATGGAAGCCCCCAAACACAGAACAACACAGCCCCTGCGGCGCCACAGCAGCCTCGAGCATCACTCTGTTGTTAGGGAGGAGCTCTCAAAGTCACAGTGACAACCCTGACACATACACGCAACGATGTTGGAATAAATGGTGGAAGCCTTCTTTAACAATGTTGCAGTAAACTTTTTTCTCATTCTTAATTAGCCTATTACAGCACCAGAAGCACACAAAAAATAATTAAAAAAGCTATTGGCACCAATCCCACAGTCCTTCCCGGAAAACTCCAGGATGAGCAGCGAGGAACAACGGGATGCATATGTGCGTATGAGCACACTGTAGCTGCAGTCACTGCCGGGCACAATGCCCTTACTAGGAACAATTTTAAGCATATGTCCCATGTAGGAAAAAAAGAATGGTTCTGGGAAATAACTGGCACAAAAGCCTTCCCTGGGCTCAAGTGCACAGATGAGCCCTTATTACCAAAAGTCATTTCAGGACTGTTTAAAAAACAAACCCAAAAGGGTAATTCTGGAGTGACACCATCTGAGCTCATTATTTGTGGTGGCAGATGAGATCCTTTTTTGGAGTACTGGTTTTGGCAAAAAACATCGTCAGTTGACAACCTCAACTGACCATTCTAAATCTGCATTCAGGAATTCATATTTTTAGATTTTTTTCTGGCACCAAATCCTAAGAAATGGCAGGTGTTCAGCATCTTTCAAATCCATGACACTCTCACTTGTGCTGCTTTAATTGAGATTTCTAAATCCAAGCTCAGGTTTTAATATTCACATAATCAAATATTACCCTTGTGATATATTTCAGACATACACTGCACATAGGTTAGATCTCAAGAGACTTGTATATTCTCCTTCCTTAGAAAACAAAAGTAATTGCACAGGAAACCTAAAAGAGTGCAGTGTGAATATTAATTCAGCAGTGTCTGCTTCTATCATACAGTCTTTTTTTGTTGTCTCTTGTCCCATCTGTTCCATCAGAATAAGGAAAAAATCATGGCAGACCCAAAAGACTTCTCGCAGTGATAACACCAATGTAAACAGATTTTTCATTTCATTTTCAGGATGGGTAAAAACATACAAGCAGTGTTAGCACAGCATATAAATGACAATCAAAAAACCAAAAGGATTTAATTTCTGATGTTTGAATGATTAATCTACTCAAATGCAGCATCTAGCTGCTGCTTTTAAAATTCCCTCTTCCCTTTCAACAGTAAAAATTGCCAGAAGAGCCTAGTTCTTTACCTCTCGCCTTACCTCTGCTTTTCTGCCAATAAACAAACAAAGCATCAGTCTCAAGCCCTGATCCTCTAACCTGAGAATCTCATTAGACTTTTCCTACCCACAGTGTTTCACTCTGTGACCTGATCGTGCTTTGTGGGTATACTCTGATTACGGCAAAGGGAAAATCTGGACTATAATTCCCAGTTCAAAAAATGTAACACCATCCGCTGGTAAGACCCAGAACGAGCTTTTGGTACCAGATCTAGAGAAGACTCTTCAGAAGCTGAGCTTCTGTCAACAAGTGTGCCTCATGGTGCACTGGGTACTGCAATCACCATCTCCTACAGCACATCTTGCTGGTCCTCTGGACAGGCTGCTGACCTTTGTGAATTCCCTTCACAGAAACCCTGCTCCACCTGTCTTCTATTTGAAGACCTCCAAAATTTTACCTGAGGAAACTGAACTTACTCACTCCTCTGTGGCTTAGGTTTTTGCTTGCACTTTATAAATTGTTAAGTGAATGCAACTATGTTTTGCCACTGCTGCAAAGTTTGTGACTCACGCACCCGCTGTCATTCATAAACGGGAATTAGAATTGTTGTTACTCTTTGGAAACAATGAGAAAGTTAAAGCAGCTACCAAACGGACCTCTAGCAGGGGGCTACAATACATTTCTAATGTACAGTGAAAAATAACCTTATTCTTAGAAAAGCACTGAGTGGTTATTTTGGGAATGTATGTTTCACCACAGCCTGCACAATGGAAGCAACACCATGTGTTGTGAATGTGCTACCTGTTGAAAGGCACAAACACATTGCTCTTTTCTTCAATACAAAATGTAGCAATTAAGCACCACATCAGAATTATTAGAGCTATATAAAGCACTGTGAAGAGTAATGTAACACAGAGCTAAAGGCTAACGTAATAAGAGTTAGATTCTCTGCAGTGCAGAACAGTAGCCTTTTAATCTATGAACCATATGCTAGACAACAGATTTGTTTGATAATCTCTGAAGTGTGTTATACGCTGTACACTTCTATTTGACGGGGAAATTCTGTTCTAACTTTATACAAACAATTTTAAAGTGTTCTTACATATCACATAACCACATAGGAGGGAACTTACTGCCACCATATGTTACATATATTTACATATACTTTGCATTTAAAATTCAGTGAAGCTGCTAGAAAATACATCTAAAACAAAGTTTAAGATAAAATTGCATGAAAATTTCTAACACAAAATCAATAAACAGCTCAAAAGATCCTATGCTAGATATTTTTAAGAGTCTCTTCTAAAATGACATTTTACCTTCTCTCTGAAATAAGTCACTGTTACTTGTGAATGCCTAGTAAAGGATAGATACAGAATAGTCTTTGTGTTTTACTGCTTCAAGCAAACTTTCCCCATCCACAGTCTGTCTTCCTGTGTTACCTCCGGGCAAAGATCACTTTCATGTTTATCATTTCCTTGTTGGAACTAATTAAGCTGCCAAGTTTTAAATCCCTGGCAGCTTATACAATTCAGACCAATTATTCTATGTGCAAGCACAGCTTTATCAGATAGAATTATATTCTCTGTCCTTCAGAGTTCATCATATGTGCTCAATGCAGAGACCAAAAATCTAAGCTATAATCTCAGTTTTATGAGTTTGTAACCTTGGAGATGAAATATCATTTCTTCATATTTGTTTCTCCTCTGCAAAGCTTTAAAAACCTTTTCCTTGCTTCTCATGAGAAGATTTGCATGTGGATAATACTTGAAAACAACTGGAAAAGAGAAGGGAAACAAAGGTGGGTGTTGATCATTTCTCCTAATGCTCACCACAAAGTACACCATGGAGGTCTGAGTTACAGCTTAGGAATATGCTGAATGGGGCAAACATCAAAAAGGGAGGAGATAAAGAGTCAAGTTGTTCTTCAGCGCTATGAAAATGAAATCCAGATCTTTCTCTTAAAGTGTTCAGAAGCTAGAAATGTCTTTTGCTACCTTTTAGACTCTGATAAGAAAGTGCTGTCAAGGTCATCTTCCTCTTCATATGAGGATCCTCTTCTGCAAAAAATGACTGGAGGGACTGGTTCTGCTTTGAAGATAACATGCTCCAATCCTCAACAAAATATCAGCACTGATGTGCTCAAGTGAGGAGTACTTGAAAAACGCTTCAGAAGACTACAGTAACAGCATCAACACTAAGCCCTGCACTTGGCAAACACTAATCACAAAAGCAGAGTGAATTAAAACTAAGGTATTCTTTTTTAATTAAAGAAATGGAGGGAAGGTATGAGGAAGAAAAATTACATTTTTTAGTTATGTATTAATGACACAATTTAATGAAAAATTAATCTAATCATAATCACAATACAGAATCTATTTTATATCCATCAAGGTACTCTCTTACTGAAAAACAATTTAATGTACCAAACAGTAACACCTGGGCTTATACAATTCTCAGCCAGGTATAGAACAAAAGGCCTCAGTGGGAGTTCAGCAGAATATGCTGCTGAAATAAAGATTTATTACACATACTTTAGTACAGTGACAGGGCCCTGGGATTTCCCATGTTACTTTCTGCTTCACTGTATCAGATGTATATTTACAACAGAACCAAGATTTAATGTTGCTGAAAATAAAAACTTTAAAATGCAGGGAGGCTTAATTTATCCTTAGAGGTTTTTAAATCTCAACTGGGTAAAGCCCTGAGTAACTCAATCTAACTGTGAAGGCAGCTCAGACTGGATCAGCAAGGTGGATCAAATGATCTCTTAAGGTTTCTCCTAATTTACTCACTGGGTGTAACCTCAGTAGCTAAAGGCTGCTCAGTCATTTTCAAAAACATTTAAGAAATGCGAAGACCATTTCTAACTTTTCTGAGATTCATCTAAAAGAAAAAAAGAGAATGAAACTCCCATATCAATCCTGCACTACTGTGGGAAACCACAATGCAGTTCATAAAATCAGCTAAGCTCCACCTTGCATTGTGCTCCATAACTACCCTCTTCCAGCAGTTAGGAACTGTCCTCAGATTTTAAGCTCACATTTATCACCAATGAATTCTAACATTATTTCAAATTTATTAGCAAAAGGAATCCTAAGGTATATAACAAGAATACTAAGTAAATCAAGATTAATTAGTCTTTCCAGTACATTTCCTTTTTCCTCACAACCTTCTGTCACAACATCTTTGCTTAGATCTTTACTTATCTTACAGTTCTCGAGCAGTATCAGCTATTCTTGAACTAAAGCTAAACTCAAAATTTGTCGTTTGAAAAAAATCAGATAAATGAAATTATAAATGAATGAAAAAATATAAATAAATGAAAAAAAAATCCAGATAAATGAAATTTTCTAGCAAAACCACTTGCTTTTGCAAAAAATAAATATCCGGTTGTTCCACAGCTTGATTTTATTTTGTTAAATCAATGCACTGTATCCTATTTATCCCATTTTACCTTATCCAATTATTCTTCACACTTTAATTAATTTTCCTTTAATTGCTTGCACACCTTCTGTACTCAGTAATTTCTAACTGTAATCTCTTGAAAAAAAGAGCTGTTTTGCTCTATATTTCTACACCACTTAGCACAGCACTGTCCTGCTCCACAAATAAGCCTTTAAAATGCAATAGTAACACAAATATGTTTTATTAGGCTTGAGGATGACTACCATAAAATTGTCTGGTTTTCCCACTATTTAATGAAACATTTCTATGCTTTCCTGTGTTCATAGGTCAATAGTAATGCTTGCTGTTAATGGATATACTGTCCTCTCTTTCTGAAACTTCCTATGATTCATATATTACTAGGTTAGGGAAGAAAAAAGTACACTTTCAAGACTTCTATGACACACTAGTTATTGCTATTTTTTTCTTATATTTTTTTAACAAGTATGTAAAATACAGCACAATGTATGCAGAGAGCCAGGGAAGTCAAACATTCAAATTAATGGAATCAGGAAAGAGGAAAAAAGTCCTATCACCACAGTGTGAGTAACAAAAACCAAAGCTGACTACGCCATCACCTTGTTCATGAGACGAATTGTGTTTTACACAAAAATTGGTTTTATACACATTTTTCCACACTCAGCAGGTAAAAACAAATGGCAACCAATACAAGGTTTGTTTAGAACAATCTTCCGAGGTTTATGTGAATAATGCAGTAAATAGAAAACAGCATAAAGTTGCCTGAGGCAAAGGTAATTCAGCTCTAAGGAGATTCAGAAGAGTAATTACCTGGTTTTGAGTATAATCTAAGAAAATGAACAGCAAAAATGTATTACCAAAAATGCATAGAACAATTTTGATTTTTTCTTCTTTCTTTGATGATAATGGTGATGATGTGTGCACTGCTTGTAGAATGCAATGTTTGTTAACTCCTTTTGGTTTATATTCAAAGTTCATCCAGTAGGTTCTACTGAACTGATTATCTGGTGAATACTTACCATTTCTGATTAGACAGGTTACTTGGAAATCAGAAAGACAGTTGCATTAAGATAAAAAAATAGAACTGTATGAAAACTCAAGTGAGAATATGCACAAAATTCTGTTTTCTGGTGCCTTACTAAGGTCTCTAGAGAAAGCCAGTCTTCTTGACAACTTTAATTCAAATCCTGCAACTGGGAATTTTCTCTAAAATGTCACACTGAACAAAAATTTACTTCACATTTGAGAATTTCCATGACAGGTATCTAAAGAACTTAGGGGCATACAAGAATTTGAACTGAAATATTTTAATGAAGCAGCAACTACAGGGCAACAGGCGCCAGCTTTCACACAAAGTCAATTCTTCCCAAAGGTCCTTTTAGAAATAGCAACCTTAGCTACAAGTAGCATCTCGACCTGACAGTCCGCTGATGGAAAGCAGCTGCCTTCACCACCTGCAAGACAGATGATTTACTGTTTCACAAAGTGTTCTGCATCAGGCAGTTGAGGAGTGCGACTGTGCATTCTCACTGCACAAGTTCTGTTGGTCTCCTAAGGAGGACTCCAGAAATAACACTGCAATAAAAGTCCTTTTCTTCTCAGAGTGGCCAAGATAAATTAATCCCAGAGGTGCAGGAACAGTGAAATCAAGAGAAGAAAACCCATCACATAAATGAAATTTATATGAGTTTCGTTGGCACAAAGGAAAGGTCTTCTTGCCTGAAGACATTCCAATCAGCAGTCCTGAGAGCAAGATTTCATTTACAAGAGGAGAACCAAAAAGCAAATGGAAGATGGAGATCTACAAAAATATGAAGCAGCAAAAGTTCACTGTGCAGACACACTTGTCTTATGGGGCAAGGGAAGAGTAAAAATCTCCTCAAGCAAAGCTGTTCACAAATAGGCTTTTCCTCTTTTTGAGGGAAAAACCCTCACTGAAGGTAATCCACATAAATGCTGGGAGAGCGTTCCCACATTTTGCACTGACTGTTCTGGCCCTAATAACTTCCTCAGATATGGCATAAATGTTTGGAGCAAACTACTTATGAAACTATTTATTATGTACATCCACATATTTAATATAATATTTAAGAGCTAAAAGATTTATTTTATGAACTAGCATTCAAATAATTTAGCTTCTCATCTGCTTTTTTCCTCTCTCTTTTTTTAAGGTCAGACAGAGCTAAATTTGTCAGCAGGTGACTGTGAATGACTAGTAGGATGATGCTGCCTTTGCTCTGCTCATTCCCGGTCTGAGCAAAGCATTTCTGCATGTGGGAAATCTGGGTCTTTTTGTTATCTCCGTATTCCCAGCCATTCAATCTGAATGCTGCTGTTTTGTCATATCCCACCTTTTGTGATCTGGAAGGGTCCACAAGATTTTAAAACGTACAATCTGATGGATGGCAACGGATTAGTCAAACACAGGGTTAGCCAAACAGTGACTGGCTGACAATAAAAAAGCTAAAAAATCTTGGATAGGAAATGGTCTATTAATATCTGATATAAAGAAACATTTAATAACATACAATCTTACCTGTTCTGCATATTTCCCATGTGGATATAACAGAAGTTAACAGACACACCAGCATGCTAAAACTCCACTATTTATCTGAACTATTGTTTCTGTCTGGTTTTTTCTCCTGACTGCTGCCTTTGTCTTCACTCTTCTTGGATTTTTATTTGGGCTTAATTGCATCCCAAGATCTATTCAATGCATCAGGAAACACATCCAGAATCAACTCAAGTAAGCTGTGCCTAAGAGAGAGACATTGCTTGTCTCAAACAGAAGCTTGTTTGGGGATCCCTGTCAAGACAAGAACAGTGTGTGCATATGCAGCAGCAAGACTCCACTACACATACTCACTGTTCCTCCTAACTTGTTTCTAATAAAATCGCATACCTGCAACAATATATTTTATTTCCATATTTTAATGTGCAGAGAAGTTAACACACTTCTTGAAATAAAACTTCCACAACAGTTATCTCTTAAGCCTAACTTGCTATTTTATTTTCTAGTTCTACGGTACACAAACTAAATGTGCATTCTTTTGCTTAAAATTTTACCTTTTCCTCTCAGTCTGACCTCAAGCCTCAGCCTTGGACTCTCCACACCCCTCTACAGCATGCAAAACTTGATCTTGTTATTGTCATCTCCATGACCACTGGGACTTCAGCAGACCCACGGCTCCTGACCAGGGAGAGCCTGGCACTCTTTGCAGAAGACAAATATTTCACTGTAAGATACAGCATGCTGCAATATAAAATACAAATATTCTGGGGTTAGAAAGTTAAGATAAGTTCTGATAATTACTGTACCCTCAAACAACAACACTGACATTGCAACCGCCAGACTGTACTTTCACAGGCAAAAAAACGGTGACACCTATACATTTCTCATAAAGAATTAAAAATCGCAGCTTCATGTATTAAAGACGTTGTCATATATCATCAGTAAAGTTCCTTTCTCCCTTTGCAATAAATAGAAAGGATTATCTGCATGTTTGGGGTTTTCTTCCTTTGAAATGGAAAGACTACCTCTGTTAGAGAAATGAGATGCTCATGGCCAGTGCAGAAGGTGTTGTCTGTGACATTCAGCAGTGCAAGACTATGACCTTCCTTCTGGAAGCAAAGCCTGGGTAAGGAGAGGGCAAGCTTTCCATAGATGGGCACTGGGTGGGGGGAAGGGAGAAATCAGGTCATTAGATTCCACACTGGGATAAAAACAATTACTTAGAAGAGAACTGTCGGCAAAATTACACTGTTGGAAGCAAAACATCACATAGCCTCATTCCTAAAGGTTGACTGCATTGCTGAAATATCTGTCTCCACCACTGAGAAGAACTCAGCGTGCTAAGTACTGTTCAAATACAGAACAATTAAATGACCTCTCCCAAAAGCTTGCAAAATAAACACAAGGCAAAAAATCAAATGGATGCTGACAGATGGAGAGAGATAAGATAATGAGGAAGCAACCATGTCAGTACACTGACACCATGAACCTCTACTGCTCATGGAGACTCTGCTCTGAGAAGGTTGTCTTTTTCGAAAACTTGTATTGCAAGGAAAAAGGAAATTAAAGGTCAGCAGCTTACAGTAGATAACACAGGTGAGATGCCTGGACTTGGGAAGTACAAGATTGGTACTGCAGAGAATTTTCCTGAGTGGTCAACTGCACAATGTATCTATTTGCCAACTCTGCCCTTTAAGAAGAACAAACAAAGTACAAAAAAAATTAAAAATCTGTTAAGCTCTTTACACCTAGCCCAGTGGCTACAGAAAGCTATTTTGCCCACAGGGAGAGATCTAGCTGGCAGATTCCTGTGTGCTGAATAAGCCAAAGCTCAACATATTGCTCGTAATCAAAATACGGTGGAGCAGCTGAATTCAGAGTGCTGAAAGCTTGGATCATCGTGGCATCATCACGTTGGAAAAAAGCAAGCACCACCTCTCAACATCTCCCAACAATTTTTATCAGCAATACTTCTGCGAGAAGCCAAAAGGATATGTGCTTTGTCCATGAATGCTGCAGATTTGGGCATCCCCTGAAGGTTAAGGCTGACATGCTGCTCTTGCTTTAGGCTGTTGCCACCCCCTTACCAGATGCAGTAACATTTTCTCCAGACATAAACCTTAAGCCAGCTGCCTTTTCATTCAAGTCCTTATCTCAGGCTGGCACTCAGGAATCTGAGTGATGTAACAGTCTGCATTTGATGGAAATAACTGTTGAGCTGGGAGTTGTCAACATTTATTATAGGCATAAAGAGTGCCACGTAACAGGAGACCAGAGACTATCAGGACCATTTTGAGAAGAAGCAAAAGTGTATGATACAAAGACAGTTTCTGAATAAGGAACACTGACAGAATGTTAGTTTTTGCTAATCATGCTCTCATATGGGGAGGCATAGAAAACAATCCCAAAAGAGTCATCAGTGATCTCCCTGATTTCTTCAATGAAGACCATGCCATGCTACCATCAACAGGTTCACTTTGGCTAAGACATATAGTGGTCACTAAGAGTACTGTTTACTGCATCTAACACATATTTTGTAAATAGATTTTATTTGGAAACACTGCAGGCAGTTAAAAACACAAAACACCCTTACCAATATCAGTAATATGTAAGATAGGAATGTTTTACATGTTTGTTTCTACAAAAGCAAATCAACACACCCACCCAACATGGTGTCATCTGAGAACTTACTGAGAGTGCACTCAAACCCTCCATCCACATCAGTTATCAGTTGTTACATTCATAATACATATAAACAATAGTTACTTATGTACACAATATAAATGGGTATTGTTAACCTGAGAGGATTACAAGGTGACTGTCTCAGCACCTTCCCTCAAAAACTTGGAAAAATCAGATAGGTGCCTAAGCTTAGGTGGGGAATCTGTTACGGGGGAAAACCACAGGGCCACAATGCAGCAGCAGCAGATTCAGTGCTGTGTGTTGTTCTGCTTTACTGAGGAAAGCAAGTGAATTTTAGCATTATGTTTTGCTCCCGTCTTCCGTCTTCTGCTCCTCTCTCCTGAAAATACCTTTAATTTTGCATAGGTAAAGATCCTTCTCACAGAGTTGTTTCTGCCTGGCCTTCGCCTTCTCCAGATACAGGTTCTTCTGGGTTAAGATACCTCTGTGCAGCTCAAGCAGTCCAGGCAGCAGTGTACTTCTTCTGACTTTAATGCCAACGTGAAAAAGCTGCTTCCTTAAAATCTTGCACATAACCAAACATTCATTTAGACATAGAAACAGCCAACACCTCAAATTTTTGAGAAAGCTTACTGACACGACAAACAGCCAAGCCATGTCATATTGCTGTACTTAATCATTAATTAGTTTAATGAACACTGAAACCCCACCAGATAGGATGAAGTTGTGACTCAGAGCAGCAGATGTGATTCTGGTCTGAAACCTCTGGGGAGTGTCTATGACAGTGACTGCAGCAGTCAGTCTGAAGAGCAGTACCACAGAGGAAGAAATTTCTGCCATGGAGGAAGAGATTAGTCCTTGAATGGCAGTTAATTCGTTCCAGATAGAGAATTTTGCTTTTAAGAAAGGAAAATGTCTTTTATGAAACCAGAATAAATCCCCAAACGAGTTCTCTATAGAGAACATCCAGTTTAGAAAAACATCATAAAGAGTAGTTGCTTATAACCTCTTCATAACTATATTTAGAGAGAATAAAAAGTAGTAAGTTAGTGCACAGAGCCTAAGACATGATTAGAACAATAAAAATGTTCAAGTATGTATGGCAAATATACTTCAGTGCTTCTGTACATCATGGTTTACTCTGCAGCAAGCATGGAATCACTGCAAGAATACGCTGTCAGAAAAAGCCAAAAGTTGATTTACTGAAAAGATCAGCTTTGATACTACAAGAGAAGATGAAAGACAGACCTTGGAGCTGCCCAAGCCAATGACAGTCACACAGCGTGAGCCACTCTGCATGACCCTGCACGTACCACTCTGAACACTAAAAGGCTCAGGGAGATCAAGAGGTTTACAGGAGCTGAATCACAATTTTCTTCCAAGCTAACAGGCCAAACGAGTCTCCTGTCTGAGTCACAGAAGCTCAAAAGTACGAAATCATATTACCGGGTGAATACTATTGTGATATGCACACTACAAGTACACCACAGGAAGCTAAAATGTGTCACTTAAGGGCAGTAAATGCTTTGCCTAACTTAGAAAATGTGCAAGCATATAGTGCAGTGTCTGAAAGTCCCTGTCAGAAAGACTGGAGGCAAGACAAGGTGTTCTTTGCAGGAATCCACTGGTTTCATGTGTCCCTCAGCTGAGTAAGTTTCAGGAATAATCTTCCTTCAGAAAAACAAGAAAATCTTTTTCTATATGGTCAACAGAACAAGCACAGCTTTTAGAGCAACCTGCAGAAGAAAGAAATTCATATAATATCTTCTTTTTTACATAACTATTTGCTTCAGCAAATCCTAACAAGACACAGCAGAAATAAGTGCTCAAGTGACACAGACAACCAAGGCCTACTTGTCCAGTTCTCAAAAGGCAAAAACCTAGACACGGCTCTTACATTCTGTTGCAAAGAAGGGCAAGTCAGACAAGCTTCTAACCATGTAATTAATTTCTTTTTCCAACAGTAGTTTTACAGCACATTTTAAAGCACTGTCCATCCCAGCTAATGGGATTTTCTTCTCTCTTTCTCTACTTCCTTTTTTAAGTTTCCCTCCCCAGCATTGTCGAACCTCCCTGACACATCAGCTGTTTGTAGTAGTATATTTCACTATCAAGTGTTGTTTAGTTTCCCCATCCTGATATCCCACTCCCTCCCTGGGCTTTCCTCCTCACTGGCCTTACAGACAGTTCTTTCTCAGTGCACTGAGGAATTAAGAGCCTCAACAGCGATTTCTTATTTTCTTTCAATGTGGTGACTGTAATCCATTACCACACCTTCCATATGGCCTATTTTGACAACAGCAATCTCTTTGTTTTGCAAACTCCTCACAATAACAAATTCTGGATTAGGCTTTAGATGCCACCACATTTTATTCACGATCCATTTCTGGACTATTTTCATTTATGGCAAATCTTTGCATTGCACATAACCTTTCAACCAATTTTTTGTGTGTATGTGTCTCTCCACCTCTGTGGCACAAGGCACATTGACTGGCCTGTGGCAGCTTAACTCTATTGACAGACTCCAAAGAATCCAATTTACAGAACCAGTTCCTATGCCCTTAAAGTAAAGGTGAGTAAACAGATTTAAAGGGCATCATATCTCTTCCTCTGTGTTTGAATGGGATCAGTAATATATTCCACTGAGGTTGCTCATGTTGCTGTATCAGGCAGCATCTAACCAGGTGACCTTTTACACGTTAATTTTGTGTCTTTTCAAGACCGGCTACATTGCAAGCTTTGAATTGTTTCACATTTCTATATTCTCTGTTTTTCATTTAAGAAGAAGACATTTCCTTATTGCTAAGAATATAGTGCAATATTTGAATAACGTGTATCCTCTAGGTTTTCACAAGAGAGCAAACCTACGACACAAACAAACCCCTCTCCCCTTACTACTCTCCTGTACCTGACAGAAAAAAAAAACAACTAGTCATTGATTGGTATCTGATTTCCTGATGGGCCACAAAATAAATGCTAGATAACAAAAATGTACAGTGCAACAGAATGATACATATTAAGCTTTAACAGTTGCATTAAAAAGGAACTTTTACAATATTACTAGAAAACGTATAACACAAGAGAAACTGCTGAGACCAAAAAGTGCTCCAGGAGCTGTCTAGGTATATAATACATTAAAATAAACAAACGAACCAGTATTGCTATTTAGGGAATTTCCTCCAGCAATCATTCATGAATGATTTACAAACAGCATCAGTGCTCTGACTTCATTCCCTTACTTGGCTTTACATACAAACAAACTGAACGAGATGAATTTAAGTGACACGAGAGCTGCACTGTGTATATACTGGATCTAAGGCAAAGACCTTTTCACACAATCCCTCCTGCATGGCCCTGCAGTGAAATTAACACTGGATTGGTGACCTGAAAGTTATTGCCAAGGCAACAGATAGAAATCCAACAGTGTTACGATTTCACTACAGGCAAAAGGCAGAGTAGAAACCAAAAGCAGAAAAACTGGGGAAAATTTCTATTAAACATACAAATCCTTCAATAACATCAAAAGAAATGTTAGAAAATACCGGTTCAAATAAATTCCTTCTTTAAATAAATTGTTTTTAAGCTTTCTGCAAAGTGACAGTCCTTCTTTAAATATGCTTTCACAGCCTGAAGAACTATAGGAATAGATTTTATCACCTACCAATCAGAAAATCACATTAAAGTAAAACAAAAAGTAAATCAGCAGACTGTTGGTTGTTTTTTAACATTTTAACACAAGCGTCCAACCTTCTGGCTGTTTTGCCACTGAAGATTACATTAATTTGTACGGAAAACTGGGGGTAAAATTGTGCACTTGTGCACATACTCCCTGTTGATCAGACTTCATTAAAAATAAAATACATTCCAAATGAGAAGACAGACAGCAGGATTTCTTTTAAAATAACTTGATATGTTAACTCCTATACAGTTCTTTGCATGTTTTTTTTAACAGGTTATAAAAACAAACATTGATTTCCAAATGAAGATATTACCCACATTTGTGTCAGTTAACATTCAACACAAAACTTAAAAGGAATTTACTTGTGTGAAAGCATTAAACTGAAAAATGCCAGTTTAATAAAGACATTTGGGTTTGCTAAAGTTTTAAATTTTTTTAAAATTTAAGTGTCAACTAATACTCAGAAGAATCTTTTTAAATACAGCTGCAACACTTTAAAAATAACTAACCAAACCATCAGGCTGACCTTATAGTAGATGGGTCCAGACTGTGGCAAATCATTGCAGCCGTCACACGATGAGATTTGCTTTTACTCACACTGTTCCATTCTTCAATATATGTTCTTTCAGCCAACAACCCAAGACTGAACTCAAAAAAGTAGATTAAAAAATAGTTCATGTGGTCATTCTTCAACTCATTGAGTAAAGGATTCAAGTTGGGGGAAAAAAAAAACAGCAAAAAACCCCAAACAACACAAAATCCCCACAACAAAACAGGTGTTCAGCACCAGACAAATAAGGAAAACACTAAGTTTAAAGATTTCTGAAAGGGAAAAAATTTCCAGTGCTTCAAAATAGAATGAGAGTTAAGTGCCCATTACAATACCTCATGTCAGCACCCTGAAACTGCCTTCTCAGCACTTTCAGGTTTTTTTGTTCTTTATTTTTACACCTGATGAAAATTATAATGCAAATAAACATCCATGCCAATATCATTTAATGTGTTTGGCAGTCTAGGATTTTTTAAGTTTGCCAGGGTTTTAGGTGTTTGGTTTTGTTCTATTTTTTAAACAATAAATGGATAGATTATGAAAATTATCAGAAGAGATGGGATATAAAATTTTAATTTAAAGGAAAGTTGCCTTTACTTTTAAACTTACATTAATCTTCTATTATATGTCTGCTATTCCATCACAAAAAAAACCCCAAATATGTTCTTTCTAATGTTTTCTCTGTTGTTGTAACAGTATAAGCAATTAGAAATGATGAGTGTTTCCTACTTCCCTTGAGACACTCAATGTAATATCTCTAAGCACTAAATTATGTTCTGATAATCATTTTAGATTTTATTCATTTCATCCCATTATATAACATCTTGAACTACTTCCCTGATCTTCCTGATACTGAAGGCTTCCACACTTTTATATCTGAGTTGTCTATCCTTTGATCTCCAATAGTCAGGACAAGGATGTACCTACCCATAACAGCTATCTTCCAAAACCTCTGGCTAGTTAGACTGACAAAGCAAGCAGCTTAAATAAGATGTACATTTTACGGCTTTGATCTAGTTAACAACTCCACTGTGATTCTCTGGTTAGTTTTGTCTTTTGGGTTTGTTTTTTTTTTTTTTAAGTGGCCTAAAGCTGTGATTTTCCTTTTCAATTTCAAAAGGAATAAGAACATGAAATGCACAGAGAACTCCCATTAGAAGTGAGAAGCTTCAGTCTGAGAGGCAATCCTGAGGACTGATCTATGGCATTTCCCAAATCACCCAAGCTGCAGGTTTTTGCTTGTTTGTTTTACAGTGAAATACAAATCCATACTTTTAAAGTGACTCAGAAAAATTAACTTTTAAACTGGCCGTCACACAACGTCAGCACAGCAGGCAAAGAAAGCTTTTCTTTCTCTTCTCTAAGTGGAACCTTAGCACAGTGTGGGTTTAGTGCTAGCAATGCTGACACATGGGTGACTTGTTTTTAATTCATCTCTCACTTGTATCCTAAACACCCCCTCACAATTATTTCAAGTGATAAATCACAGACTTTGGAGCTAAACCATTAATGCTGTTCAGGGTTTTGTAGGCCATCCAACAAGCACACACAAGAATATTTGTGAAAAACATTTCACTCTTTAAACAAAAACTCTGAAGCATGAGAGGTGTCTTTAAAATGATACATATCTTTAAAATGATACATAAACTTCAGCAATATTGGAACTGCCTTAAAAATGTTAAAGTTTACTGAACTGCCTTCTTGTGCCTCAAGTACAAGATACACCCATCTAGAACTCTCAGTCTTGCAGTTTGTTGGCTAAGTACAAAACCAAAATGAAGGCTAAGACCTAAGTACTCCTCATAGTTCTTGCACAGGTACAGAGCCATGTAAGATGTCCAGCAATATGACCTATTTCTCTTTCAATCTCTCTCCATGACTACAAATACCAAGTCACTACCACCTGCAGCCTGCATCCTCCCTGTGGAACAAAGAGTTGGTTTGTCTTTTTTACTCAGACCTGCTGCAGTTTTCATTAACCAGCTAATGTCTTGTTTGCTTGTTTGGTTTTACTTAATGGATGTAGCTGTTGGCAGCCTATCATCAACACATTTATGTTTCAGCCACTTCCTAGCAGATTTACTAAGGCACACTCCTCTTACCAGGTAGTATTCCCCTCTCACGTCTATATTTACTGATAAATGAGAAGAAGAAACAACATTAGAGCAGAGACTGGAGAAACTATGGTCAGGCTCCCCCCTGACCTGCACTGAGAGGAGATGAAGGCAAAAAAAGAGGGAACGGAAAGGATTGCCTCTGCCAAAATATTTCCCAGGTGCTGGAAATACTGCCCATGGATCCTACTGACAGCATTTCAGGAAAGGCAGTTCAGCATTTCTACCCCACCAGCATCCCAGCTGTTGACATGTGAATTGCTTCTGGCCAGCCTAAGATACTGTACTTCAGGCAACACTTTCACCTCCAAGTTGGAGTTTGTTCTCAGCCACAGTTCCAAAGCCACCACTTCTCTCTATAGGCTGTGTGCTACTTTTCCAAACTTAAGTGAACAGTTTGAAGTTTGGGGGGGTTTAAATACATTTTATTTTTAATGCACTCTTTACAAGAAACAAGCTCAGCCATGAAAACAGAACGCTAAAGTTGTTTACATGACGAGTTTGCACACAGTACTACCTAAAACATTGTGTGATAAAAATGAAAGACAATATGTTAAAATGAAGAGGTCACTTCTCCAAAAGATGTTATTGGAAGGATGTATGAAAACCTATAAAAACCCTAATGGATTATTATCTGAAAAGCAATCGGACACGTAACATAGAGGTTCTCTTTGTTTCATTAAAAATCTCCTAAAGCCTAAGGGGAAAATGCATAATTTAAAAGAAATATATACATTGGACAGTTTAGTCACAAAAAATATTGAGGGATAAAAACCTAAGCAGGCAACAGCCTTCATGTCATGGAGTCATCAGAGAAAATTAGACTTGCTAATTACCAAATCTTCTCAATTATCCGGACAACATTACAATTGTCAATGTAATTGTCCCTCCTTCAGTCAGACTTAAAGCACAGTTGGGTCTGAGAGTACTCAAGAACAACTCAGGTTACTGGATCCAAAAATAAATGCCACATGTGATTCTGCTCTGCCCAATTTAAATTTAAGTCATGTCTACAACAGAAGATATATTGTTCTGTAACTTCTGGGCAACTTGGATGACATTTTAGCATTGTGTCAGCTCTGGGGCTTTGCTTTGTTTGTTGAAGGTTTGCTTTTTTGTTTTTTATGCTACTTTCTGGATTTTGTTTTAAAATGCAGAGCCGGGGAACACAACAGAAACGTATACAACTTTAAAAACCAATGCTTGAGTACAAATCACAAGAAAAATATGAACCACACTACTTTTTGCCAGCAGATCTGTTTACAGATCTCAAGAACTATTTTCCAATATCCAAATCAACAGTCAATATTCCAGCAAAACCTCATTTCAATGACCAGCTTATTCATTATAAGTCTGTCATAACTTGTAAATACCTTCAGTCATTAGTTATAAATGATTCTGAAAGAGTAGACAGAGTTGCTACTACTTGCGCTGTAATTCACAAAACAAGGTATTTATCCAGTGATCTTCAACAAAAAAATTAATGGTTTATTTGCAGTCACTGTCCAATGTTACCTATTCAGCATTTCATTTTTTAAAAACTGGAATTTAAAGGCAAGTTTCTCAGTCTTGACTTTCACCATCCCTCTGGGGATCCAGCTGCACATTCACGTTGAGCAGAAATCCCAAGCTCGGCTCTGTCCTGAGGCTACAGCGAGGTGCACTCTGCCCTCTGCTCCGCCCAGGTTTCAGCTCTGCAGCTGCTGCACAATAGGCCTGGCGATTAAACCTGTCAGGAAATGTGCTTTGCTTCCATTCAACTCCTCTCTAGCCTCTATTAAACTCCAAAAGTATTCTGGCTTCTTCCCAGTCCCACTCCTGCTCTTTCATTCTCTCATTTACATTCAGTACAGTATTTGTTCACTTTTCATGTTAATTGTTTTAATATTCTTAACTTATCTTCAAACCTTCAATTTCTACTTGTTACATAACCTCATCTTGTCCTCTTTTGTATTTTTCTTCTTTTATCCAGCTTTTTTCCTCTCTTATTATTCTAACCTTTTTTCTTCTCCCTATAGTACTTTCTTGCACTCCCCATTCCTTGGCAGCTGAAAAAAGATGTTTCTTGTCATCATCTTTTTTTTTTCCCTCTTTTGTTTGCTTGCACAAATTAAAAAAGCAAGACAGTTAGAACTCAAAAGCATCTGTGGACCAAATCCAAGCACCAATACATTTTATACGTTAACTTTCAGGAGATGTAAGGATATCTTAGAAATAAAATAACATTTTATTAAATAGG
Organism: Pseudotriccus pelzelni; assembly: GCA_035584735.1. Classification (NCBI taxonomy): domain Eukaryota; kingdom Metazoa; phylum Chordata; class Aves; order Passeriformes; family Tyrannidae; genus Pseudotriccus; species Pseudotriccus pelzelni. Next base: position 13,875,803 of record JAWMRA010000041.1, on the reverse strand, counting down.
AATAGCACATCATATATACCAGCAAACAGCTTCACAAAAATACTGAAGACTATAAGCTCTTCCTGTTGACACATTACACCATTTTTCTGTTGCAGAAAGCTTTTCTGACACAATGTGAAAAGATAATGGCAAATTACTAAATTAGCATCACATCAAGCCTAGTGTTTCAGCTGCAGAACAAAGTATTTTCTTTGGCTTTCATCAAGTCCACTTCGAGTTTTGTGAGAGTAAGAATAATCAAGATGATACAGCTGTCTCTTCAATCTTATCTAGATTTATAGTCTTGAGGGCAGAAGTAGTCTGTGGGAAGAGACAGCAAGCCTCCAAAAGAGCAGCAGAAACTCCAGCAAGGCCACACTACCTACGTACAGTTCTGAAACAACAGTACTGAACTCCCTCCAGTTACAACTAGATTACTGACTAGTATTCAAGATAACTTGGGATTTTTTCCAAAAGCTTTCTTCCCCATGGTTTGGGGGTTTTTACTGCAATGAGGCTGTGCAGTACCAGAAAAGTTTTCAGAAGTCATAGTCCTGCACAAATATGAGCATACAGATAAAACATACAGGTACTATAGTGATGGTTTTCCCCAAACAATTTGAAATAGTTAAATCCTTCAAGCCCCCTCCTCCTTCCATCCCCCAAAACCAGAATTTCTTCCTTCTTCTAATTTTTTTTTTCTTAAATAAAAAACTGATGGGAAAAATTAGTTTCAAATTTTACCTTAAGATGCTTGTCTTCCCCCTGGTTTTAACTATGGGTGACCGTGCACTTGAAAATACCTAAACAGCACTGTTCTAACAAAATTTTGGCATATGTTACTACTATAAAGCTAATCTATAGTAACTGCTCCTCTGGAATATAACCTCCATCACAGGGCCTTTCTCAGTCTCCTGGCAGCCAGATTTGGGACTTCAGGCTTGAAACTGTGAGCTTCCATTTTCAAGATGAGAAAATACCAGAATGATAAGAAACTTAAAAGTTAAACCATTTCAGACCTGCTCAGACCAGCATGAGAGGTGCTTGTCTAAAATTGTGTGACTTTATCTTTTACAGGTCAGCTAAGATGGCAAGAGCCATAACAAAAAGGAAGCATTTTTTCTACATCAGGCACTTTATCAAACAGCAGTGAACCCTTGTTCTTAGAGGGGGAAAAAAAAGGAATCAAAGCAATAGGTCACTGAGCTTTATTCTTCTACTGACTAAATTTATCATGCTAGAGTTTGTTCCTGTGAGAGTCACAATCTCCTTAGCCTATTTTTACATTTTGCTTCCCTTTTAGATCCACCTCCTCAATGCAGAGGTTGTTCCACATACCGTTCTCACCAATTCGGTAACATCCTGTTCGTGATGAGAGTTCCTGGTTGCTCTCGGCTGGATGTTATGCACGTACATGGCTGATTCAAATATGATACAAAACTATTTCTGTGCAAAAACTAGATCAGTTTATTGCACAATGAGAACTGAGCACAGTCCTCAACAATTCTTACAGCGATTCTGGTTTTCCTCTCTTTATCCTCAAGAGAAATCCAACTACACATGGATTTCATTGCTCGTGTTGGCTTCACTACTGATACCAAATTTTTAAGCAGAAAATTTATACCAGATTTCTCAACACTTAACTATGGAAGTTCTAGATTTTTGTTGCTGTTTCCATGTATTTCTTGTAGATATTTTTTTGCTTTTTAGGATCTCTTCTACTACTGGGCACACTCAGTGACTATTTTTAGACTCCTGCAAAATTCCTCTAACACCCATACTTTTTGATTCAAGCTTTTCTTTACAAAAATTGAAAAGCTACTCAGGAAAGCATATACAAATTGGGGAAGTATTAAATCATTCTACCGTTGTGTTCTTCTTTATATTTTCATTTCTCCTTGTGATTTGATTATGGGGGTTTAAATGAGTTTTTCAGACATGTACAAACTCACCCCGATGGCCTCACTTTCTTACAGTAAAATACAAGATTTAACCAACTCTTTTATATCAGAAAAAGTGAAAGGTCTCAAGCCAGACTATTAGAATAAGTTCAGGGCCCATCATGGATGCTGCCACATTAAGTGGTGACCGTATAGCAGAGTGTCACGGAAATACATAAGGAGAAAGGGGCAACCAGAGGCTGAATCCCTGTCAGGGAAAGCCGGACAACAGCAAGCTGGGGTCATCAGCCTACTCTTCTATGGCCTACAAACAGGGATACCAGGATTTACAGCAGCATCAAAAGTACAGTGAACACCAACCATTAAAACATTTTTCATTACTGTTTTTATTAAACACATTTACAAAACCCCTGAAGGAAAGTCCACACAACCCTAGACCCTCCAACCATAACCAGTGCCTGCTTTCCTGCTGCAAGAGAACAGCAACCCCAGAATAACACAACTAAACATTATGAAGAGGAAACCAGTGCTTAAAGGTTTAATACAATCTGACTGTTCCTTAAGGTACCATTTAATCAGAGCATTAGAAGGCAATCACCAACTTCTATGCAAGCAAACCATCAATAGACAGCTGCTTACTTGTATTTGAAAAATGTGCTTTCATGGGAGAATGTGTTTCTTGCACACCTGATAACTAAAAATTTAGTTAAACTGGATTATTAAAAAACACTGGATATTGCAAGCAGTTTACAATCCAGCCCTTTAACAACAGTGCCTTCATGTGTTTATCATAGGCATTTTATTATTTTAAAGCTAAGGTTCAACTACGGTTTACAGTTATAATTCTGTCCTCCTACACAGCCACAAGCAAATTTGGTCAATTTCAAACTATTTGTAAAGCCTCCTACATCAAAAGGAGTTTGATATTTTAAAACATACTAAGTTTAAAATAAAACAAAGGCAACCTACCAGTGTCATAAATCTTGTCAACTATTTTTTGTTCTAGCCTAATAAGGCATCCTAAAGTAGAAAGAACCAAATTGTGAGAATTACTGTCCTTGGCCAGAGGTTGTATGCATATCGTATTTCATAACATTTTAATAATGTTTATTATGTAAGTTTCCCTAATTAACTTCTAAACTTACTTCTACATTTGGCATCTGTAACATCCTGTGGCAACGAGTTCCAATATGTAATTATGTGTTGCATGAAAAATCGCTTATTTTAAACCTACTGCTGGGTAAGAGCTAAGAGTCATCAAAAACGTGTCATCAGAAATGATGAATAATCATGATCTCCCCATCCTCTCCAGAACATCAGCAGCTTTATATACCTCTTGCATTTCTTCTGACCTAATTTCCAAGCTGCAGAGCCCTGTACAGGTATCTCTTCCCCCACACATAACCCAGTTTATTCTTAATAAAAGAAAGGACATCTGCAACTGTTAGCACTGTTTCAGATCGGTCATGGATGTTGCCACGATGGTCGTATAGAATGATAATGCAACTTCAAGCCCTCTTTTTTGAACAGTAACAATTTAGACTGCCATGCATGTTAGTTACCCAGTTCCCTCCTGCAAGCATTATTGTATAATATTGTACAGTTAATGCACTTGCCGTTCTTCCCACAACTGTTCACAGATTTGGGGGATCTTAATATCGGGAATGGTGTATGAGTACAAGCTGTTATTTTGTTGTTTAGCTCCTTTCACAGACTTATTAAAGCAGCAAAGATCTTCATATAGATCCCTGTAGGAGTCTGCTCTTGAATTGTGATAACTCATCTTCTGTTCTCATTCTTTTTTTTCCTATCTTAAATAATTATTAACCTGAGAGGACTTCTCCCCCACTTCTGTGACTATCTCATTTCTCCAAGAAAGAAACTTTGCCAGCAGCTGTGATGGACTAGGATGGTTAATTCAGATGGGATATACAGTTCTAACATGACCATGAACTCACTACAACAATCATGTTGGCACTTTTTTGTTATTTTTATTCTACATGTATATGTTAATTTTCATATTTACAAATGCATATCTTCCTATTTGACTATGAAGTTTTAATTAATTTTGATAAAGACAGAAATAAAGCTTTCTGGCTGTAGCTTCATGTAAATTACATTTCCAAATTCAGTCATTATGTATTCAAATTAATCTGGACCTGTTATTTTTCATTTTAATCAGCTTGATCTCAGAATTCTTCCCCAATACTTGAGTTTGAAACAGACCACCTCAGACATCTTAAGTAAGCTCCAGTGCAAAAAGTTCCATATATCCTCTATAATTAACACAAATGCAAAAAAAATCTTTTTGAGATTTGGTGCTAAATATTTATCTTCTGCTTCTTACAACGTCTTGATTCCTACTGGGCCTGGAGACTACTAGGTCTCTTGTTTCTGTTGTGACTGAAGAATTTCTCAAAGCTCTTTCTGTGCCTGTCTTATGGTTTTCACACACAACTTACCAGTTTTGTATCCAAGTGTTTCCCACATTTGGTTACAATCTCTACTTTTGAAGTCTCTTTACCTGTTAGAGATTTTCCTCCTTTGCAGTTCAATAATACTGGCTTTGGGGTTTTTTCCTCTCGGTTATAACAGATGGCAGATGTTTACTCTAACATTTAGTATGGTAGCTCTTGACACCAGTAAAAGCCTTATCCATTCAGCTGTTCCTTTTAACAATTTCCTTAGAAGCGTGCTCCCTCAAGCACAGTTCTTTAAGATGTTACAGCAACATAGTTTATACTTCCTCTTAAAACAACATGGCAAACATATTCATTGTGGTTACTCTTGTAGGGGAGCCCAACAGCAATTTCATCTAAAACAAAGTCTTGTGCTTTGCACATTTGTCAAGAGCTACTCCTCTTGTGAGCTGACAGCTTCCCAGAAAACCCAATACATCACCCTTCCCTTCCACATTTACTGAGTCGTCATACACATAAAGAAACATGTAATAACAGGAAATGGTTCTTCCCTCAGCATTTTACCTCCTGTGGCATTTCATAGAAATGTTCCATCTCATTAACACGGCCAGCGTAACCCTCATCTTCTTTTGCTCTATTTGCACACAAATTCAAACCATAAATGTACCTTCCTGTCTAGACAAACACAGCTTTGGCCATAAACTCTAACACAAAATAATGCATCTCCCACAGCAGTTTGTGTTCTTGTGTCTATATAAACGTTTGCCCTTATACTAACATTCTCTTGCACCAATTCTCTGCAATGTCAAATACGTCAACATCTGGATTTCCAACCAGCATTCCATCTCTCACACTCAATTTTTCACATTTCAGATTTTGTCCAGAAGACCATCTGCAACTGCTACTGGTCTAATTGACTAACTCTAATTCTTTATAAAGAGAAGCAAGTAGGAAATACATACATGACGGTGTTAATCCCTGACAGTTGTTGAAACATCTGCAGACCACAACCCACAATTAAGGCTCTTCGAGTTGGAGGGTATGCTAGCATTCTGCAGATCACAGGTCCAGCTTAAAAAAAAACAAGACAACAAAAGAATACATAACAGTTCTTAAGTGATCGCTATCAAGACAATGTTGCCAGGCATAGCAGGCTTTGCACCTTAGTTTCAAACAAACTTGGATTATTTAAATTATTTTTTAACAATTTGGTCATTTCAGTCCTGCTTTTCTGCACTGTACTACAAAGAGGATTTTTCAGGGAGCCCAAGCAAAAAAAAGAAACAATTTTTGTACACTGCTATTGATGTCAAATGTGCAGCTCTCCTATATCAGAATAACAACAGATGGCACATCGGCTGCAACTGAATGTACTCAGGAGTTATCACAAAATATCACTGTTGTTTCTTTTCTAAAAGCTTCCACCGTTATTGAGAGGTTGTTTCAGAAATGCCATTACTCACTGCTAAGATCTGGATTTTGGAGATGAAGTGTTCTCCCTAGTCCCCAAAAAACCCAATTTCCACAAACCAGTTGCAAGTGTGGGTACTTTGAAGGTATGGGATAGATCTATTCTGCACAGCTCTAGAGGCCAGTAGAGGGAGCAGAAATTAATTACATTTTTTCCATACCTTTGGTAGCAATGGTACGAGGCTGCATTCAAAATGCAGAAAACAGTTTCTTAATGAAGAAAAAAGAAAACCAAATTTCTGGCTAACAGAGAAAGTTTAAAACTATTTAAAACTTGCAAAGTATCCTATGGGAGAAAAAAAGAACTAGTATAGAAAGCTATGAAAGAATAGAAAAAAAATTTAAATCCCCAACTCTAGTATTTACATTAATTTCTTTCTGCACAGAGTTGTGCTTTTTTACCACTATAGCCTGCTGAAAAATTGTACGTTTTACACATCTTATCACATCTGGTATACCCATTCAGAACACCTAATCACAATATGAATAGGCCAAAATAGCTGCTATCCAAAAAAAAAAAAAAGGGAGGTGGAAAAGTATCTACAATTTTACATTTTCAAAGTCTTTCCTAAAAACACAGAAAATGCTAAAAGTATTGGTTCCGTAAAAAACCCTACATGGGTCTGTTAGTGAAGAATTTACACGCAAAGTTCCAGCTTCAGAAAGCTGACGATCTTCGAACAGTTTCAAGAGTGGGACTCAAGAAGGGGGTTTAGATAATGTTTTCTTCACTGAAAAATAATCAGACCTGCCTAAGAAAAATTTATTTTCATTTAAAATTACGGTACTTATAATTCATAGCTCAACTGTATCATCATTTAACTTTGCTTCCTTAATATTAATAGCAGAATACAGCCTGACGAATTCTCTAGCTGGTTTCCAAGTAACATTTGGACAGTACACAGTCCCACATGTCCTGCCATTTAGCCACACCATTACCTCAAAATGTCTTCAAGCCAAATCAAGTGACAGATAAATCAGGTGACAGTTAAATAGAGTCAATCCATAGATATTCTCAAGCAAGACATGTGACATCACTGGGCCGCCAAGTACATCAAAGGGTTCCATAGTCTAAGTGGCATTTCCTTGATGGAAAAACAACAAAAATGGTACTCACTGCTAGCTAGGAGCAGTCCAGAGCTCAGACATACCCTGGGACTTCTCCTCAACTCCAAGCTTCACAATGAAAAAAGATTTATTAACTAATGTACCTATGAACTTTAATTCACCAATGACAGCCCTCGGGTTCTCATATTTGGCATCACACCTGAGCATGGAGGCTTTGGGCCTTAAAATCCTTATCTGGCAACTGATTCTGCAGCATCTGTTCTAAATCCAGGCTGTTGAAATATTCATATACTTCCTATAAGGGCCTTAACTGAGTTCAAAATCTATCCTTATCCTCAAGGGACCTTTTAGCCAACCTACATCTTACAGTCCGTCATCAATGGTCATGCTCACTGAATAAGCTGGAACTCTACAGCAGGGGCTGTCAGGAGAGTAGGCAGAAATGTCCCAAGGATCTGATGCAAAGTTTTAACAATTCCTGATCCACTCAGCTATTTGATGGAAGTGATATAAAATTCTGTTCACAATGACCCATTGTACGAAACAATTGGAAAGGAGGCACTAAAATGAATAGCTAGAAATTAAAGCAGCTGTTCTCAGACAATGGATTGCAACTCAGAGGGAGTCATGAATTCTCAACAAAACTCTGTCACACAAATCAGTTTGTCTGCTTGATGTGGGGCCCTGCAGAAATTTTGCAATAGAGTACATGCACTAAAGTTTGGACCTTTACATTAGAACTTCACACTTTAGACCTTTAGAACATCCAGTCAGCTAAGTTCAGTAAGCGCTTGTAACTTTTCAGACTTCTGATTAATTGTATCACAAAAATGATGATAAAAATTATCATACTCATTCAAGTCAGTGTTTCAAAAGATTCACTCCAAATCTGTACCATGGCAACTGCCACATATAAATAGGCATACACAAAATTAAAGGATTTTCTTTCATAAAATTCACAGCCTTCAGCTTTACAAACCAACAAATGGAATGAAAGAAATAAAAGAAACTGCTAATCTCTACATTAAAGGAGCTTTACCAACTCTATGAAAAAGCCCAAAGGACTTAGACTATGAGGTGAGTGGCTTTTAAAACAGAAAACGAGTGTGAAACTTTTTATTAACATTATCTACTTTTGAAACTAGCTATATTGTATTTGCATTTTCCTATCATCAATCCTTCCATCCATATTGTTGAGTTCATATGTGACAGTCTTCTTAAAAGTAAACAACTCTAGGCAGAACATGGGTTTTAACTACAGCGAATGGGTCTAAAGTAAAAAATTGAAAACAAAACAAGTTTTCAGAACTAAATACATTTTTCTTCTGAAAATCAGTCTTCTGAAAACCAAAATTGTACTTCAGTAGTTTCTGATAACCCTTAAATATGCTGCTAGTTATGACAATACATTAAAATGGCACAAACAATAAAATCATAAAATCTTTAAAAAACAGAGCAACTTAGCTGCTCATAGAACTAGAGGGACAGATGATTTATGCATAAATCACAGGAAAAGAATTAAACATTTGGCAATTTTGACAAAGGAAAAAATAGATATTTGTCAGATTATTTTTTTGTTTGTTTGTGTTACTTCTGCCTTAATTGCTGTTGTTTTCTTTACAGTGAGATTTAGACACATTCCTGCATTGGAACCACTTCATTTGAACTTGAGAAAGCACCAAGATGTTTGCTTTCCTTCTTCTGATCTATGAATAAAAATTAAGTCAGAAGGATGAGACCTCCTAATGCCATGATTAGTTCAATGAGACTTGATTTGGTTGGATTTTCTGTGCTGTGGTTTCAGATAATTCCTTTAGGTGAAGCAAATTTCTTTAAAACATAATGTTTACAAAAGTTCAAAACATGCTAAGGCTTGCTCTAATGAGAGTCCAAAATGGCAGCATGAGATAAAGAGCAATGGAAAAACAAGGATCTGCTGCTGTAGAAGGTGACATTGCTTGAAGTGGTGATACATGAAGTGGATTGCTGTGATCCAAGTGGATATTTCGTAGCTTGATCCAAACTGTCCACCAAACTAGACATTCATCCTTATAAGCACAAGGCAAAAAATAGGATCTGGAAGTTTAGCTTCACAGCCAAAAAAACCTTATTAGAATACACTGAGCTAAACCAGGGAGGAGAAGCTGTTCTTGTCAAACCATTACTTCTGAAAGTGAGTGATACTTTCCAAACATTACAATTTAATGCCAGTTTCCTGTATTTTAGCTGTTATCCTTGTTACTAGGATAACCTACAAGATAGGTTTGGGAATTTTGAATTCCCTGGTAAGGCACTTTGATTTTCCTCTGCAGATAAAATGAAGTGTATGGCAATCACAGGGGCTTGGGTGCAATCCACTGCCAACTAAAAGACAGAGATAATTTTCAAAGGCAATACAACAAAAACCCCAGCTCTAAAAGGAGTTTATATGATGAAAGCAGAAGAATGGGTATTAATGACATCTTAGCATCTCCATGTGAAAATGTACTGCATTCTCTTCCAAGGGAATAAAAATATTGTAGGATAAAATCCCACAGCAAATGCAGGCAGACATTCGGTGCTTGGAAATCTTGTGATTTCCCATGCCTCAAATTATTAGAAGAATACCTAGCAAAATTTCACAGCCAGGAAACTATGGTTAGAGACTGGGCTCTGCCAAAGTCATTTGCAGGTTCAAACATTTATTTGCCAGCTAATCTAGGTAACAGCTTGTAGCAACAGCCTAAAACTATGTAGGGCTCCTGCCAGAATTTCATGCTCTGTAGAGGGTTGTTTCCAAAAAAGCAGACACAGCCAAGCAACAAGACAGTCACTCATCACTTTAGCATCAATTAAGCTCAAGATTCAGATTTGGTTTTGGGACCTTTTCTTGTTCTAACCAGTCAATAACCTCTCTTCCACCCAGAAAGATCATCAAGGAATTGATCTACAGTTAAAAATAAGGAATCAAAGAAAAGAAAGTTTGGGTTTGTGATCTCAGTAACAGAGGACAAACATGGGAACCATTTCTCTGTTTTAACTTCCCTTACAAAATGGCAGCTTCAGTCCAGCTTTCTCTGCATCATCTGCAGAACCTTCCTGCAGAATCTCACTTCACCTAAGACTCCTCCTCTAAAGCACTTACACCTAGCTATTATTTTCTCTGTGTGCATGATATACTAAAGTAAAAACCTTTTTCCCCTCCTCGTCTATTTATTTTCTAAAAGTATCAACTTCATTCATTTTTTCCTTTCTGTAAAATTTAACAAATCAAAAGATAAATAGCTTTAAGATCAAAACTGCATTAATTATGCTGAGAAGATGCAAAATAATTTTACTTAAGTATCATGCTCTTTCCCACTGTCTTATATTGTTTCCAGTAATGTTGAAAGAACCACTCCCAGCACTAGGAGACTTCCTCCCTCATATAGGTCACTAATCCTTTGAGAAAGTTTGCTTGAGTTTTTTTTCCTTTCTTCTTTACAGTGTGGTTCCCTATCAGCCAAGAAGGAGAAAAGACCATCAGCTTTGTCTAATCACTGAGTCTTAGTATTTTTCAGCTTTCCACAGCAAAAACATCCACTGCTATGAGTACAGACTGGAAGAAGCAGTCAGTGGGAGCAGACCTGCCGAGAAGGACTTGGGGGTTCTCCTGGACATGAAGAGTGTGCGCTCACAGCCCAGAAAACCACCTGTGTCCTGGGCTGCATCAAAAACAGTGTGGCCTTCATGTCAAGGTAGGTCAACTCTGGGGTCCCCAGCACAAGACAGATGTGGACTTGCTGAAGGAAGTCCAGAGATGCTCGGATGCATAAGATGCTCAGAGAGCTGGAGCACTTCTCCTAAGAAGACAGGCTGAGAGAGCTGGGGCTGTTCAGCCTGGAGAAGAGATGGCTCTGGGGTTATTGTAACCTTTTAGTACCTAAAGGGGGCTTATGAAAAAGATGGAGAAGGACTTTTACATGAGCAGATAGCAATAGGACAAAGAGGAATGGTTTTAAACTAAAAGGGGAGAGATTTAGATTAGATATTAGGAAGATATACTTCACTATGAGGGTGGTGAGACACTGGAACAGGTTGCCCAGAGAAGCTGTGGATTCCCCACCCCTGGAAGTGTGCAAGGCCAGGATGGACAGGGCTTTGAGCAACCTGGTCTAATGGAAGATTCCCTGCCCGTGGCAGGGGGGTTGGAACCAAATGATCTTTAAGATCCTTTCCAACTCAAACCATTCTATGATTCTATGCTAACAAGACAGCCTACTCCAAAAGCAAATAAAAGCTAATTAGACGTAACCACTTTGATTCTAGAGAATTAAACAGTGAAGGGAGATTTTCCATGCCTAGATGAACTGAAAAGGGTTTTTTGATAGCTCAAGAAACCTAGATTTCAAATAAATGGTCTCTCCAAATGCTCTTTTTAATCCACATATTGAGAACAGAAACCCTAATATAGATTTTTTTGTTTTGTTTTGACAGCAAGTTGAGTCGGCCTTTGGAAGTTCTGAAAACAAAGACATTTTCTTTTATCTGTAAAAGGAAAAAAATGTTTTCTTTGATACCGCATTCTTTGATATAAAGCTTTGGTGACAGACAATCTATATGAGTGAGTACTTGCAAAAGGCAGCAGCAGTTAAGAACACCTCTGAATAGGACAAGAAGCAGTGGCAAGTAGGGAAGCAAAAAAAAAAAGGAGTGCATTTTGGCTCTGTATGATGTGTTCTCTATAGAAAACAGAACCTACTGTAATGAAGTCCTTTAAAACTGAAGAAACCATGACAAAATAGAGACACCAAACAACAACTAACAGAGAGGAGTGGCCAGTGACATGACGCCAGTGGGAGTTGAGAGAAGCGGCCACAAGGACCAATGAGAACCTGCGCAGGTGGAGGAAGGATCCCAGTGCGGTACTGTGGGATCTGTGGAATCGGGGAACGAGGGAGAGGGAGGTTTACCTGCTTCACTAAGGGACAGAGAAAAGCAAGGACCATATTGTGGTTTCCGTCTAGCTGGGGAAAGTACCTTAGAGCAGACTTGTGCATACCTACTGCCTGCAAATCAACATTTCACAGTCTGCTCCAGAACTGCCTTACACAGCAAACACTTATGTCACCCTCACTTAAGGCTGGAGAAAGCAGGGGAGGAAAGCTAAGATTATGTAGCTAGCATTACGCAGGCACAACCAAAATAAGCCAAGTGTTGTAACAACCTGAAGAGCTTCCCACTCTGCTCCCTCATCAAGTAGTGAAGTGCAGAACATTCAGCAATCTGGAATTAGAAAGCTTTCTTTCTTTCCTTTTAAGCTGAGGAAAGACACCCAACAGAGAACTGCAGTCAGGGCAGTTTCAGGAGTGCTATGTTGTGTGTGTGTGTGTCGTTGTTGCTGTTATTCATCAATTAAAAGAGCGCCAAAAACGCTCAGAGTTCCCTCCAAACAAGTTAGTAGTTCAGCCTCAAGCTGATCTTCCCAGCTGTTAGTGGTTTAATATTATTATTAATTACTATTATTAAATAGATACTGCATTTTATTTCCTGGACAACACACTTCAAGTCTGACATTTTCTGCCATTTGTTTCTACAAAAACCCTTAGTTTAGTGATGTTATTCCCCACCCTCTATCCTTGTTTCCAAATTAAATATCTTAATTTCTGCCCTAAGCCGTAGTTTAACAGAAGAAGCAGATTTCTATTTCTTGCCCTTCAAAAGAATGAGACACAGGGACACATTCCCAGGAGGGAAAGGGGAAAAAAGGAAAATTTAATAGAACTGAAGGAGCCTGGAGGTCAACGAAAGTCCCCACAGGAATTTATGAATACAATCTGTTGCACATTCGCTATTTTTTTTCTCCACTTTATTCATAGAACATTTAGCTTATACCATTTCCCTAAAAATGTTTAAAAACCCACTATTTATCTAAGGGCCTGAAAAGCTCCTCTCACTTTTTCAACTTTGGATGCCATTAGCATAAGAGCTTCATTAAAAATAAAAGGAAAAAAGTTAAATTAGAGATGAGGTCCACATTTAAACAGATTATAAAAACCTGCTTTGAAATCAATATCATTTTAGCACAGCTCAGCTGGATTCCAAAACTACCACAGAGGAGAAAAATCAAAAAGCCACTGTAGGTTAAAGTCAAAGTATTCTAACTTTGGCTTCTTAAGAACAGGACATCTCCACCAGTGGATATACAGTTGACAGACAGCACAGCGAACCTAAAAATAATAAGGCTTGTAGCTAAAAATAAAAAGTCTTAAAAAACTGCTTCAATGTTTTACTTTCTTTTTTTTTTAAAGCAAAGCATTTGAACTTGAGTACAAAGCTGAGTTCTGCTGAAGACAGAGTGATGGACACACACTTCAATATTTCCCCGAACTGCAGCCCAGGTCATACGTTATCTGAAAGTACTAGCTAATTTACTACATTTTAGTATTAACCATCAGAAACACAAAGGGCTCTAAGGCAACCATTGCCACTCAATAACAGCACGTATTTCAGCAGAGAATGCAGAAAATTTGGGCCAGATGTGAAGTCTGTTTATTTTGTATCATGGAATTGGTCAAACATCGAAAGAGATATGCAAACTGGTCATGGTCAAAACTTCACTGAAAAAGTTCCTGAGCAAACTGGTCTAATTTATTCTGCTTTATTTAGGAATTAAATTAGACAGCCTCCAGAGGTCATCCACAAGATTATTACCTGAAATGTACATCATTCTAAGAGCTATGATGGTACTAGTTATTACAACCAGTACTAATGAAAAATTAAGTTTGGTACTTCACAGCACATCAAAAAAACCACAACAACCTGAATATCTGGAATTAACAGACTATGACAACACTGCATGATAATGCAATTCATTCTATGTCTATTAAAATGTTACTGGCTTTCCAATATGGATTAGTAGTACTATTTTCAGTTACCATAAACAACAGTGACTGAAAAGCACCCTTACATACAGGTCCTGAAAACTCAGCCACCTCCATACCACCAACAGCTGATCCACCCCTTTCTGCAATTTCAGTCTTAGGCTTCATTAATCAAGAACCTGTCAGTCACACTCTACTGGCAGCTAGTACCCTGAATTTATAACCTCTGCAGAGAATACAAATCGATATTGAAAATAGCAAGTGTAGAATACTAAACTGACAATGTCCATAACTGGTATGAAATATGACAAAGCAATAAAGGAGAGATTATTTCATCCTTTCAATATATAAAGGGGGCTTATGAGATACATGGGGAGAGACATTTTACCAGGGTCTGCAGTGAAAGGACAGGAGGTAATGGTTTTAAACTAAAAGAGGGTGGATTAGTTTGGATATAAGAAATAAATTCTTTACTATCAGGGTGGTGAGGCACTGGAACAGGTTGCCCGGGGAAGCTGTGGATAAGCAATCCCTGAAAGTGTTCAAGACCAGGTTGGATGGGGGTTTGAACAAGCTGGCCTAGTAGAAGGTATCCCTGCCTGTGGAAGGGGGTTTGGAACTCTACCATCTCTAAAGGTCCCTTCCAACCCAAACCATTCTATGATTGTTAAGTGCTGTACAGAGTTCCGATCCCCTTTGCTTTCTCACCCTCATCTCAAAAAGAGGAATATTGTACAAACGGAGAAACAATGAGAAAAACACAGAAAGAACTAATTAATGCAATGGCTTCAACATACACCAGTACTCATACTTTTTTTACTAGGCCCCTGGGTACTAAAATGTATATCCAATGATACCACACTTCTGGAGTCACAACATGCTAATATCAACAGCCTGTTCAGTGTGATTCTGCCTTCATTAGCACATTAGGCTTCTGCTTTAGCTACAGATGAAGGTAACACATCAAGTACGCTATCTTTCAAGCTGGAGGAAAAAAAGATTAGGAGCTGTGATTACAACAAAATTTTTGTAAAATCAGAAGGGCACAATGAAGGTGAATAGAGAACGTGGCTGTTTGAAGATCAGACAGGAAAAGGGACTATATAAAATGTCAGATGGAAAGCAAAAAAGGTAATTATGGTGCACCGTGTGCTGCTCATTAGCAAGACAAATAGCAGCGAGACAGACTTTGTCTGACAAAGCATGGCCGTTTCCACCAAAGTGTGAAAAATCCACAATGCAGTGGGTGTATAGTTTTTCTCTATGGTCCATAAGACAGGAACAAAGGGCCAAAGTTTTGCTACTGCAGATTATATCTTTCTGGAGCAGTGATTCCAAATCAAACAGCTGCTTAAGTATTACTGCTGGGAGAACTAGTGATAATTTGCAATATAAACATGCAGAGAACATGATAATATCTTGGTCTACGATCCTAAAAAGAGAGAACTTCTTCACAAGAACTGATTATTATGAAAAGGTGATGTTCATACAGTTTTCAAATCTTCCACTTTCTGGAGGACTTGCATACAGCCTATGTGGATTTTTATGATCCAGCCACTCTGGAGTTTCAAATATAAGAAAGTACTTCCCAATAAAGCATGCTTCTTCCCAATTCTGCATCAGATATAAGCATTAGCATCAATGCAAAACCAGCACGGAAGCAGTTTACTTCTATTTGCACAAAGAAGAATGCCTAGGGACGACCAGATTAGTAACCTCTTTTTTGATTTATTCTATAACGCTGTCAGTGTTAGCAACCAAGTTCCTTCAGCAAGATGCACAGACTGGTCTTAATGTACCTTCACCATGAAGTAAAGTCTTATTAGTTTCCATGAATTAGAGAGAGACAGCCTTTGCATAAACTTCAGAGAGCTCCTCAAGAGTAATTCTTGCTAGTGTCAGGGAGACTGACAGTAAGTAGCTGGATCTATGTACAATTTTTGGACAGGTGAAATATTTTTTGCCCATTGATTAATAGGAGAACATACTGTGGGCCTTGCTTTCATTAAATATTTTTTTTTTTAATTAAATTTTTGAACCTGTCACACAGATGTCCTGTATCATCAGCTGTGAGTAACCCGGTGAAAAAAAACTCCTAGACAAAATGAAATTTCAAAAAATAATACTATAATACCTCACAAAACAACAGACAAAAGGCATCTTTCCACATGGTGTTGGTTTTAGGGAAAATATATTAATACTCCATACTAGACAGTTTGAGGTCTCTCACTATGCAATAAATCTGCAAGCAATCTGTAAGACAAACAGTCTTACGTGAAGTGGAGAGCCTTCTCATCATTTCCAGCATAATGAAGATAGAATGGCATTGCCTAAATGCCATGTTTATTAGCAGTTTCCTTATAAATACATTTTAAAAGGCAATTCTTCACAAAGCTGCTGAAAATCCAGCAGAGTGTAAGATAACTCTTGATATCTTTCCCCACAGTAAATGTGCACTACAGGATAGAAGCATACAGGACAAGGGCCTTTTCATTGCTTCTCTGCATCCTCACAGATCTAGCAGATAGAAAGGAAGATCATAAAGATTTTATTAAATTATTTGAAGACCTGAAACCAATTTTCCAAGAAGACACAGGAATTCTCAGACATTTGCTCAGACTTCCAGTGAAGTAGATTTTTACAGTGCTTTTATACTCTTATCAGGGGGAGTATAAAAGGACACTACCTGAAGTCAAACATGATGCAAGACAAACTTCACACAGCACTGTTCAACATCCCAGTGCAACTATGTGGTTAGCAACTAGTGGCTACAAGTAGCATTTCAGTGTCCCCAGAAGCTCCTGGTTTTCCTAGATTTGAGGGCAAAACATACCACAAGCATAGCTGGAATTTCAGGTAATCTTTTTCGTTTCAGGGCACATTGCAGATTTCCCAGCCATGATCAGCCAGAAAGACTGGCAGTGGCACAGAAAGGGGAGAGAATTTTACCCAGATGTGCACAAGCCCTCTAATGCACAGCCTTTCCAGAGGCAAAACAACTTGTTATGCAAAACAGATGTTTGTAGGATAAGCACTAAAAAGAAGGGAAAAAATATGACGTCCTGCCTCCTGTTTAACAAAAAAGGAGAGGGGGCAATTACTCCATTTAGAATTGGTCAGGCTGCAGAGACTGATGAACCAGAGGGTATCAGCAAAACTGCTTCATACCATTAATGAGTTACACCAGTCTGGTTGGCACTGGATTGGGTCAGGAAATAATGAAAGTTAATTTTCAGCATCAGATATAAGAAGCATCTGCATCCTTGTATGGATACCAGGAAAATATTTTCATGTTTCTCAGTAAAAGCATCACTGCCCAACTGTGCCTTCTGCCAGCTGTCGCCAACCTATAAAGCAGAATAAAAGGAAAAATTCTTGGGCAGGAAGTCCAGGGGAAAGTTGTAAACAAAAACAGAGGGAGTGCAAAGCTGGGAGAAAGCTGAGCTGTTTAGGCCACCTACGCTTTAGGGTGGATTTCCAAACATCTCCATTCACTGACCTTGTATTTGCTGGCTTTCTCTGAGCTGCCACTTAATCACTGAGAGAAATCACTGCTGCTGATCGTGCAGGCTCTGACACTAATCTGAGAAGCCAATGCAGTCCCATTCTTCCTACACACAACTTCCTTTACACATTCTCCAGCCATATACACATGTATGCACTGTGTACCTACACAGAGGATAAAGGCACCAGCAGACAAGCATGGAAGGAGCAGAGTGGATGTAAGAATGACTTGCCTCTCCACAGCACACAGAAAAAAAAGACAGATATAAAATCAAGTCTACAACAAAGAAATGAAACTCCTTTTTCTGAGTTCACACTCTCAGGTTGACTTTGGGCAACTAGACAAAGAGAGGAAGTTTTCCATGGTGGACAGCATCAGGGCAACACATGCTAGACAATGATAATTTTTCACAGAAACACTGATAGATAAGGAACAAGCAAAATATGCCCACAGCCACAAACTGATTTCTGCACGTGTTTTGCCCAACATAACTGCCAGCCTACAAACGCATGCAGAAATCAGCTATCATCAATTAACATTTATCTAAAGGGAATGCTACATGTTTAAGACTAAATATAGTAAAAATTGCATACAGAGCTTTTGGCAAACTCCATAAAAGAGTTTGGCAAAACAAACACCTGAAGAAAAGCACAAAGATCAGCGT
>JAWMRA010000041.1:13801606-13857854 GCA_035584735.1 Pseudotriccus pelzelni | reverse complement strand
TTTTTAGCCATCAGCGCGCTTGTAGCAAGCGTGGGTAGTGCCCTTCCCAAATCTTCGTTCGCGAAGCCTAGCCATGAATGAGTAAAAATTGCAGAGTAATGCTAAGATGCAGCAGCCATCAACTTGATCTCTGCATCTGACACACTAAACTACAAGAAAAGTCTGGCCATTGCATGGTAACTTAGAGAACAATTCTACCACAAAGAGAAGTGGTTTACTTAAGGACAGAAAATACTATGAAATCCTCCTGTCCTTGGAGAAATGCTAACTTGGACTAGCATAAGGGAAGAATACAGATAATCCCCCTGCCCAATTATCTTTTAGTTTAACAATATGCCTGTACATTAAACTGCACACACAATGTGTTTTAACACAGAGGATCACTCATTTGTGTACAGAATTAATTCCTCCGAGCAATACAAGTTTAGGAAGCAGTACGACCGTGTGTATCTCAGCAAGGAAGGCAGCGCAGTGGGCAGGGATCACCAGGTCAAAGCCGTTTGAAGCCGAGGTCCCTGGCTGTACCTGACATGTAGGTTTTACGTCTGACCAGATTTAGCCCAGCCCCCTATGCAGAACATTGCCACGGGCTGTTAGAAGCTGCCCTGAGACTCCATCACTGATTTAAACCTTCACATCTCCAAAAGAGTCCGAGCACACTGAATGCACCCCTGGAGGAGACCTCTGGTTTAACTTGCCCTGAAGGAATTTACACCACGGGCACTAACACATTTCGTGATCTGATCAAGCGGGAGTCACTGTAGCGCTACGTTGATGTTCGGAGCCAAAATGCCAATGCAGATGCAGCCAATGCATCTTTACTGACAGCAGCTGCAATGATTCTGTACAAACCACACTAGGAAAAAAGCCATTATAATCTGCTTGTATGAACTATCACGTTTTAATTAAAAGTAATTTAGAAGAAATATAGGACAAAATTAATTCAGTATTTTGTAAAGTTAGCACGATGTATTCAATCGTGCAGCAGCTCCCTGGGGGTCTGAGTTTTATCCTTTTTCCTGTCTATTTTTAATTCCCAACTTATTAGTAGTTTTGCAAGTTCAGCCTAAAACCCGGCAGTCACCTCAGGTCCTCCACCATGACTGTTGACAGCTTTTGACAGAAAACAAAAGATAAATTTTTTTCTGCAAAATTATTTTTTTTCTCTAGAGAATTGTAAGGTCCTAATCCTTGTACCAGGGCTTTTTAAACAACCATAGTAAATAGTGACAGAAAACATAGGGGTTGAGGGAGCAACAGGGGAAAAATAAAATCAAGTTCGGAGAGCTGTCTATGTTCTATGCCCTCTTCTTTCATCCTGGATATTCAGGCACAATCAACATCTAACCAGGAAAAAAATTTGTCTATAGTTTTAAGATAGATTCCTCAGAAGAGGTATGGCAAGACTGAATAAGTTGTGTTTTACTTTTTAAAATCGATTTAAAGAAGTGTTTGCCGTGTTGCTACTGGAAGATATTGGAAACCAAAAGCATTCATTCAATGGAAAAAACCCCAAACAAATCTATTCCACTGGGAACACACTGTTACACATTATTGTTACAAAGCCAATAGCAATGTGAACACCAAAGAGATTAACGTATCAATGTTATGTGTCTCCATAGTCCCAGCTCCGTAGAAGACCACCACTTTAGTGCATTTTAAATTTAATAATAGCTTCAGATACAAGCCTTCACATCAAATACTAATTATTTCACTGTCTCCTTTTCACTGACAACACTAGCTTTCTTCAGTCTGACTTGCATATACCTTCTGATCATTTAAATGCAAGTCTCAAGGCAGGTGTCCCACCCTTGCAGTCCCCTGCAGCATCCCAGCTCACCTCCTCCTTTCCCACCTCCACCCTGCCAATTTCACAGCACCTGATGTAGTCTCAGCTCCTCTGCATCTCATGCTTCCCTCCCCAATTGGTGCTTTGAAACACCCCAGGAAAGGGGATTCTGTACTGGCTTTAGCTAACAATGACCTCAACTGACAGCACCTGACTGAAGATGTCATTCTTTTAAGTTTTTCTGTATTGCAAACCATCCTTGGCAGTATTAAGAAAAACCCACAACACTTGTAAGGAAGCTGAGCAAGACTTAACTGGGATAAAAGAAAGCAGAAGCCTGTGATTGTGAGTTTAGCTGTAAGATACTGAAAGAAAAAAACCCACCAAACTTCTCAAGAGGTAGTTTTGAAGAAAACGATTTTGAGCCACAAAAATACAACTGATCCTCCCACACTGGCTGGAAGTACATCAGGGCATTTACAGCTGGCACTTCCAGGTGTGCTGCAGACCTTCGAAAAGGAAATGCTGTCTCTCACTTCCAGACCACATGTGGCAGCATCAACCAGCAGCTCGGGTCACTCTGTACTGGGGGGCAGCAGGTGGCTGACAAGGTGATCCACGTACCAGTGAAACCTGTGTGACTGAATGGAGCATGAGGAACACCATACACTACATTCTACATCTTTAGAATAGCACATGAAAATGGAAGTGGTCCAGTATCACTTATAATTAGAGAAAAGCACACAAGTTTCCCATGAGAAATACTGAGGCTAGGCTGTCACCACCCACAATGGACAATGGGTGACACATGAAAGATGTGGGATCCAGCAACATTTCTATCAGCAAGAAACACCTAAAACCAAAAACAGCCTCTGCAAAAGGAGCTGAGGAGGCAGCAGCCTGTGGGAGAGGAATGGATCCAGACGCATAATCCCACACACATACCAGCAAAGGAGATCAGCACATGTTGCCCTTACCGGAAAAGGACACAGGAGGGTAGATCTGGCCCTGGCATTCGGAAGCTTTGCAGCTGAGTCAGGCAACTGCTCTTTCCTCTGTGCTTTCTACAGATGGCCTGCAGTGAGAGTGCCATCCTATCCTGCTGCCAAGCCAAGTGTTTACCTCAAAACCACCCAACAACCCTCTGCCATATGGCTCACTCACGTGTGCTCAAACCGTCCACCAGCTAAAGAGAAATAGTATTTTACCGATGAAGACAGAGCATTCAAACACGTGCTACTTATATGAGAAGAAAGGCTGAGTATTTTTTTACATTGATTCTTCCAGATAATTCACTCTGTAAACTAACCTGTGAGTATACAGGTAGAAGAAATTAAACTGAAGTCATCCCACTGCGCTACAACAAAAGAATTCAGATTTTAAACAAGTGACCTTTCTCAGTAAAGGACAGCAAGTCAATTCTGAGATTGAGAAGAGCAGTATTTCACTTCACCATTCATGTCTGATAGATGGTATTGCAATGACATTGATTTAAAACAGGAGGCTTTTCTATTCTCAGTGAACAAGGACAATGATCACAAATGTCACCTATGTGATACGCTTCTGCCCAGGCCTCAGGCAGAGAGAAGCTCTCAAAAGTGGCTGATAAGATGTAACAATAGCAAAACCATACAGTTCTGTCTAGAAAAGAGACATCAACATTTAAGTAGCCATTTCAGACTGCTAGCCTGCCCTTTCTTTTGTACTAGGTGACACTGAACCATCCTGACTTGTCAGCCCATGAAGCTCTGCTAATATGTTACTGTAGAAGAACAGTCTCCCAACTCAGCATTTGATACCCAATTTCATCGCATAAACCAGGTGTCAACACCCTTCTTAACACCACACTCTACTTACACTTTATCCCTCCCAAAGGCCAGATATTTCCTTTATGCTTTCCAAGTTCATCAATGACTCCCTGTGACATTACAGGACCAACTGGAATGATTGTAGAGATTGCAAATTCTCCACAAACGCACCGTGTAACTTGAACAAGAAAAGTCTTTACGTTAAAAACAATGTAAATTATTCCAATCTCAAGAACTGTGATACAGATCTAACATCTGTGTACACAACATCTTGTGTTATTTAACAAGAATGGAAAGAAACATTTAAGAAGAAAATAAACACATTAATCTGCCACTGAAACAGTGAATTTTTGCTGTTCACATTTGGTATATGATGAAAGGCAAGTCTTGAAGACATGCAGGTACTAAGGAGCAGAAATCCAAAATAAATTACAGCATGACAGCAGCTTTTTAGTTAACAAGAGGAGAAAAAATGTTTGGGTTTTTTTTGCTTGCTCTTGCTTTCTTAAAGAGCACCACCATGAGACCAGTGGTCTGGCACCAAAGAAAAAGTGAAGTGAATAAATGCAAGACTTTTCAGAATGAACTATACAAATAATTCAGTTACTTCTTGAAGTACACTTTATATTTTATATACAAAAGAGGGGAAAAATATCTACTGTATTTTAAAAGTATTCTTTCATTCGGTGGTCATATTAAGTTTCAAGAATTGAAGAAAAGTAAATTTTACCTGTAAATGTATACAAATATGTATTCAGAACTAACATGTCAGCCATCTCTTCCAGGTATACCAAAGAAGAGCATCTGATGGCCTTGGTTGTCCCAGAAGTGATAAATCTTTCTGGACATGGATAGCCCAAAAAAAGGTTTGAACAGAAAGATTCATCAAATAACTTATCCTTATGAAGAGGGAAGAAAAACAGCTGTCATTAAAATGAGACTTTTAACAAGTGAGAAAGCACTTCCCTTCTTCCTGCTTGTTTTCAGAGTCTGGTTGTTCACACCTGATTACTGAGATTCTCAGAATTATTGGGGAAACTTCAGCAGTGGCTTCTACAAGCCCAAGTTTTTCATTCCATTAAGGAAACACTGTCCCAACATGTGCAAAGTGCCCAGACTGATCTTTTGGAAAGTACATTAACTGGGGGTAGGATATCGCTGAGATGCACCACTACATCACTTATTGGAATGGTGCACTACACTAAATGGAAACTGTTTCACTGAAACTATTACCTGAGGGCAAAAGCTATCAAGGAAAGCAGCAACCAACCAGCCTAAATGCAGAGGTGATCACTACTTCCTGCCAACAAATAGGCAAAGTTTAAGGCATCGTTCCCAATGACTAATGCACAAGACCCTGTAACATTTTTGATGTGACATCCTTAGGAAACAAGCTATAAAAGAAAAGAAAATTCATTTAAGGTAGGCTGACATGACAGATACAAACCAAAAGCATGGGCAAAATTTCAAGTTCTGATTTCCCTGAAGTACAGCAAAACCTGCAGCTGTGAGCAGCAAGGCTCAGTTCAATTTTTCTAAGCATGCCTTGCAGATACCAATTCATTAGTCACTGTTACTGAAACAGTAGAAGAAACAAGCAGTACCTATCCTGATAAAGTATCACAAGACTTAAAGAAATCAAAAGCTAATGGTAGATCTCAAGAATAAAAACAGGTTAAAGAAATGAAGAAAACATGAACCAACTAAAAGTGATGGAGTAACAAGCATTCCCCAGAGCTCATCATTCAGGAGGTCTGTACTTCAAACACGCATCAGGGATTAATTTGTGACTCATGTTTTGACTAGAAAGCCTTTTATACAAATTATGTTTCACCTTAGAACCAGTCAAGATGTAATGCATGTGGATTGTATGCCTGTATCAGTCTTTGGGGAGGAATTGACCTAGTTAGCTATAATGCAATTTTGGGGGATTGTTTCATAAGTTTTTTCTTCGTCTTGTTTAGCATTAATTTTTAAAGAGACTGTAAGAATGTTACTGTGGCTGTGCATGGCAGCTCAGCTCACATACAGAGAGCACAAGAACAGGCTCCATCGATGGTGCTGGGTTTCTAAAATACTTTAGGAATTGCATTACAGATTTTGAAAATACAGTCGCTCAGAAATCCAGAAGTGCACACTTTTTATATAGAGGCATTTTCTAGTCATATTGCAAACCAACAAATACTTTGCCCGAAGAAGACTGAAGAACTTTGTTAACAGGAAACAAATCCTACCAAAAAATCAGTTCAAAAAACCTCAAATTAGTACATGTAAACTTTTAGTAAACTTAGTTATTACCTTAAAAAAACCCAGTAAGTCTAAATGCACCTGAAAAGATGAAAAATACCTCAGATAAAAAAAAAGAGGTTACAGAATTAAACACTTATGTTCCACACTCTAGTTAACCCACAGTTAAAACTTAAGTAAGCATAATGTACTAAAAGTGTACATGTGACCAGAGAGTTTAATGGATAATAAATCCAAAATCCTCAGAAACTGGAAGTTTCTTGGGTGTATATACCTCCTATGGTACTTCACTTTGGTAAAACACCCTCCATGCGCAAGTTCTTCTACTCTTCCCTAGGCACTCGCTGTTGACTATTGCTGAGTCAAGACTTGACTAATGGGACTACACAGGCAAACATATAAACAGAATTACAGGCAATTTAATTACTTCATTTCCATAGAAATGTGAATGCTTCTCCTTGCTTCTGCATGTCCTTCAAACATAACCTCTGAATGCTCTTTTGGTGCTACCCACACATGTATTATGTTAATTAAAAAACTCCAAATGTGCAACTATCTGCCCGGCAGTCACTTGAGTCCCTGCATCATCTTTAGTAAACGAGACAAGAACAATCATCTAGCAGCAGATTTATTACCACTAGAAGATGCCATGGAACAGTGAACAGTAAATGGTGTAGGCACATTTCTTAGGTGACACCTACAGCATGTGAACTATATCATGTCTCAGAAAAGTACTGTAGTCAAAGCACTTGATACCTTGAGTCCATTCTCAGTTCTACCAGAAATTCAATCACACCACCACAACTACTTTTTTGGTAATATAACACGCTGATCTCTCAACAATGCAGCCATGTAAGAATCACTAACTACAGGCTATCCAGTACCTAGTGGAAGAGTTATAAGAAGAACTAAAGCCTGTCCAAAACACTCCAAATGGAGGAAAATAGGAGAAAGTGGTTTGCTTGAGCCATTAAGGAGTTTGGTTCCATGCTGTGTTTCCCAACAGTTCACCAACACAGTGCAATTTTTAGAGTTCAGCAAGAAATGCTTTTTTTAAAAGAAAAGAAAGGGTAAAATTATCTTGTTTTCAGGCTCACTACTAGCCCACAATTATGGGCTACTTTACCAAACACAAAAGGTTTGCTGATGTATTATCACAGCAGTGGTTCAGTTGCTGTAGTAATAGATGTTCTGACACATTTTTACTAAGAAATATTACATAGGAAAAATATACACTGCCCTTACAGGCTACACCCAACATTATCTGCTCTGACTACACAGAAAAATGAATCACTGAAAAAACCCGCACAAACACTCCCCAAAGACAAACAAGACTCTATACCTTATGCAATTAAATCTTTTAAGTAAATCATTTGCAATTTTTTTCTCCCAATCAAACAAATACATTTAAAACCTTTTTGAACTAATTTAAATGTTAAACCCAAGTTTATTCTACAGGTAAAGTTTAGGTACAATGCATTACTACAACTCAGGCCTTAAAGGCAACCTCTATTATAAAAACAGTTTTGTCATTCAAGGCTTATACTCTCAGTGGAACTCAAATTGCAGATGATACTTTTCCCTTTGCAGCTACTTCAACTATTATAAGCTGCTACAAAAAAATCCTGTAAAAAAACTACTGTGCTTATCACCATGGCAACAAAATATTACACTTTTGAGTATAGTATCATATAAGATTTACATAAAATTGATGAAGAGTTATCCATTTTTATGTTTTACAATCAGAACTCCCAAATTTTGTTTCATATAACATTAAGGTCTCAATATCATTATTACAAAATACAACAAAAATTGGTTCTAATACTGATTTCAGCATAAAACAATATTAAAATTTGCAAGAACATTAAGAACATAGAGGGGAAATTTTATCACCAAATAAAATGAATACATTTAAGAAGAACCAGAGGAGCAACAGAGAACTAATTGAAATTATTCAAGTCATAATAAAAGAAATCTGCTTTCAAACTGCTGACCTAAAATTAAACACTGCTCTTCAGATTCATTAGGTTACAAAATACAGGCAGGAAAAGGTATATCACGGGTTCATTTCTCTTTACTGAAGCTGGGGAAGAAAAGAAGTTTATCAGCAGGGCAGAAGTGTGCAAGCTTTTTAAATCTACATTTCAAAATACCTCTCAGTTGAACGTGAAAACCAGTTTCAGCTGATAAGAAGTAAAAAATTATAAACTCAAAGCAAATTAGAAGACTTTATTTTAATATATTTCTGCGATGCAGCATCTCTTAACATACCCATTATAAACTGCAGTCTCATAAAATGCATCTACATCCATGAAAGACCTATGAGTATTTATCAGAATTCATGATTCTAATGATCTGCCTGCACCTGAACAGAGAATATCCTGGCCTCCATCAGTCACATTTGGGAAGAGCTGTCAAAGATTGTGCTATACAGACCAGATGATATTTTGTATTTGGAGCCAGGCTCACACAGCACAACAGACAACAGACTGCAGATGGCAGGGAATGTTTCTCAGATGAGAATAGAACACTAAACTGAGCGATAACTACTCAAATTTGTAAAATACAAGAAATTTGCCTCAAAATAACTAAGAAACAAAAAAATAAATTCTACCTCCTCTATAATGCTGCTGGGTTACACTACAGTTGCATTCAAATACAGAAAAAAATGAAGCTACGTTTAAAAATGTGTCTTCTGTTTATTTCAAGCATTTACACCTAATACTGCATATCAGGAAATATTTTAAATCAAAATATTCTCATTATGCAGCCTTGCATTACTTCCGCATTTACAAAATCACTGATCAACCACAATTCGGTACATGTATTGACAGATTTATATCATATAAAACCAGCTGGTTTTCCCTGATAAAGCATTCAACACCAACACCTTTTTTGGCTCCTGGCAGCTCAGATATCCAAGCCCTTTTCTTAGGCCTTGATCCTTCCTGCTGGACAGGAACTGGAGCACTCAAACCCACCATCCTGGTACCACAAGCAGCAGTCAGCTGGCACAAACTGTATGTCTTTTCAAGGTATTTTATCTGTTGTCTTTGACACTGAGTACTTAACACCAATTATCTGAATTATCCAGGACAGTCAAGTGAGCACTCACTGTGATGAGGGAAATAAGTATCTCATAGATAGTACAAGAATCTCTGCAAATTTAGATTGATATTTTCACATTAAATATTGTCGGGCTATAACCATAAGAAAATCTTGGCTGTTGCTGTGAAAGATTTAATGATATCTGACATTAATATCAACTGAAAGATCCTGTTTCAACCTTGGACTAGTACCACACGTTCCTATCCTGCTAAATGAACATGAACAATTTGGGTTCCTGTCAAGTTCTGTCCCTGTCAAGGTATGGCAAAAATTCAAAATTTGTGAGTGACCAAAAAGATAATTTGGTTTCTACATATGCACACACTGCCTAAATTTAACAACAAATTCGGGCTGCAAAACATAATCTTATGTATGAATTAGGCTGCCCATACTCCCCTTCTTAAAAAACCAAAACTCCATAGATAATCCTGGATTCTCTGTAGTCTATCCTGCTTATTTGAGGAAGATCTGGAGATCAAAAAAAGTAAACAGCTTGAATGATATGAGATACAGGGGCAGGATGATTAATTTGAGGCCACTCACTCAGGAGTAGGTGGTATTTGGATATTCTACAATGCATCGTTCTTCTGGGAGTCTGCTTCAATGGAATGTGAAGCTCTGAACAATCCAATCTAGAGTGAAAGGGTGTCTCAGACCTCTTCCATTGTCACCCTGCACTTTAATTAAAGTAGGATAAACACTTCTGATTATGTTCCACCCTATTTATTTGCAACTTGTTATCCCCTACCCACTCCACCAATCCAGTGTTCTTCAGTAAATACTGCTTTGATTTATCTTGTTACAAGACTCTTATGTCTTGTCTCTTGAATACTAATAAAAATAATCATCACTTAACAAACATTAAAAATTTTAAGTCCCAACAAATTATAAAAGATGCAAAGGTAATAAGAATCACCATTAAAACTTAAATCTACTTGATAATAACAAAAGATTGGCATTGCATTTATATGCAGACTCCTGGGTTTGCTACATAAAGTGAAAAAAAAAAGAATGAGAAATGAAAGGAGGGGGAAATATATATATCGGAAAGAGCTTGCAATTCAAAAATTTTAAAAACTAAGTATGGGTCAATATAGATGAATTTTTCTTTAATAAAAATCTTGTGAATTTTTTGGCTATGAAACGAACTATTCTGCAACTGCCACCTTTATTTTAGATTAGCAACAGTCAGAACCACCTACATTTTAAATTTGCTTTTATTGCCATAGATACATATGTTTGCTTTAACTAAAAAAGGAAGTCTTCTGGCTCAGAGTCAATCATCTTTCCATGTCACACGCTACAGGAGACATAATTTATTCCTTTATATATCCATACTTGCATACTCTTACGTGAGCTACATCCACTGCAGATACTATGAAAAATCACATGTGGTTTGTGTTATATATTTATACAACATTTATGTTTCAATGAAAAGAAAATAGTACAATCTAAACACAAAAGGACAGAGTTACTTTAAAATTATTTTGCTCTTAAATCAATACAATTTCAAATATACTTTTGCTGACTTTCGCTTCAATAGTAACGTAATGTTTAGAACAGTCATGCACCATTTTATTAAATAATTGTAATTAAACCTTTCCAAGTTCAATAAGTAATGGGAAACAGATCAGAACACATGGAAGAAAACAGCATTTTGTTCTCTTTAAAGCCGCCGACCCCAAGGAGAATGCACATAAAAAACCTAAAGATGTTCAGAGCTGATAAAACCCCAATTATATTCATGCAGTTTTAGTAGCAGAAGGAAGATCTACACTATTTCTGTGGAGTACTAAAGCACGGTTCTACAAGGCAAAGAAGTGGCTGGCAGTCCTCACAGCCACCAGCTCACGTGGGTTTGGGCACATGGACACCCCAGGATCACCAGTGGTCTCCCACCAGCCCCTGCCCACCCCTGCAGACCAGCCAACAGAACGAGGCTCCTGTGTGTTACAGCAGAGATGCCTGGTTTGCAATCCACATTAAAAATAACGGGAAAAGCAGCCATTTCACTAGAAAAGGCAGAATAAACATGGAAAATGTACAATTAAACATACTTAAGCAGCAGCCATAGGGGCAACACAGCAACTTGAACTCTCAGCAGTTTCTTAGCAATTCTACAAGCTCCTTGAAACACTAAGTGGAGAAAAATATCAATGTGTTAGGCTTACCAATGCTAAATTCTGGCCTGAAGCCCACTCTTTAAGGGAGGAACTGGATACTCACTATGTATGGCAAGGAAATGGAGAAATTTTTCAAGCCCCCACAACATTTAGTTCCAGAACAATTCTAAATATAACTCACAGTCTTGAAAAAAAAATAAAAAACCAAAACCAAAACATTATTTCTTCATTCATAAATCCCCATGGCTGCACTGCGAGATAACTTACTTTGACTAGATAACAACATTTTCCATAAGACTTTTGGTAAATATTTAAATATCCATAGACATTGAATTATACTGGCTTAGAAAGCATTATTTCTTATTCAACAGAAATAGAAATACTCAAGTATGTGCAGAATCACTAAAAAAAAAGTTCAAAATCACCATTATCCATAAATGCAGCAGAATTTACACAGAATCACAGAATATGCTGAGATGGAAGGGATCCATGAGGATCATCGAGTTCTCTGACTATTCACAGAAAAAACCCCCCCACACAAACTGACCATTACAGGAACAGGGAACTGATCCTTTCCTATAGGAAAAAGATGTTTAACAGGATAGTGGTTTCCTGAGGGGAGAAAAATAGCAAATGGCTTTTCATGAAGGAATTGTTGATGGTAAGGTTTTTTAATTGATTGGGGGGAAGTTGGTTTGGTTTTTTTCAGCAAAAAGGAAAGCCTGAAAACAAGGCGGAAAGGGACCAGTCTTACTGACCCTTTAAAAATTTTCTTGTTTAGTTCATTGAACTAATCAGAGCTTTTTTTGTACAGGTATTCTTGAACACAACTGAAATGCTGTTTAATACTTGTGAAAGGCACAATTTTTAAAGAGTTTAGAGTAAAATTTCAAGTTTGCAATGCATTTGTTACAGTTTCACGTAGAAAAATTCCAGAGCACTTTAACACTTTCAAAATAAACATATCTAAAGAAACTGCAGTTTCCCCAGACAACTGACAAGAAGGAAGGAAGTTTAAATTAATGATAAAAATTATTCTCTGTGACTTATTCATGCAGCATTAGTTATCTCACACACACAAACACTTCAGCCGTATAAACCCCCACTACTGTACATGGACGTTTTCCAGGAGACCAGTGGTATTTTAGAATACAAAATAGTGTCAAAAATTTCCTAGAAAGTACTTCACTTACGGAAACACCACAAGAAAAGAGTAAGCCCACAGACGCATTCGTAGCGGATCAAGGGTTGGACTTGATGATCTCAGAGGTCCTTTCCAACCCTGCTGATTCTATGATTCAGATGATAAAAGGAAAAGATGGTGCTCACTCGTCCTGTTCTCGAGTGAAATAACACAGGGTGAAAGCTCTTTCCTAGGGATTTGGCTCTATAGCAAGACTAGCACACTACTGCCCAGTTACCGTGCATCAAAATGCCTTACGGGATACTATTACAAAAAGAAACCAACCCACGACCAAAAAGCAAAGCAGAATTCTAACTTTTTCCTGTCCAAAAAATTATGAATGAAACACAATTCTGAACCAGTTCACCACCTTTAAAAACTACAGTCAAACAGAATTAATGTAAAGAAATAATCTATTTCTTATCTCTTGGATAAAAGCACTAGAACTAAATACATATTCTACTCAAACAGTCAGCGTGGAAGTACTACACCATGTCTCACTTATTTCTAATGACTTGCTTTCTTAACACAGAGGGAAAGCTCAAAAATATTTGTGTAAAGAAGCATGGATAGTTTGGGAGACACAATAGCAACAAGCAACTAACATTTTTTGTTTTTTTTTTTTTTTCAAAATCCATCTTAAGTCAAACAAAACATCCACACGTGGCAGCACACCAGCTATGACAGATGTCACACTGGCTGACAAGATTCACTGAAATGGTCGGTGTGTGAATGCTTCAGGTTAACTATCAGGCGGTGTGCAAGGACAGCTGCTTACTGGGAGTCAAACCTCCAGGTTTGCTAGAAAAACAAAGGGTCTGGAAAGGAGGAGAGATGAAAAAAACCCAATGCTGTTATTTTAAAAGGCAAGAGAAAAAGATGAGGATTGACAAAAATTAGTGAGGCAATACCCTGGTGAAGGCCTTCAGAAAGAATAAAGCCTGACTAGATTGCAGGAGCAGAATATGGTCTTATGTAAAACAAATAAGCGCAAACACTGTTTATAACCTGTTTTCCTCTCTATTATCAAAATACTTTTCAATTCAAACAGGCTGTACAAACACTGCGTTCACCTGACTACAGAATCAAAGAAAAACTACTGCTATTGAAGAATCCTCAACATCTGCTGGCTGGACCCTGGTGCAAAGCCTGTCACATAGAAGGCTGCAGACGAAGAGTCAGCTCTGCACTGAAGTGCTTGCTCTGCATTAATACAACACTGCAAAACAAGATTAATTAAAAAAAAAAAAAGCTTTTTTGACTTTAATGATTATGTTGAAAAGGCTAAAATGGGACCAATAGGTGAAGACAGCTCACCTACGTATGTGCAGCATTTTACATATAAATATTGTTATTAAAAACCTTAAATCCATTTTAGAGTTTCTACTCATTTTCACAAGGTCAGAGAGCAAAGAAGCTGCAAGATTATCTACAATTTTTGCCACAGAATCTGCTCTAAGAGCTAACTCATAGAATCATATTACTAAGCTTAGCAAAGTGTTATAATTATTCCTCAGCAGTCTATAAAAAAATTTCCCCCATACCCATTAACATTTTCACACAACACTGTACATTTTGTCTGAATCCCTCTTGCACGTAAACAGGCAGCTCAAGTGGGAGCATTCAGCTTAGAATTGTGTATTCAGTGCAGAAGCTGGATCCAGCAGGGAAACGATGAAGAACCAGGCCTTCCTTTCTTTTTCATTTTTTTCTTTTCTAATTAACTGAGCTCTTGAATACCATTAGCAGCTCTAGAGGTGCCATAATTTTATCACTCCTTAAGAAAAAGCAGATCCACAGTTTTGGATGAGAAACAAGTACATCAGTGTAACCATGTGAGAAGAAAACAAAGCCCCAAAGAGCAAATGCTGCTGTGAGGGCACTGTGTGCCCATCTCTCGCCCAAGAGGATGCAGGAAATTCAAACTTGGATTTCCCATTTCTAACACAACCAAGCTACCACGCTGCAGGCACCCTGCCCCAAACCAAACCTGCTGTCCAGCACACTGGCTCCCAGGCTCAGAGTCCTGGTTTGGCCCGCTCAAACCAACGTGGTGAGCCTGGTGAGCACACCAGCAGCAACAACCCCTCAGGCCAAAATCTGGCAGAGGTTATTGCTGCCATGGCTGGCCCGTGGCCAGATGCCTCAAGCCATGTTAAGCCAAGCTAAATGTCGTAGCTGTCCCTCAGGCAGATGTATTCTACCCTTTCGTTTCTATCCCAGCATTAAAATCCTGCCATTACCTTTTACCAACACAGGCTTCTCTCCCCTGGGCCCAGTTTGCTTGCACGGGCTCCCTTCCCCATGTAACACACCATGTATGTTATAGACACCAAACAGGCATCTCCCCCCTCTCACTGTATCTCCCATTTCTGGACTGAGTAAGAAATGAGAATACGTTTGCCTCCCAACAATGCAAAAACCACCTTCTTTGGTGAATTTTTTGTCTTTTTTCCCCCTTTTCATCTTTTCTGTTTCCTTTATTATTACTTATGCACATTTCTGGTTTTGTTGAGCAAAAATATTCCCCCCAAGCCCTTCAAGTTCACTTCTGCCAGGAATCTTCTGTCCAGCTTTCCCAAAATCTCATCACATGCCACACTATTTTTGGGGTTTTCCCCTGACTTACTGAGAAGAAACTACTGTAAATGCGTTAAAAAAGCTGGTTAAAGCTTGTGCTATTATAAAGAAGATTTTTAATAACAGGCCAAGTTATACAACTAAGCACTACTTCTGGAAAATCCAAGAAATGTGTCTAGCTTATTGCTTTCCAGAGCTGAACTGAGCTCTGAGAAGGCATAGAAATTGGGGCCAAAGGCCATTAGCTTCTAGAAACTCATCTAGTCCAAGTCAGTTGGACCACCTTATTTAAATACAAAAACAGGTAGGTTTTGTGTTAAAATATATAGATACTTTTCTATAAATTTGAAGTACTGTAGCTATCCCTAACAGAAAATAAACATGAAACAGAGATAATTATAAGAGCTGACAGTCAGCCAAAAATATCTAATTTTAGCTGCTCATATTAAGAAATAAAAATAAACTATTCTAGTTAAAATTGGAGGTGGGAAGCACAGCGATTTGTTCATTTTTAAGCACAAGTTACAAATTCCTATTCCCTTGGAAATGACTGAATTTTCATTCATGGCCTCTATTTTAGACAGTTTTTGATTCAGAAGAACCACATTCTCTCATGAAGGGACGTCAATCACTAATCCGCAAACTCTTCAAACACTTTTTCCACTCTGAAACCTTTCTTTTTTTTTTTTTTTTTTTCACAAAACAGATACCTGTTTCTAAACAAAGCACAGGGAGCAGCTGAATGTTCAGTGATGCAGTCCAGTAGTGCTTCTAGACATGTAGTCCCACAATCAACCTCAGAAGAAGAGCAGCAGTTCTGAACTACCCAAACATCAGCAAATTCAGCTTCAATCTGTGAATAACGTCATTTGGCTTAAAACAAAATCGTTATGCTCAAATTTATTGTTGAACGGATAAGAGATTAAGTCTTTTTCATTTTCTTTTCCAGACCTGTAGGTTGAATTTTCTGTAGGCTTAAGAAGCTGTGAACTAATAAAAAGCTAATAACGTTGTCAGTGGAAAGGTAAGTGTACTTCCAGAAAATTCAGGGTAAATCTAAAGTGGGTGAAAAGAAACAAAACTGAAACAAACTGTCCCACCTTTCAGTGCTTCCTTATGCTCAGAGGAAGTTTTATCAAGTTTTACTTTTCCTGCCTCTTAGGACTACCACACACAAAATCAGTCTGGACTTCAGGCAAAGAAGAGCTTGTTCCAAAACACACAGCTGAATCAGTCTAACTGAAAGAATGTGCTCTTCAGATGGGCAATTAACCACCATCTCCAGGTAAATGTCCATTTTATGTCACTACATTGAAAACAAGGTGGAAGATTAAGGGATTTGTTTTGGTCATAAGCCACTGAAGCAAGACTGATTCGAAACACCCTGCCAGGTAAACATGCTAACAGCAGGATCCTTGAAGTATAACCAGAGCTCTAAGATACTAGAAACAAACTATTATTTTTAAAGTATAGCAGTCCTATTTCTGTACAAGGCAAAAAACAATAATGTTTTTTATACATTATATTTCTCAAAGGTCATATTTGCAAGAATAAGTCAGCCTTTTAAAGGACTTTAAGGATGGAAGAAAGCCAAAAATCTTATCTCTTTTTTATCAATTGTTTTACACAATAACTCATACCTTCAATACTCCTTGCCAAGTTTTGTAGAAAGCTTTTTCTTGTTATCAGATCATACATTGAATTTAATTAGTATACTTTCTCAAGATCAAATGTCTCCATGTTTTATTTGTCTGCATTGCATGAATTTTAAATTATCCAGAGGAATACTTTTTTTAATGGGTTCAGCTCTAAACAAATTCCAATGGAAACATGCACAGGAAGAATTTTTGTTCTTAAGGGAACAGACAAACAATACTTCAACACGTAAAATTTTTTAAATACGGGAATGCAACTAAGACATCATTTTCAAGTACCTCTTGCACTGGCCACACTTCCCACAAAATCTAGAGGCAAAACTCTGGAACTGACTTTGGCATTTGTTTTGTCACAAGCAAGAATTTCTGGCTGATATCACTACCAACTATATTTGGGGATTTGGGGATTTCTTCAATAAATCTTTTGTTTCTTTTGCCCCAAAGTCTTCCATCTAATTTCATGGTTACAACTAACAAAAGCCACTTATTATCATAAAAGAAGAATTAAGGATTTTAGTGGAAGTGGCATCATTCAGAGATCTGCACAGTCCTACCAGAGCATCACAGTATTACCAAGTTTCATTAAATCAGATTCCAGCTGATGTTCAATAATAATAAGCATGTCTGTCTCTTTTTCCCAAGCATGCTGGGCAATGGCCTTAGGATAAAAAGGACTCCCAGAAATGACAGGAGAATTATGATTAAGAACAAAAACACTGCAGGCTTTTAGTATCTCC
The DNA here is from genome assembly GCA_035584735.1 of Pseudotriccus pelzelni. Classification (NCBI taxonomy): domain Eukaryota; kingdom Metazoa; phylum Chordata; class Aves; order Passeriformes; family Tyrannidae; genus Pseudotriccus; species Pseudotriccus pelzelni. Next base: position 13,840,624 of record JAWMRA010000041.1, on the reverse strand, counting down.
CCGGAAAGATGCATATCAAATGGTTCCAGCCAAAGCCATAGCCAAGAATACAAACAAGTTAAAATATTACTTAAAAGAAAAGGTGCAAGAAATAGAAATATACTGGAACCAGGAAGAATGGAGGCTCCATATCTTCTGCCTGATAGTATCATATTTTAAGTGACAGTTAATTGGGTAAAATTATGAGCTGAAACCTAACAGCAATGAGGTGGTTTTACCTTTATATTATAACACATTTATCTCCAACAGGGAAATACAACCAAAAAAAAAAAGGAGACAGACTCACGGATCCAATAGGAAATACAGAAAAACAAGTTAAGTGAGTCAAGTCTACAGGAGTGAAAGAGTGGCATGAATACATTTTTATCGGTGTTACAAAAAAAAGCCTGGCTATTAAAAGAAAAAGCATTAAAATAATGAAAACAAAAGAAAATGTCTAATCTAGAAGCAGTGCCCATTACATAACATTCTAGTACAGACACAGAATGGTAGGTTCACCAATATTACATTTAATGATCAATATTATAAATGGTTTGGTGAATTTCACAGAAGCATAACAGTTCCATGCATCACTGAGCTCCAGCAGTTTTACACAGCCAGAATTAGTAAGCACAACATGTGCAAAGAAGACATCTTCATGATCAGAAGCTGACACATATACATGGATAACTACAAATAAAAGGCAAAGGTCCACAAACATAGCAGATAAGGTCAAGAATCTCAGCCCTAATTCACGAGTTAGAGAAATGTGGGATAAATAGGGCTGGGGGAGATGACACTGCTTCCCTAGCGTAATCACAATTCATAGTTACACATCCTTCATCCACACAAAAATAAATGTCTAGTCTTAATGCAAATGATGCTCATTTCATCAAGATGCTAAGTTAGTACTATACTCATCACTCCTGATTTCGTGTGAAATACCACATATCCCAGCACATCAGAGCTCAGCACAGCTACACGGAGGGGTGAGAGGAAAAGCCAGGCAGATAGCAGACAATTTCACCCAGAAAGACAGTAGAAACTGATACCTTTCTAGGATTTGCACTGATCACTGTAGTACTGTCAAACATATGGGAAATTAAGGATCTATTTAAAATGTCTCCATTGGATGCTATAATGATTTCTTTCCAGTCAGAAATTACCACTATCCTGGCAGCCAGTAAAAATCATACAAAAAGTGTGCTAGATAGTCATTTGTGCATAACAATAAAGCTATGTTAAATTCACTCCCAAGTACTTGCTCTAGAATTAATATTACAAATCCCACCCTCTAATTTGCTTAGGAGCACAAGCTACTTCATCTATACACATGGTCTGACAAATGTGGGGGACTTCTGTGGTGGGGTTACAGCAGTGATGGATGAGAGAAGGGCAACACAAGTCATCTACCTGGACTTGTGCAAAGCATCTGACTCTGTCCCACACAACATCCTTGTCTCTAAACTGGAGAGACATGGATTTGATAGATGGACCACCTGGTGGATAAAAAAACTGGCTGGATGGTCACGCTCAAAGATTTGCGATCAATGGCTCGATGTCCAAGTGAAGTGATGAATGACAATCCTCAGGGGGCAGTACTGACACCCCTTTGTCAGCGACACAGACAGTGGCACTGAGTCCATCCTCAGCAAGTCTGCTGACTACACCCAGCTCTGTGGTGCAATCAAGACACTGGAGGGAAGGGATGGCATCCAGAGGGACCTTGGCAGGTTTGAGAGATGGGCCTGTGTGAACCTCACAAAGTTCAACAAGGCCAAGTGCAAGGTCCTGAACTTGGGTCTGGGCAATCTCAGGCACAAATACAGGCTGGGTGGAGAACGGATTGAGAGCAGCCCCCCTGCAGACTTGGGGGTGCTGGTGGACAAAAAGCTGGACATGAGCCAACAGTGAATGGTTGCAGCCCAGAAAGCCAATGGTATCCTGGGCTGCATCAGAGGAGATGTGACCAGAAGGTCAAGGGAGGTGACTCTCCCTCTCTACTCTGCTCTTCTGAGACCCCACCTGGAGTACTGCATCCAGCTCTGGGGCGCACAAGAAAGATGTGGACCTGTTGAAATGAGTCCAGAGAAGAGTTACTAAGTTTATCACATGGCTGGAGTGCCTCTCCTACAAAGACAGACTGAAAGAGTTGGGGCTGTTCAGAGAAGACTCTGGACAAACCTTAGAGCAGCAGCCCTCCAGTATGTAAAAGGGGCTACAAGAAGGCTGGAGGGGGACGTTTTACAAGGGCATCTAAGGACAGGATAGGGGAGAATGGCCTTAAGCTGAAGGAGCACGGTTTGGATTAGATATTGGGAAGAAATTCTTTACTCTGAGGGTGATGGGGCACTGGACTAGATTGCCCAGGCGTTGTGGTTGCCTCATCCCTGAAGTTGTTCAAGAACAGACAGAATGGGGCTCTGAGTGTAGTGTCTGGTGTAGTAGAAGGTTGCCTGCCCTTGGAAGGAGGGGATGGAGCTAGATGACCTTTAAGGTCCCTTCCAGCCCTATCCATTCTATGACTGTGTATCAAGCTCCTGTGCCAGTGCTTACCTGCATTGGTTTTTTTTAAATCTTCCTCATTAGTCCTCCTATCCTTGATTTTCCTGGCTCGCTGTTGCACTGCAGCCCCACCATTTGAGATGGGAATGACATTAACAGATGATGACTAGCTGGACTTGACCAAGACTTGACTTGTCTCGCAATGTTACTGCAGAATGCAGTGTGCCCCACTTCGCTTCTCAAAATGCAAGGTTACAAAACCAAAAGTCACACTGTGAGTACAGAACAGAGCCCACAAAAGCAGTATCCATGACTGCCACAAAAAATGTCATTTGCATAACCAGTCATGAGGAAAGTGTTTGTCAAAAAGATATATTATTTTCCTGATACCAATCTGAAAATGCTAAAATACAAGCTGCTAAGCAGCAGCAGCACTGATTTGACTGCATCTATTGGAAAGGATAAAGAAATGTGAATCATTCATTTAACAGGTATCACATAGCAGTAGAAAAGACTTCTGAATCAAAAGTTGGTTACAGAAGGCATTTCTGTTACTTTGAAGACAGAAGCTACTTGATGATCATGTGAAAAGTGCAATAAATTTCTATGGTTTTATGACACACATTAAACACAAACTTTAAGGTAGCTTAAACAACACAGATGAAGTTTCCTTTTGATTCATTCTTCCATGACAAGAATCGTTGATGAAACAGTTAGAAAAGGCAGTTTTTTAGTGTGGGACTGGAGAATATGCTATGGCCACATTCTGTTACTCCCTTGCAGAAAAGAAGTCAAACACAGGCTTAGTTTCACTTAGAAACTGATGCCCTAAGGAACTGGAAAAGATGTTTGTGTTTCAATCAGTGAAAAAGAACATCTGTTCTTTTCCAAGAATGAAGAAGGCAAGAAAGGAAAAGGCACTTTTACCTAAAAGTAAGTCAGATTATTTTCAATTTGCAAAGTCATCTCTCCTTGAGAGATGTACACCACGTACACACTCTGTCAGTTTAGGGTCATTAAAGTTTTTTGTGAAACTGGAATGATGTCCACAATGTCTGACAGGAATTACGCTCATCTGTCATTGCTGTTTGCTAATGTTTTAAAAAAATTGTCTGCCACAAATAGGAGAAATTAATTTTAAAAAGTGTTAGAGCAATACACATAAAAAATCCCAAACAAACAAAAAACCCCTGCAACTAAAATATCCACAGCAAAATGAAAAGCAAAGTCTTTTCAGAAGCACACATTTAAGCTGTGAATACCTGAAAACCTGGCAATGACACCACGAACAGCAAGTTGCTTTTGCACTACACTTGCAAAATTCAATACTGAGGATCCGGACAGTTCCTCAAAACATGAAAGGAATTACAATTTAATGCCACTCGTAAATACCACTTGTAAGTCACAGAAAAGTAACAGAAACAATGTATGTCTTGATGCTGACACACAACATACGTCTTTATAACAAAGAAGAACTTGGGTTAAATGAGATGAAGTCCAATTGTAATGAAGTTATAATCAAAACCAAGAGCGACCATAGCTATCTAATGCCTGTCTGCTAAGCATTATAACCAACAGGACAGCATACACTTGTAACTACCATCATTTTTTTTTTTAATGCCCTTGGTGACAACTCTGAAGCTGTCGATTACCTGAGAGGAAAACAACAATTCTCTGTAGCCAAGCTTTCTCCTAGGAATGAGCTTGATTTAACCAAACTCCAGAAATAAAATAAGTTTTTGAAGGAGTGTGTGGGAGAAACCAAGAGACTCACACATCCCAGAAAACAACCTTGGAATTAGTTGCCAGTCCAAGTTAAAAATGTATAGAGGACTGATTTAACAACCAAGTTAGTCCTACTACCAACAGCACATTTGGTTGACAATTGTGAAAAAGTATCATTATGAAAGATTTAGAGAGAGAAACAAGGTCATACCCTGTAGCCCAGTGATGGAAAATAAGGGACTGCGTGGGCCAAATGCCTGTTCCTTTTATTTCTACAAAGCACTAAACACAGAACTGAACAGTCCAATCCTTAATTAGGATGTAGAACCTTAGCACAGGACTCTTCAGCCCAAGCTGTTCTATGAACATCCACTTCATCATTTTCTATCAAATTAGCTTCAAGGAACTTCATTTTTCACCCCCCAAAGAACTCAGGAAAAAAAAGTATCCAAAGCCTCAAAAACATAATGGGAGGGAAAAAATCCAGCCCTGCTTCACACTAGCGACGAAAATTTTGAAAATCCCTTCAACTATGTGCCAAATAATTTTTTGCAGACACGTAATTATTTATTACAAGGTTCAAACTAAACAAGGCAATGAGAATAGGTAGTATAAGATGTTGAATCTCCATGTACACAGATGCTAAAGCAACTTCTATTTTTCTTTCCACCAGCTCTGAGAAGTTAGAGTATTTTCCTATCAATGATTAAGGAAGCAAGAATTAAGATAGCTCTTACCTAAGAGCCTTACTTGAGATTCTCAAGTTAACACTTTCAGCAGAAAGCAAAGAAAAAATATGTGGAGTACAGAAAGTCAATCAAATGGTAATCTTGTTTCATAAGTAAATAAAGTTTTGAGCAAATATGATAAAAGGATACAAAAGAGTGACAAAAAGGATTTGATTTAGATGCTCTTCTTTTGGCAGCAGATCAAAAGGACTTTCTGAAGTTGCCTTTACTGCAACAGAATCTCTGTATTACAGGCCTAGTTTTGTACATTTTTCAAAGGGTTCTTGACTAGAATACTTTTGGCTAGGAAGGGGCCTCTGGATAATTCAGGCATGTATAATGCATTCTGACCTCCCTAGTGTCTGTTTGGCCTTTTCCACTGATGAAAGAAACCAAGTTTTATTTATTTATTTATTTTCATGTTTCGGTATGTGCATTCCTAAACTGAATATTTCTTTTAGTACAATGTCACGTAAGTGTAGGTAGTATAAACTTAGAATGCTATAGAACTTTACTTTTTCCTCACTTAAGAAATCAGAACCTAATTTAAAACTACAGGATCATAGAAATACCTATTCATTTTTGAAGCTACCAGTACATGAAATACTTAAACAGCAAAACAGGCAAGAAAAAGCAAAATATCAAGTTCCCACAGGCTACAACTTCAACATTTTCTCTGATTTTTATCTCCCCATTGATAGGCAGAGAGGCCAACAAACACTCAGCATACCTGCTCCGACTTCTTTTTCTTCTTCTTCGATGTTGTTTTTGATACTGTCGTACTCCTCGTCGATGGCCTGGTTGCCGCGCATTTGAGACAGAATTCTCCGTGCTCTCTGAGTCTGGCCTTTCTGAATGAGCCAGCGGGGACTTTCAGGGAGAAACAGGAATCCAAGAAACTGTATAACTGCTGGAACAGCCGACAGGCCCAGCATGTACCTGGAAATAAATAAGCAAATACATATATCTATTATTTGCCTATAAAAACATGCTATAAGAAGATTCAGTTACAGCTACTGAAATGGTAGCTTACAGATCAAATCCTTGTCTCTTCATATTCTTTCTTACTGTAAGTTAAGGGGGTAAGAATCACATATTCTGCAAGTATTTTAGAAAATATGACCCTTTCTTTCATTTCCAGGAAATCTGATGGACATGGTGACCATTCTGCCACCATGGACTCTGTGGCCACTAGTCCTGAGGACACTAAGTCAGACTAAATGAAACCCCTGAAATTTCATTAGTTTAGAAAGGGATAAACCCTCCAGTGAACATAATCAACAGAAAGAGAAAGCAAATGCACAGAGAAAAAATGGGTACTATTGCTGCCAAAACCGACACTGAAATCCTGCTAATTGTTTCACAGACATGTGCAAAAAACAAACCCCAAAACCAGACAAAAAAACCAAATGCATAATTTGGTCAGTAATACATGTGGCCGTTTTACTTTTGAAAATTTCTGACTGTAAGCAAAAACATTGAAAAAAGATCATTTCACCAGCACAGCAATTTACACCAGATCTTTTAGAGTCTGCTTTTAAATCGTCAGTCAGATGCAATGTTAGGTTTTAAATCAAAAGGTTACTATTTACAGCCTTAAGGCTAGTTCTCTACTCAACAAAGATTTTCCACTGGTTGCAGAGTTATACCTCCAAGGATAAGCATTGACACCTGTGACAACACCCAGGGATACCATTTTTCAATCCTTTTAAAGTGGGATAAAAGAGTGTGAAAGACAAGCATACCACCAATTTTCATGGGTGGTTCTGGTCTATACACTCCATGTTTTTATATTCCTTCAATAAAACTCTACAAAGATAACAAGAATTGTGGACCAATGTATAATTTTATTCTGCTTTTTAAAACTGACCTTTTCTCATTTACACTTCACTGAGATTCTTTTCACTTCCATTAAAGAATTTAAACAGTGCTGGCGTCACCTGTACATTATTTCACATCAGTAGGTAGAACTATTAAAACGCCTTGAGTAACCAGCCCCTCTGAATACTGAGGTAGCCTGTGCTCATAAACAGGTTCACACCTCAACATCAGTCAGGAGATTAAGGAGATTTGCTAATCTCTCCTCTAGCTCCTCTCTTCATACCCCAGGATGCATGTTTTCACACAGGTGAATCAGCAGTCTCTCACCTGGATGTTTTCACAAAGTATGCCATGAAATGAGACTGCTAATAGAATAGGGAAGAAAGAACAATCATTATTGAAAACTTTGTTTTGGGGCAACGAACCAAATGTATTTGTTAAGTCCAAATGCATCTTGAACGAAAATGGAAAAATACTTTCTTAGAGGCATTTGTGGATTTAACAAAGAAAAAAAAAAGTGGGCAGTACAACTGGCAGAAAATTGGAGAATGGTGAAAAGAACACCCAAAAGGCAATGCAAAGAGGATAGCCATCCCAGGACGATGTGCATGCCAAGCCAGCCTTCCCACTCCCAAGCTGAGTCCTCAAGTCCTTCTTAAAATCAGCCAAAATTTCCAAAAGTCATACAAGCAAATCTTGCTCTAGAAAGAGCTCCACGAGCAACTCTCTTATTTTGTTACACTTGAAGAATGGTATAGCTCATCATCAGTTAAAAAAAGGAAAAGGATAAGGAAGAAAATCAATTAAAAACATAAAGCTTGTGGAAGGCTTATTAGTTGAGTAGTCTTCAGTCAACATATCCGTGTCACTAATTCACTAATGTTCTCATGCCTCATTCACTACTGTTCTCATTCATTAATGTCCACATTTCTGCCTACGCTCTTCCCTCTCCACAAACATTTTGGTAGCTCTATACAGAATTACCTTTACACATACACCGTTGAAACTCACTAAATTGGATATTCAATATCTTCATTGGAGTGGCATTCAGAAAGCCTTTTCTGTTTCAAATGAGGAGTAAAACAAACCCCTAGAGATTAAGAACATCATTGTTGTATTCTGTCAAATTAGAAGCAAATGTTCTAATGCATCTACGTAAACGGAGTAAGTCCTTTAGACTCAGATTACTCAATTTCTGCTCCTCCAAAACCCTTCAGTCCCTTACATGCAGCAGAGTCTCCAGAACTAAGCAGCTGGGTACCTGCAATCACCTTAGGAGGCAAAATCAATTGAGACTCCTGAAAGCTTGATCCAAGGCTGTTAAAGCTATCAGTTGGACTCTATTGGATTGCTTATCACAGGCAAGATAAAAAAGAAATGTACGGAAAGTACTCCCCCACTAAAGTTAGTTTCCAATACACAAACTTCTGGTCAAAGTTGAGGAGAAGGAGCAGGCCAGAAGGAAAACACTGAGAGTGTACCTCCATTACAAGTTCAAGAGCTGAAGCAATTTACAGATCAAGCCATTTTGATATAACCAATTTAGAGTAAAAAGCAGGCAATTTTAGACATTTCATGCAGTGAGCCAGCTTCCAGAAATCTAATATAGTTCTTTCCTATACAGAATACAAGACTTTGCGTTTGAAGCCAGATGTCTAGCAGACCTGAAAAAATCCAGCATGAAATTTAATAAGTCTGCTGTAACATTTCTTCTTCTCTGACATACTGCTGCAATACTATTAAGATGGCATTTGCAGGGTTTATAAAGCAAATCTGACATAAGGGTCAGGTTAAATATTTGTTTTCTTTGGTTTATTTTTAATTTAATATCCAGCGTTTCCAAGAACAAGAGCCAAGAAAAAGTAAAGCTCCTTACTGGTTTTTTGCAGCACCCCAATTCTTAGCCATTCAGTCACAAAGAGATACAGTAATTGCTGTAATTTTTCTTCTTATATGTAATGATTCAGGAGGGAACATTTGCGAATTCTCTCCGTGAGTTTGCTGGCCACTCTTTCCAGGTGACAGACCATCTGTACTCTTCCCTGACCAGCCTTAGCTTGCAATAAACTAGCTGAGAACAGACAGGTACACTGTCACAAATAAACAGCTCCGGCCTTGCAGCTCAGAATACCTGGATATCTCATCGCTGAGGTGGCAGACTGTTTGTGCACAGTGCACTGACAACAGTTAGACTTCACTCAATCCAACAGAGCAGCATTTGGCACATACATAAAACACAGCATTACTGCCTTAGCAAAAGTTATCCAGCACGTGCTAGCAGATGCAGAAACAATTGCTTCTCTCTACTCAGCACACAGTGCTGAGCCTGGAAGACTGGGACTACCAACATGAGAGAGATACAAAGCAGGAATAGCAATGGATCACTAAGACGGTTGTGCATCTGCAGCGTGTGACATAAAAGAAGAGGCTGAGAGAACTGGGTTCGTGCTGCCCAGAAAAGAGATGATCAAGTGGAGATCTAATTGCATCTTTCATAACTAAAAGAAGCTCATACAGAAGGAGACAGACTTTCTCAAATGTACCCTGTGAAAGGACAAGAGTCAACAGTCACAAGCTGCAACATGGAAAATTCAGATCGAAGATGAGGGAAAAAATTCTTCACATTAAGAGTGACTGAGTACCTGCAAGGTGTCTTGCAAAATGTCCATCACTGGAGATTTTCAAAAGTCAGCATCTCACACTGATCTGATTAAATACCCAAACTTCCACTCTTAGTCAATCCACAGGTTCTAGGTTTTACTTTTCATTTTAATTTTCTCAGTTCAGAGAGGTTAAAAGGCCTGAATTATAGCAGATTAGGGTTTTTCTAGTTCCAAACAGAAGAATAAGTTATACCAATGCAGAAGTTCTCAGAACATTTGTGCAACATTTCAGTGGGTGAGTGCCTCATTTCTATTTAAGGTATAGAGGCATATCAAAACAGTGTTTTCCAAAAAGATAAAATCTGCATTTGACAATGATTATTGTCTTCCACCCAATCTTCCATTTACAAAGTAACATATCAAAAGATGGTAACTTCCTTGTGTCACTGCTTGATTTGGAAACATCTGATACATTCTATATCAAAACTCTGGCTCTTGGACTGATGTTTTCCAAAGCAGCCTAACAGTCTGCTTTTGAGCTAGGGAATGTGTCTTAGTTTACCTGAACAACTAAACAAAAAACACAGCCCCAGTAAGACCAATACTTGTCAGATATTTTGTTAGCTTGTATTTTTCTTTCAATATGGTGAAACATACTGAAACACACAGATTAAAACCACATCCTCACCTCCCAAATGTCAGGGCACTAATGGGGGAAAAAAGCAGACCTACATCCACAAAAGCTTCCTCCAGCTGAATCCCTGACCACTGAGGTAACCTGAACTCAAAAATCTGCCTGACCAGAAAGTACACAATGCCTCTAACAGTAAGTGTGACTCAGAGCTTCATTTCTAAATAAATATCTTTGCTCTTCTTTTTCTCCCACCCAGCTGCATGCACAGGGTATCATTACATTAGCAAATTATTAAGACAAAGAGTTAATTTAAAATAATAAAGCAACTACTACATAACTGGCATCAAGGATCAAATAATTCAGTCTGTATTTCACTTAGAAATGCATTACTGCATGCCACTAACTTTTCTCAAAATTGAGCATAATTCTTTAACTGCAAAAAGGGATTTGCAAGTCTATGAAAATAAGTTTTTCTTTCAGTGAAGGATGTCTGTCAATTCTCCATAAGTGGACATATAGTCTGCCAGAGAATGGAACGACATTATAATGAAAAGGTCATCAAAAATTTCACGTAAAACACAAAATGCTATTTTCATTTGAGCTATAGTACCCAGAATGCACAAAGCAAAAACTTGAGTTCAGTTAGAATTAAACAAAATTGGCATGAAGTAAACTCTTTTTTAAGGTCAAAATGTGATATCTTTCTACAAACGAGATAAAGGAAACAATCAAATCGACAAAAAGTAAAAATCTCAAACTTTTTGAATCTTCAGTCACATACAAATTAAGTCATAAATTCATTAAGAAAACATTAATTTTTTTTTTTATTTATACACTATGAAAAGATCAGCTTCCAAGTTCTTCTATGTACCTGGTCCCAATTGAATTGTTCCTAACTTAAACCTCAAACATGAGCACACCTAGAAATCCCTATGCAGTTTCTTTAAAAGCCAGAAAAACATAAACATATTATGTTTCAAGTTTTTGGGGATGGGGAAAGGATCCTTCAAATTACCATGTTCCAATAGTAAAATGATTCCAAGCTGTAACAACAGAAATCTAAGGTCCTACAACAACATGTCCCTTTCCCAAGAGTGTTTCAAAAGAAAGCATAAGTTTCCAAGAGTTGGAATGTATAGTACCAGTTATTCCTCCTGCACATTTCTGTTACTTGTTTTACCCCAAATCAGCTCTGCCAGTGAAATACTGAGCCACTGAAATTTGTCATTTCTCTCAAATGACACATCACTATAAAGACAGTAGGTATAAGACTGCAGTCCAGAAACACTTAGAGATGTCTACAGGAAGAACATAATATCCATAAAGTAGAGCAAAGAGATTCATATTAGCCTATAAAGTTATGCTACAATATTCATTACTTCAATTCTGATTAGATTACTACTGCTCAGATTAGGAATATTTGAAATTCACCTCTATTTTGCACGTATAGCATCATACTTACTGGAAATTTGCCTTTTGAATAATCAGCATGTAATTATTCTAAATGCAAAAGGCAAGCTACTTTCATAAACATCATGACAATCATTCAAGCTTTTGATGCATATTTATTGCTCTTCCACTTTAAAGTTTAGTAAAGTCATATGTGAATATTAAGCTTAAGTGAAAGCCGTATGGATCTATTTTGGCAAAAACTAATTATTAAAGTTCCATTTCAGTATACAGTTTGACCACTTTATACGTAAACAAGAATTATAATAACTGTCAACCAAATCAAGACTATGCCAGTTTTGCTTTTAGCAAGGAAGACTCACAAACCTCCACCCATCCTTTGCGAGGTAGCTGAAGAGTCCATCGACGACACTTGCAAAAAACTGCCCTCCAGTGATGAACAGAGTGTTAATGGTGACTAATCTGCCTCTTAAGTGTGGTGGAGCAACTTCTGCGATGTACACTGGCACAGTCATAGATGCTACACCTACAAGAATAAATTCAGTTACCGTTATAAAACCAAGAGAGATACTACATTGCTTTTTCATCATAAAATATCATTCTGTGCTGGTTTTGGCTGAGGCAGAGTTAATTTTCTTCATAGTAGCTGGTATAGGGCTATGTTCTGGATTTGTGCTGGAAACTGTGTTGATAATTCGGGGATGTTTTCTTACTGAGCAGTGCTTGCACAGAGTCGAGGCCTTTTCTGCCTCACACCCCACCACTCCAGCAAGAAGGATGGGGGTGCACAAGGATTTGGGAGGGGACACAGCTATTTGTGCAAGGGACAGAAATGCCCATGAGGAACACACACAGGAGGACGCACACACACAAAGTGTAAAAACAGAGTTCAATAGAATAAAGAGCAGAGCTGGGGGTGGCACATGCTTTGGTGGTCCAAATCCACCAACAAAGCTGCACTCTCATTTAAAGGCAAATTATACCCCTGTTTCCATAAAAGAACCTACAGTGACAAAAACCAGCAATTTACTTTGTAGTTAAAACTTCAGGGGTCAACTGAAGGCATGCACATGACTCCTGAAGCACAACTACGGTTCCTGGCTCACGTCACAGCAGAAGGGCTTCATCTTAGAACGGCAGAGGCTTTGGCCCGCGCCCCGCTGACTCACCAAACTAAGAGCACAAAATCATCTTCAGCAACAAGGTTAGCCTGACAGGACGGCTGGGAGCCTCCAAAAGCTCAAGCAAGAAATATAGATTGTTTAATAATAAAATGGCATCAGAAGATCCTTTGTTGCGATGGGTAAACGCTCACAGCAGCCTTCTCAGCATGATAACCCAAGTTCCCGGCAGAGCCTCCCAGGACATGCCAATGATGCCTCCTCCTCCCAATGACTGAGCAACCCGCATGGAATAGAAAAACCACATAAAAGTGTCAGGAAAAAAAAAGGCATTAAAAATTTATTCAAACATTTTTCAAAGCCAACCAGAAGGCACCATGGAAAGAAGCATTCAAATAGTCCTTTGCGCATTTGACAGAGAAGCGAATTTTCAAGCACAACTCACTATTAGGGATATTTCTATCACCTTTCATGTCACTATTTGAATTAATTAAAGTGATGGAGACAGCGCACATATAAGGGAAAAGCCTTTATGGGAAAGCATAGGAGCGTGTCTGTTTGCTGCAAAGAAAAGCCACTGAGGACCCATCCATGGCTTCTGGGGGAGAGGGGAAGTGCCCCTACGGCTGTGGCAGCCCTGGCCCAGGGAGACTGGGCCTTCTGCTCTCCTGGCCACCCCTCCGCCTCGGGCATGCCATGCTCATTCCCCCACTGCAGTGTGGCAGTGTGGCCATCTTCCCATACATCTGAACATATAGTCCAAGGACATCTTCAACGTGGGTAGTCATGTAGTAAGGCCAATTTGAGACGTAAAGATGGCACTATCTGTATGTGGTTTTCACTGGAAAGCAGTATGAAACCAAAACCAATATACGCTCTGTAAAAAAGCTACTTTCCTCCCTCTTTCAACTATTAATGAAGACTGATTTTTACACAGAACCTGCAGAGAAATCTTGGTCAAAACATGCCAGCCAGAAACGCTTCTCAGGCATCCAAAAAGCAGAGGCATGCCATTGACCAGAGCAACAGCTACCACTGATGTTCAGCACACACCATCAGCCCTGAGACACTGCTGGAACCACTGGTAGCCCCAGCTAACAACACACTTGCTACATACAGGTGAAACTAAAGCCTGTTGCATAACATAAGGGTAGTATGAAAGTTAACACATTGGTGAACAGTCTTGAACAAGAGGCACTATGGTAACAGATTTACTGTTTCTGCTGCATTCTTTCCACACAGTTAATGGCTACAGGAACAAGCAGAGAAAGGGGAAGTTTGTACGTCTCAAGCCAGCGATACCAGCTATCCAGCTGGCATTAACACAATAGTTGAAATAATTTATTATCAAACCTGCAATGAACAGAACAGTTTTACTTAGGGAAGCCAAAGGAGTTAAGAGCATTAGTTCAAAATCACACAGAACTGTTTAGATTGACAGGGACACCGGGAGATAATCAAGTCCAACTGCTGTTCAGGCAGGGTCACCTAGAGCAGGTTGTCCAGAACCATGCTCAGTTAGACCTTGACAATCTCCACATGTGAATCTCCAACCAAAATGAATCTTTAATTCTGTGACTTCCACGCCAGCTTTCTCACCCTGAGACTTCTCACAATGTTGCTGTCAGAAGCAGCCTTCCTGGATTTCTATTTAGACCTTACTTTCTCTACTGTGTGTCCCCAAACCTGTAGGTTCAAAACATCCAAGAAAAAGCCTCAATTCAGAAGACACATTTGTTACATATTTTCAGTTATCACTTCAATATAAAAACACATGCTTTTCTACTCTGAGTCTGAAACAGAGTGCAGCAGGAAGTTTCAGGAAACAGGAGGCAATTAGGAAAGCCTTCTCAGCTTATCTGACTGCCATCTAGCAAGCACTCACACACAAAAGCAAAGTTCTTTCTAAAAAAACCCAACATGAGTTAAAATGGTTATTCTGAAACAGAATTAAGGGGGGAAATCCTATCACTTCAAGGAAATAATGCTTTAGATTCTATAGCGGTATTTACATTCCTGATTTGCTTTTAGTTGCCTCTGAATGCATCAATGTTCTCCAGACTTTCCTCCTCCAATTTCAATTTAAGACACACTAGACCATAGGACAGTAAGTTCTTGTGAAAATGCACAGTTAATTAATTAAATGTTAGCCAAGTATAAAAATCTCTAAAATACCTAACCAGTATTTGTTATGTGATTATTTTAATAGCCAAATATTAAAGAAATTTGAAAACAAAGAGCAGCTTTCCTAGGAAAACAAATATGGCTGCAATGGAATCTTTCCTTAATCTTTCATATGAGAATGCTTTCATTTACGCTTTCTAATATGCTCCCGCTGTTAAACTGCTCACACCAAATAAAAGATTCTTGCTGGAGGCAAGTATATTACTACCTAACTAATAAAGCTGATAAGTGACAAGACAGGAGAAAGAAAATGAAAACAATTAACTGGAAATCTGTCAGAGAAGGCTGCGTACCACAGCTATGAAATCTGAGACAAGAGAGCAGGCAAGTCCAGTCTCTCTCCAGCTGAGTAACCAAGACTCATATGAACATTTTGTCCTCATTAAGGGATACAGCTTAGCAAAAACATAATGGAAGATTCCTTAAATTTAGACCAGAAGATGCATCTAATTATTATATGGGAATTGTTAAATCACACGATAGGTTGAAATCATCGTACTAAATGTTTTTTCACTCCTAAAATTGCTTAGGAGACTAATTATTAGGGCTCCTCCTATAATCTGCAGACTTACCACTGGAAAGCAGAGACAAGACAGTACACAGCTCAATTTTAGGGCAATCAATAGAATGCAGGTGTGAGAAGACATTTTAGAATCACATTACCATCCAGAAAGATATTTCCAGTATGGACACGTAAGCATCATAAAAAATTCATTAAGAACTTCAGGAATGAACTCAGCAAACCTACTGACAGAAGAGATAAAGAGGTCAAAGAAGGAGAACTCCTATGACAATTAGAATTAAAAACATATTTTAAAAATGAGATTAAGGTAGCAAAACAAAAGGACTAACGAAGGAATCTGAGTTCTTGTTTATAAAAGGCATTTCAGAATAAATGCCGGGAGACGGAATAATTTTAAAGATTTATATTTTTTTTGCAAGATCACTGAATATAAACGTACCCCTGTCCAGATCAGGACTTCCACTGCAGCTCCAGTCATGTCTCTAGCAGATAGGAGGGAAGGTGCATCATAAAAACAACAGATGAGCAAAATAAGCTGGAGACAGGATATTGAATGAGATCCACTTTTACTCCTGGCATAATAAACACTAAGGCGGTAAGGATG
Organism: Pseudotriccus pelzelni; assembly: GCA_035584735.1. NCBI lineage: Eukaryota > Metazoa > Chordata > Aves > Passeriformes > Tyrannidae > Pseudotriccus > Pseudotriccus pelzelni. The sequence continues at coordinate 13,824,787 of JAWMRA010000041.1, read as the reverse complement.
TAAGTGTCAGTCATTTCCTTGGCAACAGCCAATAACCAGTGTGAGAAGCAGCAAAAACATAGGGAAGGATTCCTGACAAACTTTTGTTGTTGCTGTTCAGATTACTACCCAGAAGATGCATAAACACAAGAGACAGGTGACAAGAATTGGGTAGCTTTAAAAAAAATCATGCAACTCAATTAGCCTTTCATGCTTAGGAATAAAGAGGACCAGTGGATAACTAGAAGTGCTAAGGAAGCACATCAAGGAGCTGGTGTCTCTCTGCATCATGGTTCTGTCCCTCCTTCTGCCCAGCACGTGCTGGCCCTTTGCATTAACACCAGGTAAACCAGGGAACACAATCAGCTAAAAGGACATCCACCTGCCTCGGGAGGGGGTTGTACCACTCACCTCCCTTAAACAGTTCACAGTGACATCAAAAGACTGTACTGGCCCATAGGCAGGACTAGGTATGACAATGGAGCGGCCTGAACTGCCAAAGGACTCAAGACTGTCCAGTTGGAAACTAAAATTAGAATGTGAAATAATCAAAATAATCAGAAGAAAAAAAAAAAGTGAAGATATCTCTGTTCCTATTTCAGAGTAAAACAACTCAGCCATTAATCTCTATTAACAACAAAGAACACACACAGCTCATTATAGAAATATGCAGTTAGGAGTTCCAAATGAAAAGGCAGAAATAGAAGTTTAAAAATGTTTAGAATACTCATGGGAATATAAAACCGTTCTGAGGTACTTCACCAAGGTAAAATATTTCACATATCTTAGAATGAATTTGTAGGAGCAAGTTTTCATCAAAATGTTAAACTTTAATGCTACCAACTTTAAACTTCACTTAATTAAAAAGCATCCCATAATGATTTGTTCTGCTTGTAAGAATTTTAAGCAGCTTTAGCAAGTGATTCCACAACCAGAGGATTTGTGGAGGCAACCTGATGAAGAAGCAATTTTGTGGCAAAAAGAATCAGGAATTAAATATTAGCAGAGGTTGCTATGCTACAAGAAAGTTTGAATACAAAGTCAAGGTGAGTCTTTTGTGGGGGTGAGGGAGGGGATTGTAATTAAATAGCAAATTCCAAAGGTGACAGGGGAAAACTTGCCAAGCCACAGCTGAACACCAGGCTAAGGTTTTCGTCCAGCAACTTTGCATGAAATCTAATAAACTTCTTACACCTTGGATACTGGACATACAATTTAAATTTAGTGCCTTGGAAACACAGTTGACCCCAGAAGTATGTCAGATTATACAGACAAAGAGACTTTCATCAAGCGCTTTCTTTCAGTTGTGTTCCCACAAAATTATGCTCTAAGGTTTTTGCTTTACTTTGACAAAAACAGCTCTCCTGCCAACAGATCATTTTAGAACATTGCTCACATCTGACTAGTTAGTAACACTCAGGAGGATAAGGGCAACACACTGGTTAACTTCCTGAAAGAACTGAAAATAGTTCTACAGTAATTGTATAGTCTTTACTGCCAGTGTACAGAAGAATCAATTTAAATAGTTTATGGAGTAAAGAGCATCCATCACAGAGAAAAGGGATACATTTTAACTGCAAAGGATACTTACTTTAAAAGATCACTAACTTTCACAAAGACAGATGCAGGAGCTGCCAACAATCAGCCACCTCTATTCTACAAACAGCTTCACAACATATTACAACTGTACTGCTCAACCTAAACAGAAATTAAGCCTTTTCATAGTCTCATAGAGTCCTCTTCTGTTGTTACAGTTAACATTTCAGCTTTCGGTAATGACAGTCAACCTAAGGGGATATTAGAGTGCCTTATGAAACATGTTAATAGGAAATACTTGGGAAAGCAGTGCATTTGCATGCTGTTCTAGTACACTAACAACTTCCCTGGCAGATAAAGCTAAAATCTTCATTGAACAGCTTGTATTTGAGTGCAAACATAGGGAAAACTCAAGTCCTCTCTAAATATCTAGGTTTCCCATCCACTGCATATATTTAATAAAGGCACTATCAGCACTTTATAACTGCTTATTTTAAGTTATTTCAAGGATGACTGGCAGCACACTTTCCCATTTAATCTCTCTCCCACATCAGATTAGCAGAAGTCCACTTCTTAGCAGTGGCACAACTGTACTTGGCTACAGCAGAGCCCTGAAATGCACAAGGGCAGTGGGACAAACCACTAAGACCATACTGCTTTGTGACAACATAAATCACAGTGATGGACAGGTTTAGGTGCATCTCTTCTAGAACAGGGGTCCAACATCAGCAGCCTTCATTTAAGCCTGGTATTTTATTTTAACGCTAATTCATTGAATCCAAGAGAGCTGGTTCGTTACAGTCAAAGAACCTGTGCTGCTGAACATCTAATACACCAAGTAATTGCAGACCTTTATGTCCCTATCTAGCCACCAGCCCAAATCAGTGCGGCCAATATTGTAACTGATGCCAAAAAACCTGTCACTATGTGGCATCCAACTGTGAAGGAATCAAGTCTCAATTTGGAGAAACATAAGGGAAGTTCCTCACTAGTTGATATTGTTTCAGATACATAGAAGAATCATATCCTAATAAGATTGAATGAATAATTCTTTCTGTTGACCACAAGAAGGTTTTTTCACTCTTGTGTGTTACCAGTAAGGATCAAAACCACAAAACCCTTCTTTGCTTACGAAAATCTCAAATTGTGTCCAGTAGAAACAACCACAGCTGTCATATAGTAAATGCAATGCCCCCAAAAGTTTAGATTAGCCTTACGTAAGAGTAATCACAAGTTTCAAGCTCTTCCTTGTTCAAAAGATACAGAACTAAATCCAGCTCATAAAAAAAACATAAGAGGCCAACACAGAATACAATTCCTGTAAAATTAAAGTGCTGAGGCCTTTCTCTGGCATCTCCATAACAGTATCTCAGAAGAACAGCCTAAGGTAATCATATATCATAGTAAAGAAACATGAATATTCAAGAAAGCATAATCAAGGAGGGACTATTTATCACGCTACTTCTTTTCCTACGCTGAAATTCTGTAAGTCAAGGAATCTTTTTAGTCTGGAAACTGGGGGTTATGAAACGGAAAAAGTAACTGAGCCATGACAATAGATAGGAGATAGAAAAGAACACTGTACAGCTTAGAGTGTGAAGGTTTATTAAAATAAAGCTTCATTTATTCAGTTTATTAAAAGAAAACAGTTTAGCAGAAACTGAAAAACATACAAAAAATATGCAGTAACCTTTAATAACACACAGGCAGTAATTTAAAAAACACTACCCACAGCCAGGCAACCGAGCCATTCAGTCCTACTAAAATAACATCCCAGTGCACAGGGAGATAAAAAACATGCCACAATCTGTGGACACCAAAAGACTTTAGTAGGAGAGCTAGAGGGGAAAAATGCTTCTCCTCTGGGAAAACTAAGAGCAGGAGAATCCTACGTCAAAGCCAACAACTGAGATAGTTTTTAAAGTCAGATGAAAGTAACACCATGGCCACCCACTAAGGAAAAAAGAAGGGTAGCTGTCATAGGTGACACCCTTCTGAGAGGACCAGAGGGTCTGATAGAGTGACCAGAGCCACCCCACCACAGGGAAGTCCTCTATCTCCCAGGGATGCAGGTAAGGGATGTTACTAAAAAACTCTTCAGTCTGGTATGGCACTCTATTATCTGCTATCGACTCTTCAAGTCAGCACAACGAGATCACAAAAAGAAGTGCCAGATTCTGCACCTGGGATGAGGCAGCTCTGGATGTCCGTACAGACTGGGGAATGAGACACTGGAAAGCGGCGCTGAGGAAACGGACCTGGGGGTCCTGGTTAATGCAAGTTGAGCATGAGCCAGCAGTGCCCTGGCAGCCCAGAGGGCCAACCGTGTCCTGGGGGGCATCAGGCAAAGCATCACCAGCGGGTCCAGGGAGGGGATTGTCCTGCTCTGCTCTGCACTGGGGCAGCCACACCTTGAGTATTGTGGCAGTTTTGGGCACTGCAATGTAAGAAAGATATTAAGCTGTTAGAGAGTGTCCAAAGGAGGGCAGTGAAGATGCTGAAGGTCCTTAAGGGGAAGCCGTGTGAGGAGAGGCTGAGGCCAATTGGTCTGTTCAGCCTGGAGAAGGGGAGCCTGAGGGAAGACCTCATCACAGTCCATACCTTCCTCCCAAAGAGAAGCAGAGGGGCAGGCACTGATCTCCTCTCTCTGTGGTGACCAGTAACAGGATCTGAGGGAACAGTGTGAAGCTGAGTCGGGAGGTTTAGGTTTGATACTCGGAAAAGGTTCTTCGCCCAGAGGATGGTTGGGCAGTGGAACAGGCTCCCCAGAGAAGTGGTCACAGAACCAAGACTGACAGAGTTCAAGAAGCATTTGGACAGTAGTCTCAGGCACACGGTGCGATTTCTGGGGTGATGTGTGCAGGATCAAGAGTTGGACTTAATGATCCTTGTGGGTCCAACTCAGTATATTCTATGATTCTAAGTGTCAGAACCACTTCAACAGTGAGGTCTTATTCAATTCAGCCTCAGTGTTGGTACTATATATAGAACAGCTCATTTTGGAAAGAGAATACTTTTAAACAAATAATTTTTTTTAATCCAAAGTTATTTTGACATTATTCAAGGCCACAGTAAATCAAAAAACAAGTCAAGAAGAAATTTTTCTGGAGAGACAAAGTCAGAAGGAAAGAGTGGGATTTAATTAGAGATATCCAGAAATTTTGCAGCAAAGGTCTTTGCAAGCATCCAAGCCTATGAGAATGACTAGCACTACATATGTCATATCCCAGCAACCCAGAACTAGATACCCATTTTAAGTCTTTCTTTATGGCTAGCATATGTTCCTATTAATCTAGGTTGTGAAGCACCCAGCCAGACATCTCTCCACTCAGCTGCCCTGGTTCCTGAGTATCCCACTGAGCGTGCCACACTGGGAACCTGTGCCTATAGTTCATAGCTATAGTTCCCATTTCAGAAACGTACCATAAATTGTGAAGAAATGCATTTTTGAATTGTTATAGCAATACAAGATTAACAATCAGCTCTAGAAATGAGTAAAGGCTACTAAAAGCAACTAGGGAAAAATACTAATTTGTTCTGTTTCTTAAATTAATTTCAAGATCAAGAACTATTCTGTAAACTTATAAGGCAATCTTATATTTTGAAAGAGTAAAATAGCCTAGATGTTTACACCACTCAAAACAACCTTTATTTTTACCACATAACAAAAACTTCTCACTTCAGAAAATAAGAACATTTTTTATTTTCACTTGAAAATTATGAATACAACATAGTAGTTTTCTTTATGACAGCTTGTATAAACACGTAAGTCAAGCACTACTTAATCTACTTTAAGAGTGATGGTTTCAGTTTAAATAAATAGCAATTGAGATAAGCAGTGCTTTGCTGTAGACATTTTTCAGCACATGCAGACTGTTCACTGAACAGGCTGCTCGCTTACACCTTGGAAAAACTCGCCACTGAACATGGCCAAGGCCTGAGGCAGCCCCAGCCACAAATAAGGAGTTGTTTCTCCATCCAGGGGCTCCTCCCCTTCCAGGAAGGCAAGGGATCAGAATGTGTATCCACATCCCTGCTACCCCATTTGCCATTTGAGCCTTTTGATCTGGTGGCTGGCGAGGACTTGTGCTGCAGCACTGAGCAGCTGAAGGGTGGCAATCCAGCTCTTTCTGCTGACTTAGTCAAGCAAACAGCAATTTCCAGCAGGGAAGTACGGTTTTGAAATGAACCAGAAAGATTTGGCAGGGCTTATCTGCACAACTATTCACATGTGCCAGAAAACCATCACTACGAACAGCACACAGTCTTTACATGGTTAAAAAAACACCCAACAATCCCACACCAAAAATTCAGAACAAGATTTGAATGACTCAAGGATTAGCAAGTGTTTTCTGTGCAGAGAAATTTTATTTTCAGAGTAAAAGGGTAATGATTTGAAATCTCCATATAAAATGGATATTCCTTTCTAACTTTAAACTTTGGCTTATAAACCATTTTTCCCTAGTTCTACTACAGAGGTGCTTTACCCAACTTACAATAATTCTAAGAGAAGTGGTATCTGTGCAAACACAAACAAGCTTTGGAAGCTGAACTATAGCTCAGTTAAGCGCACACCTTCAACTTTACCTGAAAGCCCTCTTCAGGTAAGACATAAATTGATTTCAACCATGCCTGTTTCTACAAGTGCAGTTATTAAAACCATGACACTGACTAACTTCTCATTAAACTGCTTAAGTTTCATTAAGTTAACCAGAAGTCCAGCAACTGACTCCAAACATGAAGTTTCAGATGAAGATGAGCAGAAGAATGCATTTTCTTACCTACCACTCGCAATTAATTAAAAGGAAAATAAAAATTAGAAAGACTGATCTCATTGCAAACTTAGTATTTTACAGAAAAAAAAGTAACACTGAATGAGTTCATTTGCTATTCAGGAAAGCCATTCATAAAACTCTTGTCCGTCTAGTTTATAATCCCCAGTAATTTCATGCTTGCCATGGGTAAATACATTGCAAACATCAACACAAAGAACTATACTTTTATATGAATTATTACATTTATTTATCCAGTTGTGCAAGAAACAGCATGATTCCTAGGAAGACATACCAGTTCTATGGTTTTATAACCATTGCTCTAAAAAATAAACAAAAGCCTTGCAAGCCTTTTATGGCCTAAGACGTGATTTTAAAAACTAAGTTTCAATTATTCCTTTATAATGCAAGTAGCACTCATGACAGTAATATAACTGTGGTTATAATGAAAATATACAAGTCACAGTGATTGCTCAGTTTTCTTCTATACTAGCAGTTTCATACACAAACAAGCTTGTGCCTACAATATAGAGATAATAAAACATCTTTTTGACCATATGGGAAAATATTTCCATTAGTGGAGGTTGTGGGTGGTGGTGGAAATCAGAATAGTACTTCTCCCTGAAGACACCTTCTGTGGTACACATTTTGAGTAAGGGTGTTCCCAGTGCACATGGGTTAAGGCAACCTTGCTTTATGAAAAGCAGCTCAGCTTAAATGTCTGGCTTCCATGAATCCTTCTCCTCATGATCTGGAGTGTCCCTGCTACCAATGCAATAACAGCTGATCAGTGCCGGTGCAATGCAGCTGTCATAGGAGACCATCCTATGGAGAAACCCCAGGTAAAGATCTCTCAAGTAAAGTGGTTACATCTCGGAGAGGGTTTTAACTGCTAGAACAAGGATCTGCGTTAGACTGTTCTTAGCAGAGGGATAAGTCAATTCTGAACTTCTTCAGGGCACACAGGTTTACTCATAGAAATGACTTGTGACTGCTCTCCTAGACTATCACAACTACAGGACTCACGGTGTAATACTCATGCTGTCAAGAGATACAAGGTTACTTTAAACTATTTTGGTGTGTATTTACTTCCGTCAGTGGCTCATGCTGACAAAAAGGAGATGTTACAAGTGAAGAATGAAGCTGCTGCATTTGGAGGGGGAAAAAAAAAAAAGCAAGACAATAGCGTCAAGTGCCAAAGGAAAAAAGGAACAGATCAACTACTCCATTACCAACATCTAAAGGACAAAATGCTGAGTAAGCCTCAGCTAACCAGGAGTGGGTGGATGCTGCAGGTGGGAAGAAATTACTGCTAAACTTTGTCAGGGAAATGAACTGCCAAAGAGCTCCCTGGGAAATGTTGCTCTCGTGACTTTCGGCTTTTGACAATTTGCAGTGCTCTGGACGCATTGTAATGGACAATCATCTTCCAAACAACAGATGTGATTCTGGTAAGAGGGCTGCTTCAAACAGATGTGAGAACTGCAGGTCAGAGCACGGCCCCTGCAGCGGAGCTCTTTCCTGCCCTGTTTTTCTCTCTCCAGGCATGTTAGCAGGGGAGGATTCAGGCAGAGCTCCAGGTCAGCCTACAGCGAAAGCTGGGCAAACACCGGGATGTTCTCTTGTTAATTTATACAAGACCCTGGTAACTCCAGATAATCTAAAGATTAAAAGGAAATAAAGATGGGTATCTGAAGTGCCCTTCTGTAACTCAGTGCACTGTACTGATTCTCCTACCCAGCAGTCTGCTCTGTTGCCCCTATTCAGTGAGAAAACTGAAAATAAGAAATTTTTAAAAAAATTAGGAGTTGAAAATTAAAAAAAGCATATCTGACAGTCCTATTCCAATTAACAAAATATCCTTTTAAAAATAAGATCTGCTTCTCCTGTGACTTGCACTACACAAGTTGCAATAAATCAGTGTAACCTGCAATGTAACAAACCAGCCAATTAAATACTCCCCTGGTTCAGTTTGCTGTCCCAGTCTCTAAGTGACCCAGCTCTTCTGTACTTCAGGCACAATTACTACAGAGAGTCTCCTATAAATTTAACTCCTTCACATCTGTCCCCACTAAGAAGTGGATTTCACCATTAAAACTGAAAGGTTTACAGTCAAAAATGAAGCCACATCCTCCTTCAAAGTGACAAGACATTCTCATTTAAGGTTCAAGCTTTAAGTGAACAGATTCATGCACAAGCTACCACCAAGAAACACAACTAAATCCAAAATCTCTCTGAGATACAAACTTTAAGTTCTGCACTTACAGCATTACTCCATTTCCACAGAGAAAAATTTATAAAGAAATTTCCCTATTTGAGGATAACTGAAAATCCTAAGACCAGAGCAGGGAAGGAGCTCTGAATGCTCACAGGACTCTTTCTAAAGAAACACTATGAAGTAATTACTGTTTCCCATCTTGATTTTTCCTATATCACATTTCACCTGATCTTTTAATTAAAATTCATAAAGCAAGATTTAATTGAAACATCAATTATGGTAAAACCTAGTTACATATAATTAAATTTTCAATCAAAAGTAAAAATAATTACTTTATTTACACTTTAAAAACATTTTTGGTCTACTTCCTCTTTCTTATTTCCTCAAAACAAAAGGTAGGGTCTGCTGACAATACTGCAGGAGAGCAGCATCAGAAAGCAGAATTAATTACTCACTTGAGAAGAATCATTAAACTGAGCACTAATAGAGTAACTGTGAGTAGGAAAGGAACCAGTTGTGATAGCTTCTAATAAAGCACTAGGAACAGGCAACAAAGCACAAAAGAGCTCATAGGTGACTGGATCCTGAATTACTCACTACCCTCTCCTACCTGCCCCGTTAGTACCATTTATACTTGTGTGCAGTAAGAAAATAATAAAACCACAGTATTTTCCCCATAAAATTTCACAATCCATTGCAAAGCACACATGTGGATGACAGGTTTCTATGCAGATCATGTTGGGAAGAGGTCTTTAGCAGAATGTTACTCTTCCTGCTACCAAAGATGACCTCCTTAAGAACAGAAGCCCTTTCCCGAATACCTGTAACCTACCACAATACTATGACAGCCAGAAAAACTTCCCACAGACTGTGCTTCCAATGCAGTGTGTGCCTCCAGCAATTTAAATGTCTACTGCTCATTATCTTCAGATCCACCTTTCAATTACTGTCAAGTTCACATCCACATTCACCTGCTCACTCTGAGTTTCCCCTGTTCTCCTTTCTTAGTTCAAAGGACTTTTTAATTGCTAATACATACAGGCCATTTGAGTAGTGTTTCAATACACCACGTCAGAAAACCCAAGCTTAGGTATAAATTACCAAAAGCATTTTGTGGCAGAGTCCTTTAACAACTCTTCTGCCAATTGCTTGTAAAGTACAAAATAAGGCTCGTGGGAGTATCTGAAGAATAAGCCGTCAGTGATACAGCATGTCAGATTACATTCTGAAGTTAAGCCTACAGTACTCCACTCAGATACATCTTAGAATGCTTTTAGAGGTGGGCTGATTTTAGGCAATTTTTCTGTGCAATGACAAGTATGTGACAATTTGTACATATGTATCTCTAAATGGACGGTTTGCAGTTCCAGTTAAGAAGAATTACCTGCAGTTACAAAGTCAAGTGGGAATTATGTAACAGCCATTAATTATAATTTGTAACAAATAATTTACCTGCATTTCAGTAAGATTTGACTGTCAGGCTTTCCTGAGCCTAGATTTCCCTGACTGGTACCACCAACAGTACTGCCTGTCTGAAGGCCAAACACACAGCAAGGAAGGACAGAGGAGAGAAGAGATCTGACTGTAGAGGAAGTTACCTAAGAAATTGAAAATCAGAATATGAAGTGGATTCAGAGAAATTTCAGTGTTGAACAGGTTATGACTGACAGAAATAAAGATTTTTTTTTTAATAAATCTAAGAATACCTTTTGAAAATGTAAACATCACTTCCACCTTACAAAAGGAAAAATAGAGGCATAAAATACCACAGTCACTTGACAATCCAAATGCCAGAAAGTGACAAATTCAAGAATAACAGACTGGGTTTATGTTTACTAAGCAAAAGACAGTGCATCAGACACTTGGGATCTCACATTGTGCAAGTCAGGTCTTTCAACAGTACAACAGACATTTTCCTATTCAGAGAATCACAGAATGATTTGGGTTGGAAGAAACCTTAAAGATTATGTACCTCCAACTCACCTGCCATGGGATGGGCAGGGACACCTTCCACTAGACCAGGTTACTCAGAGGCCCATCCAACCCAGCCTCGAACACCTCCAGGGATGGGGCATCCATAACTTCCCTGGGCAACCTGTTCCAGTGCCTCACCATCCTCATTCCAGTATTTAAAGTTAGAAAGCCTTCTGAATGGCAAAGTAAAACCACCACATGCATGTATTTAACTTATTCTAACACAAGAATTGTTGTAATTAAAGCTGGAGACTGCAAAACTACGTGACACAAAAAAACTCCATGTTATGGCAAGATGCATTCAAGGCTATGTGTCTGTAGCTCTTCATATCAGCTTGAAATAATTTTCTTTTTCTTGCAATAGCGTCCTTGCTATAATTGCTTCTAGAGCACACAAGCAAACTGTGTGGGTTCCTGGACTTAGAACAGGCAATCCAAGCTGGAAAGTGGCAAAAGCTACCATTATTTATAAAATAATGGCTACAGACCCTGTAACAGGACAAATTTGCAGAGTACAAAACACACAGAGCAAGGGTGAAAGTGAAATGCAGCAGACAAACACTTCTTGGCATATTGTTGCTTCAGGGACGTACGTATTTTAGTGGCTGATAATGCATGACAAATAGAAATCCAAACCAAAGAACGCTCAGAGCAACTGTGAAAAGCAGATAGAGTACACCAAACACTTCTCAAACTACTATTGCTTTAGGGATACATGTATTTTAGTGCCGATAATGTAGGACAAATAGAAATCCAAACAAAGAGCCATGCATTGCTTCTGGATGATTCAGCGACACTGGGAACACTTTTGTGCAAGACTGAGAAGCATGCACACAGGCATTTTTACGTTTTACTAAAACTAGCTGAATCATTTGCTTTAAGCAAGTAAGAGAGCACTGCTGTAGGCAAAATACCATAGAAGATGAATATAAGCATTAACAAATAAATACGATGTGTGTTATCTTCAAATATCAGTTTAAAAGTCTTACTAACTTCTCTAGAAAATCTGTCTAAAGTTATATTTTTCAGTTGTAGCTCAGTGTGATATCCAGATCTACCATCTCAGGTCTCTTTAAGTTCTCTCCCTTGCTCATTATCATAGCACAGATGAAAACTAGTTACCCTGTGCAGGCATTAAAACACACAAATCCATACTATCAAAGTCAGGAAACATACATCCCTACTTCATAAAAATTTAACAAAAAAAAAAAGATTCAGCCAAGTACTACATAATCCAACCGGATTAAAAAATAAAATACAGAAGCAGAAAGAATGCCCATACCTCAGTGCAGTTCTTCATACCTTCTGCTGTCCCCCAGAGCACAACTGTGGAATCTGTTGCAAACACTCTAATCCTGAAAACCTGCACAATTGGTTCACACTGTCCTCTTGCACATCCACCTTCAATCTCCTTTTTTCTCACCATAAAAATACAATTAACTCCTAATGAAAATATCCACCAATATAATTTTATTTCGTTATTCAATTCTTCCTGTGCGTGCACACACATATAGAGTTCTCCAGATGTCTCCATTCCTCCTTCCCAGTGTGGTTGTCTAGAAGGCTTGGATCAGACATTCCTTCTCACCAACATGGGTGACAAGTATGGGAGATGAGTCACTGAGGTTCAAGTAGTGCTACTTTAGCACACGCACTTCCAGTTCCTCCTTCTATGCACCAGTGCAAGAATTGTGGTTTTCCTATAACCCAGCCCAAATGAGGTTCTCTTACAGGGGAAACTTGAGGATCCTAAGCTATTGCAGCTAGATTAAATGAAAAACTGACTCGTCTGACTGCAGCAAAGTAGTTCATAAGAAGTCCTCGTCATACCTAGCAAGCACAGTTTCATTTCACGTATCCCGGAAAGATTCTCTAGGAAGAAAAGCAGAATGAATTACCAAAGCTTGAGACAGCAGGCTAACAGGCAGGCCAGGCTTGCCCTCAACCAACCAGCAAGCTGCCAGAGGGATTTATGCCTCAACTACTCACCTAAAACAGTCACACACAAACTCACACTTAGGGATCAAAGATACAAAGGAGCATGTGACCAGGGGCAGAGGCTCTATTAAGTCAGCCAGAAACAGGTTAAGATTCTAGGTAAGGAACACCAGAAAACATGCACACAGACCCTCAGAAGTTTTACCACTATAGGGTGAATTACTGAGAATTAACTTCTGAATAGATTAAATGCAATTATTCTAAACAGCTTGCTCAGATCTTGCTGAAGATCCAGCTGGTATTACAGAGGAGAACAGCCCTATTGGTCTTGAGCTGTGAGGAAGAGCCCTCTGCACACTCCTGGGTTACAAGATCAGAGCAGTGTTTCCTTCTGTGCAAGGGAACACTCCACATCTAAGAGGATAATGATTAATAGCCCAGATAGTACTTAGGTGTCAGGCAAAGCAATTAACTTTGAATCAGGGAAAGGCCCAGCAGACTGATACCAACAGACAGCTTTTCAATGAAGGGAAGGAGTAGGCGGGGACAGAGTAGGCAGAATCAAAGCCAAAACACAAACAGTATCTCTGCTTACTTTCAAGTCACCATCAGCAGACACAAAGGAAAGTAAAATAACAGAACATGACCTAAAAAATATGCCTTAAAACTACAGCTTTTTCAGAAGCACACAGACTGTTAAACATGATAATATTTTGTTTAACCTAGCTAGTAAAAGTGCAGACAGGGGTCAGGAGCTGTAGGGAAGCCCTAAACCTGCAGGACAGTAAGATGCACAGAGAAATCACATAGAGCATACAGGTGCAAACAACTCTTGTGCCCAGCCCACTTAGGTACTATTTTATAAACAGTACCTTCTTGTCCAAGCTATCAAAGAATTCAGTAAAGAATTTTAGAAAAGAATTTAGTACATTCCCACTCACTAGAAGAGTTGTCGTTATTTGTGTAATGGCCTACTCAACGTGTGCCCACATTTCTGCTATATGCACCAGTGATTTTTTCCAGGAACACGCCAGTCAATCATTACAAGAGGAAGGATCCGTGCTTTATTACTCCTCTTACCCAAGAACTACATACAGCACAAAACCAGACCCAACTTATTAACTCAATATTATCACAGTGATTGAATTCCCAACTAAGACATCATGAATGCCTATGTACAACATTTCAACTTTTCCACCCCATCTTCAAGATCCTGAAACTGCACAGGTGGCTTTGGATTTCCATTCATACCAAGCTGTTCCAATGTGAATTGGACTGGTGAGGTCAGCAGTGCTTATGATTAATGCAGGAGCAGGGAGTCTATGAGGCAAAAGACTTAGCTGAAGTCATACTCCATAGTGAATAAAACCACTTACCTTTTCCCCTCAGGCAGATTCCCCATTCCTGTGACATAGCTACTACTGACCTCAACAGTCCAATAACCAAGGACCTGTGAACAAACAAAAAAGGTCACTTACATGCCAATATTTGCTGAAGTGCATGCTTAAAGTACACACAGCCTTGGACTTAACCAGTACTTCCTCCTTGCTCACTGTGCTCTAGTTCATTTATCACCACACTGCCTTCCTCAGATGTTAGACTCTCCACATGATCCATCGCAGCTACAACCAACAAACCTAAAAAATTAACCAATTTAGAGAGCAAGTACTTCGTGGCGAGTCCCTACGATTTTATCTCCTTAATATATGGATTTTATACCTCCTTAAGCTATGGGTTAAACAAAACCTCCTAGGTAGGCACCTACAAATAGAAAAGTAAGTTCAAAGTAACAGTTAGGCAGAGTAAATCCTCATACAACTAGGAACAGCAAATAAGGCATGCTGACCTGGACCTTAATCACACAAAAAATGCCAGAAGAAGCAGTAGTTCTTTCCTACTATCACACGTTGGACAAGAAGATTCCAAAGGAGTACTAGCTTTGGCTCATCGGATTTTGGGATTCCAGTATACCATCCTCCATCAGCTATACCAGAACTTAGGCTCCCAGCTCTCCCCATTCCCACTTAGATGTTCAAACAGGCAGCAAAAACATTCCTTGTCTCCAACACCTCATGTAGGCTCTGTGCTTCTGTTATTTTTCTAGATTTCTGAAGTTGCTTCAATCTCATTGTCATGGCTTTAATCATAATATATTTAGTTGTCTACCATTTTTCCTATCAAAATCTTGGAAATATATTAAGTATATTTATTAGCTTCAATACACAGCTTTTGCTTCCAACTTTCTATAGGCATCTTTAAAATAGTAGCTTTCTGTTCCTTTCATAATTCCTGATAATTTTTGCAATTGAATGGTGGAATGTGAAGCTTATGCTACTACAGCAGAAGAAAAAATTGCAACATGCTCAGAAGTTAATTGTCTTCAGCATCAGGATCATCTAACTCTTCCTTAAAGAAATTACTGAATCCTGACTGCCTATCCATTTCTGAATGTGCAGCTGATGAGAGAGGAAATCAACAAATCTATCTTTTCCAGGTTAAGAACTGCAAGTTCCTCCAGGATTAGAGCTGTAAAAAACTTGTGGGCCATACTGCTTGAATTTTCACAATATTGGTTAAAACCCCCACAGATATCACAGATAACTACCAAGTACTATAATACCATTAGATGTTTTGGACAAGAATCAGTGGCAATTTTGGGGAGGAAATCAGAGGGATAGAAACAGGAGCAGCCCACTTCCACCACTGGAACTGGAGGCTAAACTGCACCAAAAGGCATGAGAATAGGATGGCACTAGTGCTCCTTCTCCCTTCCTTATCCTCTGGGCCCAGCAGTTCTGCTCAACTCAAAAATCCTAAATCCACCTATTCACTGGAATGCAATCAGTTCAAGATGGTTTTAAAATTCAAATTATTGGTGCCTTCAAGTAAGCCTAGTTCAAAGTTCTTATCTGGTGACCCAAGAGTAGGAGTGCTAAAACTACAAAAACATACCTAGAAAACTATCCGAGGTTACCAAGCAAGGCAGATTGTTCAAGGCTTTGTAGGGTTTCTATGCCATTCTAGCATAGAACAAGTATTTAAACGAAGGAACAGGAGAGAACTTCTCATGAACAACCAAAATTTAAAAACCTTTTTTCCATTGGCACATGGCAGCAATCACTTCAGTTGATGTTTCTCAGAGCAGTATCTACAAGGCCACACATCCCACAGCATGGACAATACAACATCTGTAACCCCTGGCAGGCCCTTCTGTTCTTCCAACTCGGAACATATTCCCCTGTCTTTCCAAAGTATGACAGCAAAGTAGAAGACTTGTAGCTAAACACAAAGACATACCTAGTACTTACAGCTGCTGGAACACAATCTTTTTTCAAAGTGATTATGTCCATAGACACATTAAAATCACAATTACTGGTTTTACTTCCCTTGCAAGGGAAGTAACAGTGGAGAAAAACATGAGGCTTCTGAACGAATGAAAAGGGAAACAAAAGGATTGTTACTTCTTGTTTCTGCAGGTTAGCCTGCAGAAACTCCCACTTCTGGGAAAAGGCTCGAAAACTCTTGCCATAGGGCTCCCACTTAAGGCACAGGTTTCTAAAGCTATTTAATTTTGTCTAGACTACGAAAATATGTGCAGTGCCAGGTGACTCTAATTTTAAATACATATTTTGTTTACACAGCAGGTCCTCCACCATTTTTGGCATCTCCTGTTTTTGCGTCTGTTTTCTGTGGAGATTGACAATCGCTTCACTCCTGCCTCAGAGGAGATCAACCCAAGGCAGGAGTGGGAACACATTAACTAACACCATGGCTGAAAGCATGTTGTGGCCTACCCACAGCCAGATAGATCTGTGGGAAGCTCCAAGGTCACCCTGTGGCATTTCATCCACACCAGCAGCACCTCTGCAAGGGACTTTCGAAGGAAGGAGGGACAGAAGGTCTGAGCCAAGAAAATCAACTTCAGTGACTTGGTATATAAACAGACAAAATGAGAAACCAACAACGAAAAATTCCCCTTCAGAACAGGCATTTGCTCTGAATAAAACCTTCATGAAACCAGTCTAAATCTGCCAACAAAACAGAGGAAGATCAGAAATTGAAAGATCAAGAATGTGTGTTTTTAAGCCTTCATTTCTACAATTATCATATGCTAAATATATTTTAGAAGAGTTTGCATTCAAGGTGCATTGTAAGACCTACAGAAAGAGAGTTTAACTGAAGTAGTGAAATGGCTACACATTCATCCAAAGCTGTGTTACCCAAATTCTTTATACCACAATTAACAGCTGCTTCTCTTGATACTTGTTCACAGGCATAACCATCACAAAAAGAAAACAAAGGTTTCTCTGCTCCCCTAATTTTCAGCAGTCACTGTTTTTAGGCTTTCAGCAGATCCAATGCAGACCCAGGCTCTTCCCAAGCTTCACACCAGAAACAGATTATACAGGTCAGATGTGAAAACTCACCAACACAGACCCATGAAACAACTTTGCAAATAAAGCTGTCCATTAGGCCCATTACAGCTCTGTGGTGCCAGCATGCAGCCCAGCCATGGAGGTTCAGTTTGAGTCCACCCACCCTAAATAGAAATCACCAATTTTCAGGAATGCCCTTGGATTTGCAAAAAGTTTACCATACTTTCAAGGGAAAGATCCCTAAGATTACTAAAATACTAAATTTTAAAATAAATCAATATATTTGGAAATACAATATAAAACCCCATTGATAATGAGATGACGGGAAAAGATAATTCAAATGCCCCCTTCTTTTCAGAGGGTTTTTTTTTGCAACGCTTCTCAGGATACAACTGGCAAAGCACAGACCAGTAGGCTCAGAACCAAAATTACGTGCATGTTCTGACAGTGAACAAACAGCAGGAGACAGCAACCAGCACTTTGAATCTGCTGTTTTGACTGTGCTCAGATATCCTGCCTTGCGCCTCTGCTGATGGGACTGGTGCAAGCTTCAGCCAAACACGTTACTCAAGCCCAAGAGTTCCAGGTGAATGATTTGCTATCTTCAGCATCATGGTAAGTGGATGCCACTGGTCTCCTGTTCCTGTAGCAAACAAAGTGCTTTGAAAATAAGCCCATCTACGGTGCCCACATGAATGTTTTAAGCTAGGTAAGGAAACACTTGTGCTTAACCCTGCAAGTTTCCTTGGAGTTGCTTTTTTATCAGGAGTAAGAAGATCATAAAAATTTCATTTTTATGTCACGTATGAAATGGATGATTTTTATTTTTTCCCAAATAAACAAAAATACTTAAAATACAACAGGAATTATGTTTTGATAGAACAGTTTGAGTAAGTACAGGCAAAACTATTTCACAAAATTCCCATATTTTAGGGACATCGTTTAGAAAAACAACGTCACGATTTATTCACTAAGATTTATTAATAATAATAAAGGAGTTAGTGCTTGTCGACATGACAGTGAACTGAGCACAGCACCACACATCCTGTCCAACACACACAGAACTAGAGGATTTCAAAAGATACAGTTTTTCATCTTAAATTAATCCTGGTACCCTGCAAGATCAGAGCTCCAGTCAGAAGTTAATGTATCCTTCCAGATGCTTTCGCACAAGAACAGATTAAGCTCTTAAGATACAGAGATCCAATCCTGCACACACATAGTAATGTCAGTAGCTTTAGACCCCGGAAAGTTGGGTGAGCACCTCTGGGCAGTGACAGTAGAAGAGTTGATTCCAACAACCCAGCTAATTTGTCTCTCCATTCCCCTCCATCCCTACTGCCAGCTTATATTAACAAACTACTGTCTCCAGCACAAAAAATAGCCTATGAACCTCTGGACTGAAAATAACAAGCATCTGTCAGAAGCCACACAGCATATTTGGGGGCTGAGGGTGACTCCAAAATGTACTGAGGTATAAACTCCTTTGAAAAAAACCTGGTGGACACTCAGTTATGAAACCAGACTGAAGCTTTAGAGCTTGCCATGGGGACTTATGGAGGAGGAATGAGAAGGTTAATCTCTTTTTCCAAGACAAAAATACACATCACCTGAAAAGGCTCAGTAGTAGACAAAAAAGGTAATAATAAAACCCAGCACATGTATCCTCATCTTTCATAGGCAACAGGTCACACCAATTACTTTCTAATATTTTCACAGTGCATCTGGTAGTCCAGCTGATGTGGTGGGCCTTTACTTTACACTGCAAAGATAATACAGAGCTGGTATTATATGATTCGGTTAAATTTGGTTGTTGTTGTTGTTATTTGCTTTTGAACATTACTGTCAGTAGAAGGCAGTCCCACCAGGGGAGCCCTAAACCATATGCCAGCACTTTTCACTCCTGTCTAATTCTGTGTACAATCTTGTTTCCTCTGCTCAGAAAATGACCTACATATGTACTAAAAAGATGCTACCAGGAACACTACATATGTCACATTCAAATACAGCCTTAAAAAAAAAAAAAAAAAACAAAAAAAAACTATAGACATTTTGAGCACAAAGCAAGCACTGAGCAGGAGGCTCACATTGCGAATATGTACCAAAGACAGGGGTCAAGGAGAAGATAAAGCACCTAACCAGGCAGGTCCCCTTTGCACTGCAGACTCAGTAACACGCACACCGTGTAGCCCTAAGTAACCATGCTTGGGTAGCATGTGCACTAAGTAATGCCTAAGCCACACACTGAGCAAGAAAACAAAACACTGAAAAGCTGATCATTAATTGAGCACCATTTATTCCGCATGCCAAACAAGACATGAGAATCTAATCATCCAGCTAATGATTGTACATGTCTTTCAGTTCTGGCCTGACCTCAGACCGAAGATGAGGCAAGCGAAGGACGTGGCTTTTCTGTCAAGCACAAAAACTACAGCAGCCAATGCCAGGGCAAAGCTATGCTGACCCTCAATCCTGTACCAAGTGTGGTTGGGCACCCTCCAGCACCAGGCTGAGGCCTTCAGCATTATCAGATGCAGAAGGTACAATGACACTTTTTTCTTAGCTAAGCTCATACAAAGTGCTACCAAACACATGCAATCCAATTTCTGATATGTCTGAATTTTGCTCACGTGTGCTGCAATGAATATCTGTCCAAATGCTGCATTCCTGACATCTGGCTCAGGCAAACTGCTAAAGAATCAGGGACACCCTCAGAAAGGGGCAGGCGGGAGGGAATAATGGCCATAACCTTGCTCTTAAGCCATTTAGCCTGGAATTGTCATGAACTATGTAGTCAGAAATTCAGACCTGAAAAAAATCTAAGGATACTTATTCTAAGCACATGCTGAACATGTTTTCCCTTTTTATGCATTCCCTATATTTTGTATTTACACTGAGGGAAGGTGGGAGAGAAAGGGAAAATAACTGTTTCCACCATAAAAATATATTCAACATTTGCAATAAAAGAGGATTTTGGGTTGTCCTTGAGAGAAGGTCTTTATTTTCCAGAAACATCTCTTTCTGTAATTGCTGAAAAGGACAGCGTTCCCTCTCAAAGCATCTCTGCAGAAAACCATAAGAAATGGACAAGACAGACAAATGAGAGATGTTCCTCATTTCAGCATATATCCTGTGGTTTTCATCCTTGGAAATTTAACTGTAGGCCTTTATAAATCACAGTCACAAGAAAAATGGCCCTTTTTTCAAACAGACAAAATCGGCACAGATCTGCCCTGTGCCAGCAAGGGCAGAAGGAAGTCCCATAGGTAACCAACACATCTGCTTTTACAGCACCACAGAACTGCCCATAACACAGTAATTCATTTATTAAATGCAAGCAAATAGGTATTTCAGGAGCAGATGTCTTGGCTGGCAATTTGCAGAGAGCTACAGGAAAGAGACCTCAAAATGTCTAAAATTACACACAGCCAAGAAGTTTTTACTGGTTTTCAGGTAGGAAAGCATTCATAACACTACACCAGTGCACCCTCACATTTTAGCAGTTCACACTGTCACTGAAGTGTCACGTTACTGAGCATATTTCTTACACCAACATTAGGAAGTTCTGGGTTACTGTGGGCAGTAAAATGACAGCCAGAAGCCTCCAAGAGAAGAAAGAAAAAGTTCCAGTTTCTAATGCCTTCATGAAATTATCCAGGCTCCCTCTGGTGGGGAATTTAATGTAGAGATTGTTGCAGTTTTTTACATGAGAACAGCTTTGAACCACTATGGGTTTTTTCTTCTGTAAAATAAACTGTGTTACCCTTGGACTGCAATTCCTGGAGTCTCTGGTGATGCTTCACTACAGTAATTTGAGGCAAAGCTCTGTTTCTGGCCATATGTTCCATCACATAAAGAAGAGCAACCTTTGATTTTTTAAAAAAGGAGAAAACATCACAAAGGCACACAGTGTCTCTGTGCTCCAAAGTCCTCAGAAAATATGTCAGTTCCTCAGCTCTCCAGAGCCCCAGCAGAACCACCACCTCTGTCCCTGATGTGGATAGAGCCTAAAGAGAGATTGCTCTCCCCAGAGCACACAGCAGATCTACAGCTGTACAAAAGAACAACCCCTACCTCCCAATTTCCATTTCTGTGATTTATATATTAACTATATTAAGCCCCAATTCTCATATCTCTCCAACCATACCAGTGGCATTTATTTGCACCACTGTAAAACAATTCCAACATGTCTACGTATGTCTCTACAAGACACACAGAGGAGTCAAGCAAACCATCCATTCCTTTCCTTTCTCTGCCCCTCCCGAAGTTGTCAATGTAACCAGTTACTGCCAAAGAACATGAGAAGCTTTACAAACACCAAAAGATGTCAAATTTGGTATTTTTAGTATCTACCACTAAATATATGTACTACATATTGCCATCAAAATTCTTGTTACGCCACCTCATAATGAAATCCAGTTTTCTTGTCTACTGAACTTTATAATAAATGCTATCAATATTCTGCAGTCTGAAGCCTTGATTAAACCAAAAAAAATGCAGAGGTAGCATTTAAAAAATGAGAAAACCCATCCAACTTGGGGAAGGAAATCTGCAATCTGAAGATGTCCCTTATTGTACAGGAAAATCAGCATGAGCCCTTTCACAGATGGAGTCAAATTTACTTCTGACAGCCCTCATTATGACTCACTAACTTTTTTCCTTAATAAAACCATGATTCGCATCACAGCAAGTGCGTCTATAACAAGCCTGAGGATTCAAGTATTTATTCAATGGCTAAGAAACAGAACTTTGCTCACTAGGGGGGAAAAAAGTCTTAATTCTCAATTTGTCCTCATGGTTTTACATAGAAAGGGTTGCAGAATCACAACAAGAAAGACTCACTTCTCTCTTCTGCCCCCTTCTTTTTTTAATACCTACTATAGTCCAAGGAT
Organism: Pseudotriccus pelzelni; assembly: GCA_035584735.1. Taxonomy (NCBI): domain Eukaryota; kingdom Metazoa; phylum Chordata; class Aves; order Passeriformes; family Tyrannidae; genus Pseudotriccus; species Pseudotriccus pelzelni. The sequence goes on along the minus strand of JAWMRA010000041.1, from coordinate 13,803,102 downwards.
TCTGATTAACCTCATACAGCCCACCTTTGATGCTGAGTATAATTCAGATTATTGTCTGACAGGATGGTAGCTCAAGCTCAAGAGCAATCAAAATTAGGAGGATATTTAGAACATAGCTGGCACAGAAATCAGTCTCACGGGTTAGAGGAAACAGCCGTCACTCCAAGTTCTTTGGGACAACTATAAAGTTTTACTCAAACCTACTGCTTTTGCAAGTTACACAATGCATATAGGAAGGCAATCAAAGAGCAGCAATTCGTGTTCAGGATGCCATCAATGAAATCCAAAGCCTTCCAAAGCAAGCGTCACCTCATTTAGACCAGCGAGATTACTCCCTCCTTTTGTCCCAGAAGCACTCCTTTAGCGCCCAAGTGCACAAGCAAAGCTGTGCAGGGAACCCGAAGGGAGGTCTTTACAGTTCGGAAAGACAGGCGTGATCACCTCGTCGCCCCTGACTTCCCAGAACCCCCTCAAACGCAAAGCCTGCGGTGTGCGCTGCTGACACTGACAGCCCACCCGAAAGATGAAATTGCAGAAAGGATGCGAGACCATTCTCTTCGTACAGAAACGAGACAACTCTCCCAAAAAAGGGGGGCAGGACTACATCACCTGTAAGTAAAATCGAAGAGGGCAAGCACACACACCCCGCGCTCTTGCACATCTCGCCGCGCTTGCCAGCGGACCCCGCTCCGGACCCGGCTCAGCCAAGCACTCCCCTCGCCAGCCCCCGAGCCCCGCACACCCCAGGGGCCACTTAGCCTTCTGCCCGCGGACTGCCCCACAGCAAGGGTGGATTTCCGCCTCGGTTAAACCTGCCCCGGGGGAGCTGTGCCCCCGGCGGGGCAGCAGCCGGGTCCCCCCGGGGAGGGAGCCCGGCGGGACGGCGCGGCACTCACCGATGCCCAGCCCCACCACCACGCGTCCCGCCAGCAGCGTCTCCTTGTCGCGGGCGGCAGCCAGCACGCCGGCCCCCGCCGTGAAGAGCCCGCTGGCCAGCAGGATGCAGGGTCTGCGGCCGCACAGCCCGTTCAGGACGCCGCCGGCCAGGGCGGACAGGGCGGCGGCGCCCACCGTGCTGGAGACGAGCAGCTCCTGCCACAGCGCGTCCAGGTTGAGCTCCCTCTTCAGGAGGAGCAGCGCCCCCGACACCACGCCGGTGTCGTAGCCGAAGAGGAAGCCCCCCAGGGCGGAGAAGACCGACACCACGTAGACGAAGCCGGGGGTCTCGTCCTGCTGGAACTGCCGCCGCGCCGCCCGCTCCAGCTCGCCGCCCGACGCCGCGCTGTTGAGGCTGGAGCAGGACTCGGCGGCGATGAGGCTCCGCTCGCCCGCCGCCGCCGCGCCCGAGCCGGCGGACCCGTCCGCCTGCCGCCGCCGCTTCTCGCCCATCAGGTTGCTCAGGCTCCGCAGCGTGTACTCCACATTGTCGCTGGCCGTGCGGGACATGGGACGGCCGCGGCGGCTCCCGCCCCGGCCGGGGGAGGGCAGGGGGCTGA
>JAWMRA010000041.1:13781998-13800933 GCA_035584735.1 Pseudotriccus pelzelni | reverse complement strand
GGGAGACGGGGAAGGGAAGGGAAGGGAGGAAGGGAGGAGGGAAGGAAGGAAGGGAGGAAGCGAGGAAGCGCTGGGCGGGTGGGCCCCAGGCAAGCCTGGGGGCCGGTCTCTCACACCTGGGCTGGGCAGCCCTCCTGCTGGCAGCCCTCGCCTGTGCCCGGTGGAAGGGGTCGCCCCCCGCGCGGTCCCCGCGCTGTCCAGGTGCTTGGCGCACGTAAAGATCGCAGTTAACTCACTAACTGGGTCGTTTGAGCGGAGACGGCGTTCGACGTCCGCGTTTGCAATTTTCTGAAGTACGGGGTGACATTCCCCCATTGATTCCCCCTCTGTAGACATTCAAAACCCACCTGGACGCGTTGCTGTGTAACCTGCTCTCGGTGACCCTGTCTTGGCAGGGGTTGGACTAGATGAGCTCCAGAGGTCCCTTCCAACCCTAACAATTCTGTGGGAAAAAAAAAAAAAAAAAGGAGGGGAAATTTCCAGCAGTTTTTCAGAAAGGAACAGTTTTGTTATCATATAGGAGCAGAGCTTGGAGCTCGGCACAGAACACCACGTTTTGGTAATTCCATTTTCAAACATATTTGGGACTTTCACTGGGATGCTGAGCCGGGGGGATGCTGTCAGTGGGGAGAGGTGCCCGGCTTTGCAGGGCCGCGGGCAGTCTGTGCCACCTGTGCACACGGAAGGGCCTCCAGGTGCGATACAGACCTTGTGGAAAAAGCAGATGCAGCACAATATTATCGTTTGTGTTTCATTGTATATATAATGGTACATATATGCCATTAAACGCGATTTTTCTTCTGTCTTGACTGTCTTCTGTAAAGATCCTGATAATGAGGCCAGCCAGTAGCTGGAGAATTTCTGTGATTAATTGGATCAGTTATTCCCAGCCCACACCTTGTGAGCAGTACTAGTCATAGCCATGTGAATTTAAAAATTAGATGAGGGAGCAAAGTCCAACATGGCCAGCTGCACACAGCCTCTTTGGTGGTTTGCCTCTGCCTCAAAGCAAGCTGTGACATGCTGATACTGTGGTCCAGTTAATACCAACTCAATAATATAGTGAGCTGTAGTTACTAAAGTAACTTACAATAACAGTTGTCTATATAGTTAACCCAGTTAGAGACAGATGTGGCAGTGCATTTCAAAATACAATATGTTATCTTCCATGTTTGAGCATGTGAACTAGGTCAAAATTAAGTGCATTAACATTCAGTTATTTTTAATCAAGGTTTGGGTAATATGGCACAGGGCATTCATTATTCTGGCAAAGACCATTAGGGGCCAACCCAGCATTAGAGCAAGAAACTGTTCCAAGTTGTAGCATCAGGAATGAAGTTCTGTTGTGCTACATGGAACTGTCCCCTCAGGTCTGGCAGTTCTCCACAAGCACACTGGCTTGCATTTCTACAGCACCATCAGGAGAAAGGCTGTAATCTTCCAGAAATCTCCAGACTTGCCTGACAAGCACCACACTCGATAGTTTTTTTATGTAAGCCCCAAATAAAAATGCAGGATACAGTGCATTACACAGAAAGCATTCACACCAAATCCCTAGCCAGCTAGAAGGAATGCTTTCAAAGAATATTGTCACAACAGCTGGCTGTCACAAAAACAACCTGTCTTTTTAACAGTCACCTCAGAAGCTGGAGGCATTCTATGTGTTGCAGTTAATAGAGACTCAAGAGAGCTAACAAAAAGCTTTTATATTTTTCCATTGCTGGCCCAACACAAACAGACATAATTTCTCATCAGATCATGCTGTCAAGTTTATCTCTTAAAAGGATTCTGTGAAGAAATGCAACAAAAAGTTCATCTGTGGGATGCACTACACTGAAGACTGACTTCAAGAGAAAGAGAGAGGATTTGTCTGGTTTGTAGATTTTCATTATTGTGATCATTTCTCCGTAGTAATGGATTTCATGATAAGAGCTGACTTATAAACAATTTCCCAGTAATGCAAAATGCAGTAGGTATGATTAGTAATCTAAGATGGGGAGTCAAATCCAAAGAGGGATTTAGGTGGATTTTAGGCATGATATTACGCTTTCAAGAGATTAAATGTTTAATTGAAACACTGTTTAGATTCCCAGCACTGCCTCATTCTCTCCTTTAAGGTGAGTTTGCACGGCTGTTTTTCAGGTGATGTTGTGAACTAGATCAAAAAGCTTTAAGAAACTCAATTTTTTGTGTTTCACAGAGAGCAGGAATAATCACAGGATTTTACTGGTTTTATGTTGCTGATACATGGCATACATCAGAAAATGTCTTCCAGGAAACTACTGAGGCTTTGTACATGTGCCCAGAACTCTGCCAGACCTGAATAGCTGGGAGTAAGCTCCTGTCTCCTTGTTGGCACTCAGAAGCGGGTGGATGAGTGCCGAAATCTCCCGGGGACTTCAAACCAGCCAGGAGGCACAGAGAGATGCTGGAGGTCTGTTGAGTGATAGCCTGATGGTTGATAGCCTCACCCAGCAAGTGGGAGGCCAGATTTATGGATTTGATTCAGCCCAGGAGCATTGAAATCTCTCACCTCTCAAGAGGACTGTAGGTTAAATGGGGAAAAAATGGATTTTTAAAGGAGATTGGGTTGTGGTGCAGACAAGAATGTAGGAGCCATTGGGCTAGACAGACAGCGAGGGAGAAAAGGATGTGACTGTGGCAAAAGAAGGTTCAGCCCTATCAGTGGTGGTTATATTCTTCACATAAAACTGTGGCTGCACAAAAAAAAAAAAAAAAAGCAATACAAGGAGCAGATCTCCAAACCAAGAATTTTTCCCATCTCAGTCAGTGCTGGGGGTTTAGCCTCATGTGCATTTTAGCAATACAGTGTGTAACCTCTTATGTTTTTAGGCTCTAAAATAATTTCTTTTTTGTTACTGTTACGATGCCTTGAATGCTGTTAAGCAGCCTGCTCTGATAGTCAATTATTTTGCCACAAACAGAGTTGCTGTGTGAGTTGAGAAATACCACTGTGCCGGGCTGAGGGAAATTGCCTGGCTGAATATGCAAAAAAAGGTCAGCAAATACAGTTTATAATAGAAGCTTATATAATGTCTGAAACCTTGAAAAAGCGATTATAGTAGTGACAGAACCTTTTCTTACAAGTTAACTTTGCTTGCAGGTCTCAAGGTTCAGAAACCTTTTCTCTACACAGAATTACACATTATCAGTGTGCCAAAGAATATGGTGGGCTACCACTTCATACAAAAAGTATTCTTCCTGCTGAGAAGACACAAATCCTGACTCTAGATCACACCAGTTTGTTGAGTTTGCAGATATGTGTTGGTAATACAAGGGTTTGTCTATAAGGAATCCTCTATTGTAAAAGAGAAAAACAGGGCCTGAAAATAGGAGTTTAGAAACAATTTTAAATAAGCCATGTATTGCCATAAACCTTCCTTTTGTTCCAAAGTTCATCCTATTGCAACATTGTTTGGTGTCTTTGGAAAGAAGACACTTTCAGATACATTTCTGTAGTTTTCTGGTCCCCATATAACATCCCTTCTCCAGCCATTTTCTCAATCTTGACAGAGCTGTTGACTTATCTGAACGTAAATATCTCTGAGCTCTCAGTACAGTTTTGGTTGTTTGTAATCCTTCCAGTGTTTGCTTTGGGTTTTCCTTTATACGTACAGATCCTGATTAGACCCTACTCCAATACCTCAACAGAAGTCACCCTTCGTATACATAATTTCTTCTCAATTGGATGCTGTTATGTGGGACTTTCATTCCAGGCTATCCTGGTCTGCAACGTGACTTTCAGCCCATTATTTACCTTCTACTGCAATTATGTGAAGCTGTAAACTGGGACATCACTATTGACCTCCTCTGTGAAATCTTTTCAAAATGAAAGTAACATCAGAATTTTTTAGCAAGGAACCTACCAGCATCATGCATTTAACCCTACCGGTCAAATGTTAAGAGTTAAATTGTTTAACAAGTAGGAAGAGTTACAGACTTAACACTGGAGAAGGGTGTGGATGATGGTGATTGCAGAAGGAAGCTGACAAGCTGTGGGATGAGGCATTCCTTGCCTGACAGGCAGAGTACAGCTAAGGTTGCCTAAGACGTCACATCACAAGCCCTTTTAATCCCAGGTAACTTTACCAAAGTAGTCATTTGAGCTTGCATTTTGCATAATTGCACTCTCTCTCATGCTAAATATCTGAATTCCAGCAAGCCCGCTTCAGACCCATTGAAAATGCGATTGTAGAAAACACATGGGGTTTGAAGTTAAATTTTTCTCTCTATTTTTGAGATCTCCAGCTTTTTCATGCTTTAGAGCAGGGACTCGATTTTTGGCAGGAGAACAGTTCCTTTCTGCCTTTGGCTGTCAAAAGGAAGATCTAACGAGATTTGACTGAAACAGAGGCTCGGATAGAGTCAGCAGCAACACGTGTGAGAACGTGCTGCTAAATCCAGTGTGCCCCGAGTAGCCATTAAACAGAGAGCTGTGCACTGACCTCTGTTGCAGGCGGCCAGGGGTAAGAGTCGGGCAGCCCATTTAGACCCACTGCTTCAAAAATCAGGGCCCAACACTTGCTGAAAACCAGTAGCAGTGCAAAATGTGGGGTGAGAGGAGGGGAAAGCAGACTTTTATTATTGTACAATTTGTATTTTTTACATTGGTGTATTTGCCAAGATGGTTTGCTGAGTTACAATCTTTATCAAGTCATTATTAGCCTGTAAAAGTTACAGTTACTTTAGTCATTACATGGCAGCATGAAAATCAAGAATTTGGCACACTACCTGCAAGGTACCAGGGAAACACTGCTCCTTCATATGCTGTATCTTCAAACAAGCATGTGCCAACACAGAGCTGTTTGTCTGCCAAACTGAAACCTCCTCAAGTGCTGCAGGTAAGCCCAGAAGAACAACAGGCCATCCCTCAGTTATTCCTGGGATCAGAGTAGTGCGCTCTTCCAATGAGCACCTAGCTGGTATATATGGAAGATATATCCAGGAAGAAGATAACTACATTCAAAACCATTGGTTTCAGTCCAAACCCCTTTCATTCTATTGTTTACTAAACAGATCCGATTTATGAGAGTCCATTTCCCTAAAAGGTGGACAGTACTTGTAAACCAAATCCTTCTACGGATAATACAAGACCAGCACATCAGTTGTCTACCATTTAATGAAATAAACCTGAAAATAAATCAGAAAGGCTTTTAGGCTTATGTATGATTGCAAACTATTCTCCATCCCTAGGAAAGTAGCAGCTGACCCAGCATTAATTCGCTAGTTTAGGAAATTTTACCTCATCAATGCAAAATCTTTCCATCAAATAGAGTTCCAAGAAGTGGAAGCCATGTGTTGTAAGCAGCAGGTTAAAAGCTGGCTTTGCTGTCAGTCCTGACACTGCATTGGCCCTGAGCAGAAAACTGCCTGGAAGTGCTTTATCTGAGCTTACAAATAAAATGGGAAAGTGACCGGGAAGAATTCAGTAACTGACTCATTAAGTTGGTGAATCCGTCAAAAGTTGATTTTTTCTGAGAGAGCTGTACAAAGAGGGATAAGCAACTTTGAAAAGGAAATTGGGCCATATGAATTCCCTGTGCAAAGGCAAAATACATGCAGAGAGTGTCTAAAGTTGCCTGATACATGCCAGGCATCATTCTGGCATGTGGAAGCTGAAAACCGGCACTTGCCATGGCTGGGAAAGAGGATGAAGCAGCAAGCTGTGATTTTTATTTGCCTCCTTGCTTATTTCTTTCTTCTATCTGTACTTCAAAAGTCCTGTTTCCACCAGTGTAGATGTAATGGGTTTTTTTAATCTATTTTGTTCTGCTGTGGTATTAAAAGCTGCTACATTTTAAAATAGGTCCTCTGTGAAATGTTTTATGGAACTCTGTCTAGAAATTTCAACAATTCCCTGACAAGCATCACACCGGTCACAGTGATAATTTTAAATATAACATTAAACACTCATGAAAATTGCATTAATAGTGATTTTTGACCCCTTCAAAGCAGTTAATATGAGTATGTGCTAATCCCTTGGGAAGGTTAATGCCATCAGTAGGAAGTGTTGAACAGTCACTGATATTCATCACAAAGTAATGCCACTGATTTTAAAAAGCCTCTGTGAGTTCAGCAAGGACTGCTTACAATCTGACACTAACTACCACATGACCCCGGATATATCTGAAAGGTGAAAGCCTGGGATTTAGACACACAGGATAACTTTCTAGAGGCTTTCCAAGGTACCAGACTGTTTTCACTAATGATGGAAAATTTCTACACCTTCTTCCCTCTACTGCTGCAAATTGTCTCCCTGTGTAAGGCAGATTTGAGCCATTCCATTTTTGCCTGCATCAACAGCCAGGCATTCACAGGCTTCCCCCAGGTGCCCGTACCATGACGCAGAGTGCTTGTCAATCAGGAGGAGCAGCTGCACCGCCAGGCACAGTTGCAGAGTCTCTGCCCTCAGGGACACACAGAATTTGTGGTGTGGTGCACAGAGCCGGCACATGGCCATGGATGGACACACAGGATTTAGGAAGGACAGGTGGAGAAGAGATTGGGACACCACGCTTTACATTGAGGAGCTCCTTGACAAAGCAGTGCCCCAGTATCCAACTGGAGACAGGCCTGGAGAGAGTTTCTGGGTCAAGGAGCAACCTGGGGGACGTTGTGATAGATAAGTGCTACAGACCGTGGGCTACGAGAAGGCAGGGGCTGAAGCCTCCCACTTGGAGCCCCAGTCCTCATTGGGGATTTCAGCCACCTGCTTGTGTGCTGGAAGAACAGCACAATGTTGGGGAGGCAGTCCAGGAGGTTTTTAGAGTGGTGACATTTTCCTAATACAAATGCAAGAAGAGACAGTCATGGCTGACTGCTTAATGCTGGCTTGGCTTTCTGCTGAGGAGCAGAGAAGAAGTGGAGGTGAGAGGGGTCACAGAGCACTTCTTGGGCTGCAGCAGCCGCAAGGTTACAGATGCAGCAGAGAGCCAGGAAGGTGAGCCACAGAGTTGGGACTCTGGATGAGCAGACTGACTTATTCAGGAAATAGCCTGTGGGAAGCAGCCGAGAAGGGCCCCAGAAGAGCTAATTGATTTTTTAAGGGCATTTACTGAGAGCTCATGCATGAACTATATCCTTGTGCAGCAGCATAGGACGCTTCAGCTGACAGCCCATGCGGCTGGGCAAGGACCATCTTGAGGAGCTACAATATGGACAGGGACCATGCAGGAAGCAGAAGCAGGAGCAAAGAGCACTGCTCAGGCACTGAGGGGTAAAATCAGGGAGGCTATAGCCCAGCAGGAACTAAAATTTGTGAGGGACATAAAGGGTACTGAAGTAAAAAGACAGCTGCGGGTATAACATGGGTCCACAGGTGGATGGGAAGGACAACACAGAAAAGCTTGAAGTAATCAGCAACTTTTTTTGTACTAGTTGTCACATGTGAATCCTGCTGTCTGGCCTTTGCACATATCAGCACAGGCTGGGAGGAGGAGGGCAGTGGGGGAGCAGCAATGAGGGAGCACTGAGACATCTCACATGCATTCAAACCCATGGAGTCAAGTGGTGGTCACTCCAGAGCATCAATATTGCTGGCCAGTGTCATGGCAAGATCACTGTCACCATCTACAGAAAGTTATGGCAAGCAGGAAAGGACTCTGACGACTGCAAGAAGGTTAATGTTACATATATTTTTAAAATAAAGGCAAGAAGAAGGATAGAGGGAACTGTAGGTCAGCCTGAGTGACCTCCTAGGGAACAGGTTGTTCCTTGTTATTCCTGGGACATTTATGTGAGGGAGCACAGGGGTACCCTGGATAAGAAGACAGTTTTGCCCCCCTGTGCAAGTGGTGTTTATTAACCACCAAGAGCCCACGTGGCATGAGGAGTGCTGGGACCACACTGGTGGACTGTGTGAGACAGAGAACAACAACTGGTGCAGGCACGTTCACACTGCCTGCTGGGAATGGACCCAGGAGCAACCTATTTGCAGCCATTCCCAGGCTTTATGTCAGATCCTGTTGGCTTGCTCCAAAACAGAAGCTGTAGTGATCAAAAATTTTGTACATTTGCCTTTTATGGATCAGCCCCCAAGTTCTCTCACCAGCACCACTTTATTCAGCAGAGCAATAGAGCCTCTCTGCTGACTACGTAGGCAGCTGTAGCTCCTGCCTCAGTACTTCTGCTTACATGCTTAAAGCAGATGGTGTGAATACCCACCTTGATGGAGGCAGGTGGGCATGCTGCCTGTGCTAAAGCATTTACTCCAGAAAACAATGTCCCTGAGAGGCAGAGCCCCGCTTGTAATACAGATATAAATGTGAGGTCTTGGCTTACAGAAAACAACATATGGTATTGTCAGTAGAGACTAAAGCAATATGCACTTTATGTATAATGTGTTAATATGAAATGTAATATGTTAATGTAAAAGGATGGTGTATTCATGCTCCTCTAAGACATTAGCAATGCAGTTTAGGATACGTGGAGCTTCTAGGTCTGACAGTGATGTGTAGGTGACACTAAATGTGCAGCTAACACAGAAATGGCAGGTACCTCCTGTTAATCAGTAGTACAGGTATCCTCAATATGTCCCAGGGTCAAATAGCCAAACAGGTCACAGGGAATTATGTAAGTGCAAGAGCTTGGGGAGATAACAGGACACATTAAGAACTGCATCTTAAGTTGTGCAATGACACTGATATTTTTCACAAGACTACGAGACTGTAAACACATTAAGAAAGTGTGAAAGGTTTGGCTACACCGAAACATGTGTGCCTACTCTCAAAACTGAAGGCTATTAAACTTACATTTTTGTTGCAATTCTGCAGCTGTATGCTAATCCTTATGATAACTTCTATTTCAGAGGGAAACACCTATTAAGTGGGAAATTAACTGGTCTGTATTTTTCTAATAGTAAACAGGTGGAACATTTCTAAGTGAACAAGAACTATTCAAGGAACACATTTTGGTGAATATATTTACCACTGTTATCAAAAATACAGTTCTGTGAGCAATGGGGTGGTTATTGCTCAGGACCACTGGCAAATGACAAAGTGTCATCATTGTGTTGTCATTTGTCTTACACTCAGCTCTCCAAAACTGGCATTTAGAGAAGTTGCCTTGACAGCACTAAGGTAGATAACATAAGAGTGAGAGAGAAAAAAAGAAAAAAGAAAAAGATGTTAAAAGTGGCAGAGGAAAAAAAAAAAAAACAACTGAAGTACAATAAGGGAAAGTCAGAATTGAAAAAGTAAACAGGCCTGTGGGCTTTTGGAAACTGTAAAGTAGTGAAGATGGGAAAAAAGAGAGAGATGGAGGGAAAATGGCATGTGAGTAAATAGATGCAAATTTAAGTTTTAGACACCAATTCCAGCTGAGTTGAATTAGGTCAGGAGAATCAATCAACAGGCAGCAGCCTTTAAGGCAAAAAATACCAAACATCAACAGTATTTGAAGAAAAATGAGTAAATAAGCAATTATTTATGGCACAATCCCTCCCTCTACTGCCTCTTGCTGTTGAGATGAATACTTCTTTAAAAGCCCAACCAGCATTTGTTTATTTGTTTGTAACCTGATGGTGAAGCTCTGTATCAAAAAGCTTCCAGGCTGATGTTTGTCAAGAAAAACTTCTGCTGAAGCACAGGACAGACCTTTACTAGGTTTTTTTGCAGAGGGACACAGTCCAGTTGAGTGTTTTTTAGAGCTGCCTCCAAGTGTCATCCCCACACCCTACATGTGATTTCCCAGTAGGATCTGTCCCAAACCTTCGTGTGAGTTGTGTCTTTTAAAAGGCACAATTCAGCTGTTTGCTCTCTGGAGTTGTACCCTGGCCCTGTCTTTCTATGAGATAAGACTAACAGATGGGGTTCCCTTCTACTTGCAACCTTCTTTCTCTAGGCATCACCAGCCTTCACCAACTCAAGATAATATCTTGCCTCAGGAAAAGCATTTATTAGTGTCCTGCCAGCTTCAGAGTTCAATCCATGCCTGAAGGCTGCAATTGCTGGAGGCTACAGGCTGGCCCAGTGCCCACATACCTTCTTCCCTGGAGCCAACGCAGAGCACATGGGAGCGGATCAACTATCCCAGCAGCCATCCGGGGGTGAAGACTTACATGCTCTTGCACCACTCCTTAGTGTGGGTTCAAGGTTCAGAGCCCACTGCAGATGGGCAGCCCACCTGGCCTGTGCACACGCAGCAAATCCCTCCATGCTGGTCATCCTACCTGCCCTTTCCAGCCCTCCCTTGCTGCTGGAAGAGGTTAGGGAACCAAAAAATCAGGAAAAGCTTGGATTTCTGCAACCATTGTCATTCACTACGGACACAGAAACGAAGCCAGGATGGGCTTGTTTCCCATGAAAACAGCTGCAAACTGGGCTCTGACTCCTCTACAGGGATCAGCCTCCTCACTACAAACGCCTTCCCTCAACTACTGCTTCCTCCCAGCCAGGTGCTGTTTGGTCCTGGCAGACTGGGCTGTCTGCTGCTCTCCACACAGAAATGACCTCTCTGACAATGCCATTTTTCCCCTTCCTCCAAGCAGCACATTTTACACAAACCAGTGTGCTGACAAGTTCTATTTGAACAGGAAATATTACTTCAGCATCACAATGATCTTTCCATTTTCCTTAATAATCTTGTTGTGTATATTACACTGTGCTTTGGGGCCAGCAGAGCCTCAAAACACTGCTATTTTTTTGAGCAAACTGCAGTATTAAAAGACAGATCCTGCCCTGAAAGTTTATAGTTTAGACAAAAACAGAGATATGGAAAATGGAGTTTGAAGTCATATTAGCTGAACTGTCCTCCTTATTCCCCACCAGGGAAGCAGAAGGGAAAGTAGATAGGCTGTGAGATGGATTATATTTTTTTACAGGGACACTGATTCCTCAAACTCATTAATTAAAAAATTATCAGGGAAGAGACACAAAGCATTGAAGTACTGCAACTTATACTGGAACTTTCTGTAGTACTAATCCATCAGTGCCTATTATTTGAAATTTCTGCATCAGTTATTTGGGAGTTACATGAAAGGACAAAAAAATTTCATGTTTAGTCATCAGATTCTCATAACTGGTTGGGTAATAGGGTTCATCAACCTGGATCAAAGAAAGTATCTGAGACCAAGGATAAGAGAGGAGATGAGAGAATCCTCCTGGATATGGGAAATCTTCAAGAAAAAGAGTTACTAGAAAGAAATAAACCTTTAAAATACAACACAGATTTGTTTTAATGGAGGAGGACGTCAAATGAGCAATGTTCTTCCCTCACAGGCAAACTTTGTCTGAGGCCATCAAAGCTGCCAATGTCAGCTGTCAAGAACCAACAACCCATTCTAGCTTCACCTTCTAGTTGGTCACCTTTCTGTGTTGTACCATTAATTTAAGGTCTCTTCATTGATGAAAGGGTTGAACTCTCCATTCTAGAGAGAATTTGACCAGCCCCTTGAGAAAACAAACGAGCTTATGAAAAGCACCAAAGCAGACCTGTTGCTCAGGGGCAATACAAATGCCTGCCTGAGGCCACACTTTCTGGGCTGGGACATACTCACACCAGATTCATCTTCTGAGCAGCTGAGAATCTCTCACAAGTCTTTGTTAAACTCTTTTTTTTTTTTCAACCATTTTTTTCCCCCTGGAAGGTTTTGTCTCGTTTTAGACATCACAAAACAGACAGCTGATTTAAAGCCCTCTTTTATACCCAGCAATGGTCATCTCTTGAGTCCAAAGGAAAGAGATAGCTGGTCTTCCTTGTCCCAATATTGTAAGAATTGGGTACTTGATTACTGGCACAGTCAAGTCAACATATTTCTTTTACCGTTTACTCCTTGGAAAAATATACTGACATTTTCAGGAAAAAATCCAGACTGAGACAAATGACAAACTGCAGTCTAACAAAGTTATAGCCATGTCTTATTAACAATGGGCAGCACTGAACAGCTTTAACTGTTGCTGGCACCTGAAGAAGTGAGAGTATGGCTGTGCCACATGCTGCAGCTTCAAGCACATATATCTGTGTTACTGCCACACCAGAACTGTTCTGCAACAGAAATTCAACTTGGGGACTGATCCTTTCAAAAATTCAACCAAGAAGTCACAATGGCTCAGGGTTTTTCAAGGAAGCTTGTAAATGTTCAGAAATACACTTGGATATAATATTGGGCCAAAGAAGATACTGCTTTAAAGGAAAGTATTAAGTTATTTCATAAGACAGGCATTCACCAAACAAAACTAGAAATGAAGGCATTACGCCTACGCTGAGGGAAAAGTTACAGCAACAGATCCTTGGGGAAGGGGAGATTGGACTGGAGTGGGACAGCAAGGCACGGTCAGTAATATCATTGCCAAGGGTGCTGTCGCCCAGATGAGTAAAGCAGTGTGAGTGACAGTAACCACAGCCAGCCAAGGTCAATAGAGTCAATCCACCAGTTTAAACAGGAAAATCAAGTCAGCAAATCAGGGTCAGGATCAGGTCCAGTGAGACAGTAACCAGGGCAGCCAAGAGTCACTGATGGCTAGAGCAGTTCATAGTAATGATGCTGATCCAAGGTCACGCCAAGAGGTCAAGTGCAGAGTGAAAGGGGATGTGGACAGGGCTGTGACAGCTCAGGCACAAACAAGGGCAGGGACCTGAGCTGAAATGCAGCTCCAGAAGCAGCTGCTACTCACAGCTTTCTCACACAATTCACCTAAACACAATTAAGCTTAAGACAAGCCACAAGTGGTGAGTGTGCTCAAGGGTCTGACTTCAAACAGAACAAGGTGAAAAAAAAAAGTAACTGTGTGATTTATGCCCTACTTGTCATATATTCCCAAGTATAGCTGCAAAAAGATCTACTCAAACATCCTTCAGATGGGACTCAAAGAGCCAGGACTGAGAGGGAAGGAAGCTGCAGGTAAAGTGGAGACAGTTTTTGTGGTTAAAGTGCACATTCCTTTAGTTGCAGCATTTTTTAACCCCAAAATCAGCTGATGAACGAACATACCGAATAGCTTCTCTAGGGTGACCTGAATGCATTCTTGTTGCTATGATCTGGTGTCTGAACCTGTATATTGCTCTAAAATCTATTGCTGAAGTTCATGTGACCAGTGGTTTTAAATTTACCACTATTTTTGATACTACACAAGACTATGGCTCAGTGAAAGTCAATCTCTTTTGGGATTGGCTTTTTCTTGAACAAACTGCTACAGGCCAAATGTAAACTTAATTATCCTCCAGCATCCCAGGCTACTAAAACAAACACTAAAGTGTGTCAGCAGTTTTGTTAGCTAAAGTCTAGAAACTGTTTCATAAGGGATTTTGAATGCGTAAACTGCTATAGATCCTGTGTGCTACCACCCATTCCATTCAAGGCTTGGAAAACAGCAACACCAATTTGAAGAAAAGTGGTTACAAAGTTTTGACTGTGAGAGGTAACATTTTTTCTGACTAATAATGTTGACACTAAAGTACTACTAATCCTCAACAACACTTGCCTTCTTGGTTCAATATAAGAATGTGGCGCTAAAGCTGCTATTTTGATATCAACATCTGTCCATGCCTTATGGTGATTCTGACTTTAAAAAGAAAACTAACTTAGTGGATTCCAGATACTGGGATGAATGAAAAAGCATTAAAATCTGATTTTAAATTGCAATATATGAAGAAAAAGTGTCAGATGAAGTAATTAGCTAAAAGAAATGCCATTAAATTCTGAAATGTTATTTATACATAACAAATTTGGAATGCAAAGCCCCAAGAATTTCAAGTCATGGAAGTTATGGAAGCCATGTGCAGGTGTGATGGGTAAACTAAGCATTCTTAGTTACAGAACGCACAGACAAGTGCCAGAAGAGGCAACTCTGCTCTTTCAGACCTCCTTGCACAGAGCAGTTAGAGGACTTTTACAATGGGTAGAATACCATAATTTTTTTAGAAAGCCGACTAATCTCATTTCAAGTCCCTAGACAGTGCAGGTGTGCCAGCAAATTTGCCTCTCATGGAGAAATCTTCATTTGCTAGATTGCAGCTTCCAGCTGGAAACTTCACCTGCAAGCTATTATGGTTTTGTTTAAAACACTGAGAAGTTTGTCACTTCTCATTCCCACATCAGCATTTATACAACATCATCAATCACCTTCAAAGGTGAGGAGATCATACTTCTTAAATTTCATATTGAAAGATTTATTTTACAGTTTCTTATTTCTTCTGGCTTTAATCATGGGCAATAACACAGTTTTCAGTTGATAGACATGGCTGTATTTCTTCATGTGTAAATGTTTCTCCACTACTTACATTTCTGTCTTATGATGACACTGAAAACATGTTGGGAGTCAGTATAGCCAAGAAGTTGTGAATGCGTATGTACCTAGAACAAAATTTTAAGATAGTAGTTAACTGTGAAGTAAGGTAGTAAAAATATGAGGATCAAGCAGCCCTCAGTAGGTATTCTTGAGCATCTATCCAGCAGTTTGAATGCCCTGTTGAAAAAACAAAGCATGCTCATGGCATTGAGTATCACACCATCGTGCCCTGTAAACCTTTTTCTTGTGTCCTTCACTTCACCATTTAAAACAGTTGTTTTGAAAGAGAAGCCTAAAGAAGAGTCAACATTTCTGTTATTAGGAATCAGCACTATGATTTGAAGCCTTGAACCTCTCCCCTCACAACTGACAGCCTTCCAAACTAGCTGTGCTGGCTGGTTGTTAGCACAGCAGCTCAGTATGGAGCTCTGGCTGCTCCCAGGGGCTGGGAGGGTGACAGCTCAAAATAGTGCCCCAGGGCAGGCAGGCAACAGATGTAGGGCCTACTTGTAAGTTTGGCTTGGTTTTGGGAGTAAGAAGGATGTGCTACACCTATAATCTATACCTTTGCCTTAAAGGAGATCCCTTCCACACTGTATCATTTTCTTTCACCTCATTTGGTAGCTGCTGTGATGGGCGGGCTGGGAACAGGGGAAGCTGAGGGCTTGTGAAACGTGCAGCACGCTCCTGTGCAGTTGCTAAAATTATCAAAGGGACTGGAAGAGAATGGAAATAGCAATTAACAGCTTATAGTTCCCCAAATGCTGATTAGAATCCTGCGTGACGCAGAAGAGACACTCCTGAAGCCCAGCGCATCTCCCCTGCTCGACATCAAAACCCTGTTAGAAACTGAAGCTTTATGAGGGCTTCTGAAAGAAAGGCAGCAACATCCCTTAGAATTTATATCTATTGTTGATACTGACGTTCCCATCGTCACTCCTCTTCCTCCACCTTCCTTAGTAAATGGTTTCAAACATTCAGTGTTTGAAAATACAAAGCATTACATTTACACTGAACTCACCAGGATTATTCTTTTGTCCAGCCAGAGCTTCCGCAAGGGCTCCCTGGTAACAAGCTTTCAGACAGCAGAGAACTCTACCCACAGGATACAAACAAAAGCACCTTCATGGTACATAAACCATCTTCCTAAAGAAGCCTTTGTGGTGTTCAGAAGGCAGAGATCTGGCTCTTGCACACAAGCTGAGAGATCTATTTCAAATCATAGGACTCTTGACCTGCTGTTGTACAGTCTCTTTTACAGCAGGTAATTTCTAACTGACTGCTTTGAATCTTGTTTTGTCAAACAACTCAAAGAAGGTGATTTCACAAAGAAACACCCTCCACTTGGTTTGCATTCTCTCCAGCTATTGAGAGCTAGCACTTTGCTGAACTTACAGTTTACACGCTTCTTAACCTTGCTCAGCTTCTTTTAGGCAGCTATTAGTGACAATTAGTCCTTGTCAGCCTCAGGCATAGACCCAACACCTACCATGCATCCAGACACTTCCTTGTGCCTTTGTAGGCATTTCTACCTCCCACAAGAGGCTGAAAGACACAAATACTGCTCACATCACATACCTACCGAAATGCCTCGGGAAGGAAAATAGGCTCTCAAGTAACACGTTTGCAGTTTGTGAATAGCGAACTACACAAAGAGAAATATCAAGCATAAAAGAAAAGCCATGTTTCTTCTCCCATTTTCAACTTAATTTTTCTTCAAGCGAAAACTTCACAGAGATTGCTTGCTCTTAAGTATGCCCCATGAGATATGGATTGTCTATTTCACCCCAAAATTGTGCACTGCCTTCTAATTGCCTCATCTTCTGAACATTGGCAGCCCAGAGAAACAGGGGCAATAATGTGCAACTGCCTTATGTGCCAGCCTCCTGGAAACAAAGGAAGACTACTGGTGAGAGGAGGGGATGTCCTGAAGGTCTTATAGGAGCCAGTGGTCGATCCCCTACAGGCAAATGTACCTTGGTGACACAGGAAGCACACCAGCCAGGCACCTTCACCCCAGGGCTTCAGGGCCTGGGTCTCCCTCTGGATGCTCCTGTAGGCTTCTCCATTGCAGTACACCTTCCAAGACCCAATACTGCCTGGTCTTTTGCCATTTGCTGTATTACTACGAGCATTTCTGTGGAGGGGACCCTATGAAAGCAAAGGCTGTTGTGATGGGGGGTTGAAAATGTCTGTTCAAAGAGGGGTAAATGTTCTGATGGATGTTAACGTAAGTACTATCCTCCCAGCACACCCTGGTATACGTGCTCCATAAAGGAACTCCTATCACCCCATCCAGGTGTGCACAGACGTCTGGGTAAGAGTAACAGACTTTTCTTCCTCAAGGGACATCTTTCTCTATAACCACATGGAGGGTCACAGAGAAAGCTCCCCCCTCTCCAGTACATGCAGGGGTCAAGCTTGCCCATCCCTGTGAGTGTAGCCATCACTGTGCACTGCTGGAGGGACAGCCAATCTGGAGACCAAAACTGGAGCCCCTTCCAGATTTTCTGGAGCAACCTCCCATAGAGCCAATAGCTTCTTTAGCACCATCTTGATGAATGCCTCTTGAAAAGGAATACAATGGGGCAAAAGGCAGCATCTGGTAGCAGCTCATCCTTTAGTACATTCCTGTAAATGATGGCAAAGAGGGGCCCAGAAAACATCCTTGGGAGCTTGATATTTATTTCATTTTTTTCTAACAAGAGGCAGGGATAGGTCTCTCTTTGAAGCAATCTGCTGTAGCATTTTAAATGCAGCCTGGGATCATGAGCTGCAGCCTGCCTAATAGCTAGCACCTGGAAAGAGCACACTTTTAAGTTTGGAAACATGTAGATCTGTCAAACTGAGAAGAGCCATGGCATCTATTCAGAAACTTGGAACTGAAAAATAGTAATGATGTTTTTGAGGTACTGCATGAGGCCCAGCACAGGTGTGGCTTCTGAATGTTCACCCTTAGAAGAAGTTGGAATGAAATCAGTGCATTTTAAGATGCATTCAGACCCTCTTTTCCTGTCACATTTAGATGGGATGAAATTTCACAACAGCAATGCCCACAATGAAATGAATAATAACTTTTCAAATAACCACTTACTAAAAAGCAGCTTGGGCCTCCCCACTGCTGATGCCTCAGTCTGTTTCCCAGATTGAAAAGGAGCATTCCCAGCATCTGCATCCATGCCTTCAATGTGGGTAGAATTAGGCCATGGAGGGCGTGGAAGAGAAAAACCAGAAAGGATCATTTGGCACAAAGTATCTCAGGGACTCCTTATTCAGCTCTACTAAGAGTGATATTCTAGATTTGCAGTAACATAGCTCTAGGAAAAAGCTGCTTTTATAAATAAAATATCCATAGCTATTTGTGGATAAGTGTTAATGAAAATCTTGTAGCAGTGACTGAGTATCTTTAGGTTTCAGTTTCTGGTCACATAAACTATTTCAGCCTTACTAGTCACTTCTCAAAATCCCACAGTCTCAAAAGTGATTGGTATTAAAGTGAATTACTAATGTGGAAAACAGCCTGTGATGCAAAGGAATTAAACATTTCATAAAAGAAAAATGTGGAAATCAAAATAAATGGTGGGGTGTGATGTACAGTCAAATATTCCTTGCCAGAAATAAGAAATTCCCTCCCTAACCAGCAGTATGGACAACCACCAGGCAAGAGCCACCACAAAGAGGATTCTGGGGAGTCTTTCCCTGCACCCCTGTGACTGTGCTAACATAGGCTGGGGGGGATCATCCTGCTCACTGACCTCTTTGTGGGGAAGGGCAGTCAGCCTCTGGCTGGCAGGATTAGGCCCTATTTGCAGCTTTCCAAAAGGAGCATCAATTCACATGCTGGAGTCAGAATCATTTCCAGGGCATTTCAGGAGCCTGTGCTTATTTCACTTCTGGGAAGCACCATCAAGACCTGGCCTCAAGAGCAGGAAGATGCAAAAGGAAAATGGCTGGGACAGGGGTTTGCACATCACAGCACTGAACAGCTGATGATGCAGTTTGTCTTCTGTACCCAGAAGGGCAGAAAAGTAAGGCACAGGGCACCATTCTGCCTGCATGCAAAATCTTGCCAAGCTCTCGTCTCAAGCACAGTTTGTAGCCCCATTTTCCACACATCAGGAAGGAAACAGCAAGGAGTGGGAAGGAATACTGAAGGGCAACTAGAATGATGAAAAAGAGAGATCAGCTGCTTTGCAAGGAGAACTAAAAATGCTGAGGGGGCATACATGAAGCAGGGGGGAAGTTACACTCACAAGTTATCCACCAAATCCTCCAAATATCAGAACTGTAGATAACTCACTGAAAATAGCAGGGAATCAGTTTAGAATGTATAAACTGCTTTTTCTTCCATGGGTTGTAGCAGACTTGTGGAATCTGTTGCCATAGAAAGCTGTAGGGGCAAAAGGTTCAAGCCGGTGTTGTACCAGATCCTGGTCCACAAAGGGTTGCTGAAGCAGCAGACCAGGACTTTCCCCTCTAGCATCCCTCACACAAGGAATGTGGGGAGTGCAAGTGGAATGGAGGCAGAAAGCAGCTGGATTTGTGTGTTCTCCCTACACAGCATTTCCGATTGCCACCATCAGAGACTGATCCGACCCCATAGTGCATTTCTTGCTGTCTCAGTTTAAATGAGACACAGGTAAGATTGAATTATGTCCAGGAAAGGAATAACAGCCCTTTATTAAAAAG
>JAWMRA010000041.1:13764464-13781898 GCA_035584735.1 Pseudotriccus pelzelni | reverse complement strand
CAGCTATCTGATCCCTTCCCCCCACGCTCACAAAAGCAAGGGGAAAGGTAAAATTCCAAGAACTAACCTATGACACTTGCCCTCTTGGAAACCCAATGAGATTTCCAGTCAGGCTTTGACTGATTCCTATGCAGCATCCAGTAACAGCACTTGTTTTACAAAACACTACTTTGTGGGCGATTAGTACCTGAAAAAATACTGTATTAGGGCAGAGAGCAAGTCCTCAAATAGTTGTTTGTGGCTTTTCTAAACTCAACAGTCTTTGAAGTTATTACACCAAGGAAGTTCATCTGTAAAACAAGAAAAACAGACTAAGCTGACATTCAGGGTTACCTACTCTGCTCAAGACAAATCAGTGATGAAAGGTGTGTTAATCCCACTGTGAAATATACTGTAGTAATACCAACCCAAATATACACTCTGTCATTGCCCCCTCCTCATCTCAGTTTGCTGCATCAGTTTCTCTTTTACCTGCTGTTTAGTACAGTGGCTGACATGATCTTCCAACCAAGTCTACTTCTTTTGGGCTTTAAGCAAACACTTAATTTAGACACAAGGGGAACCTTATCTTCTTGGTCCTATGCCATGAAATTGTTCTTCCATGAGTCCTTTCATCATCCAGTAGGGTTTGGGCTGGGTTTATTTTCTGTTATTCCTAAATTCTTTCTCTTACTCCTGTTTTTATTAGTTGTTTGTCCTTTTCCAGCCTTGGTAACCACAGGTCCCAGGCTTGTCAAGCCCAAATAACTAGGCTGTCTGTACCACTACAGAAACTCCTTTACCTTTTCATTTCCATCTGATCCGGTCATGACGCTTTTTCACAGCCCTCTCCCAGCTATGTCTGCCTGGCTGAACCACAGGCTGTGGCCAGAAGCTACTATTAGTGTTCCAGATCTGGTGCTCCTTTCCCTCAGCAGTGATTAGTTTAGACTAATGCAACCATATTTGCAACCTTATAAGGACAGCTCATGTTCTGATGCATGTTCCTTTGTGCCCAGAGACTTGCTTGTCTTTTTAATTGAGTTTAGAGGCAGAGAAATATGTTTATAAACAATGTAATATGTTATAAATACATTTTATATTGAACTGAATTTGTATTTCGCTCTCTGGTAATGTTTATTAAATGCTAACTTTTATAAATATCATAAACCACACATGGCATAAAAAGTAATAAAAATAGAGACAAAGGAAAATTAATCTTTCAAATAAAATGTAAAGAAACACAATGCAGATCCCTAATTCAATCTCATTATTTATTTCCAACTGCCCAAGAGGTCCACCCCAAACTGCCTACATTATTAGTTATCACTGAAAAAGTTGTTTTCTATTGTAACTATGGTGGCCACATCTGCAAACCCAGATTTGGAGCGAATGTTAATAATCAGTCCTGAAAGAAAGGTAGCTTAGTCACTCTCAGGGCTACTTGCAAATATGGAGATTAAACATGGCATTTAATAAAGGAGTATCGGGGATTTTTCCTATAAGCTCAGCGTCAGAAGGAAAGTTTAATTCTACAGTTGACTTGTCTCAACAGAACATTATTAAAATTTCATAGTACATGAACCAAGAGATGGACTTAAGTCCTGACAGAGTAATGCTTGGTGTGACAAGCAGTCAGGTTCTTAATAATATGGAGCCCCATGTGCTTTCCATGGTATGAAACCAACCCAGTAAGTGCTTCAACTTCCACAAGGTTTTTTGGTAATAACATTCTGTTAATCCAATCATTTTATATTTACACAGTACAATACTGTTTGTCAGATATGAGAAACTGGCTTTGAGAAAGCCTTTAACTGAGATTTTATTTTAATCACGTGACATTTAAGAATAAAAGATGTGAAATAGTCATTTAAAGCAGCAGATGTGGCCGTGCAGGAAAGCAAACCCTTTTTAAAAACCTAGCTGCCTTGTGAGAGGGTGATCAGCTTTTCAGAAGTTTAAGCTAAAATGGCAAACTCAAGAAACTCGAAAACCAGAATCTTTCATTACCTACTTTAATGCACAGTCATAGCCTGAGCTAGTTTAAGTGCACAGGAATTCTGCATGCAGCATAAATCATTTCCATCTCATTCCAGAACTGATCAGTAATTGGAAAAAAAAAATCATTTTCTAATCAAGACTTGAAGATGATTCAAAATCAGGTTTCACACTTCTGATATACCAACTGATGTGGGTAATGTTTAGCATAAGATAGCTCTTAGATTTTCACCTGCAGTTGTTTAATAGGTTTTCTTCTGTCACTGACAGATATTTTAGATTAATTTTAAGCCTTCAAAATATGCTATTAAGAAATAAGTCTGACAGCAGGAGTAGCAAAGAAAAGATATGTCAAAGTTATGTTACACATTAATGGAGTTTGGTCTAAGGTCACACCTTATTTTGTGCTCTCATGCCTCTCAATGCAATGGCTTAGGAAATCTGAAAGTAGAAAAATTAAAAGAAAAGAATATGGAATACGAAATGCAGGTCATGGTAGGATAATTCTTCTGGGTTTTTCCTCACTTTCATAAGTATTCCAGCCATTTTTATGCCAGTTCTCCATCTATTACAGAACAGATGCAATTCACCAAGAGAATAAGGGCTGTATGCTGCCTGTTATGATGGAAGAAAAGACCATAAGAGCCATTCTTGCATGGCTGTAAATCACAGGGCTTTGATATGGACTGTACAAGTCCTATCAAACATATGCTAGAAACCATCCGTATGTGAAACGAAACAGGAGGAAGAAAGGAAAAAAAGTATTAGAACCTAAATTTCAGCGGTCTCAATTACATTTTCATTTTAATATTTCCTCTTGTATGTCCAGCCATATTTTGTAATACTAGAACAGAATGCTAAAAATGGGTAGTTTTCTGTCTACAATCAGTGGGTGTCAATATGAATACTGAATATCTGACTGGACTGTTCAAGATAACCTCTACATCAGCAAAACTAGTTGTGTGTGATAATGTACGTCTGAGGAATAACAACAGCTGCACTCCAAGTTCAAACAATACAATTCATTTAACAGATTTTCAGTCTGTTGGTAACACCTGGAGCTAATAGCAACAACCAAAAATCAATGTTACTATTAATAATTTGAATTTGACCTGACAAGAATAGTATTTACATAGCATCCAAGAGACTGTTAGTTAAACCATGAAATCAAAAAATTACCCAGAAGAAATAGTGTATTTCAGAATATGTTTTGTTAATGCATAGTAAACGCCTTGCTGTTCTCTGTCCAACAAGTCCCGTGCGAAAGTACAGGCTTCGCCATCTGGGGTCTTGCACAGTATGCAACTAAAAATCCATCAGTTTATATATTTTGAATATCCCTGTACCAGACCTTAAATTGAGAGCAAAACACCTCAAATGGAAAGGTGTAGCTTTCCTTTTAATACTTTATCCATCATTCTCTACTTGATATATGCAACATCTCCACAAGTACTGGAGTCTTTCACAACAAAAGCTTGATTTTTTAGTTTATTTCCATGCACTTAATCAAAAGTCCCACCCGAGAACAGATTCACCAGAAATATTTCAAGCGGCAATAGGAGCCAGAAAAAAAGCTCCTGCACAAATGCAAATAGGGGTGAGTGAAGCAGATACCCAAATTTAGGAATCTTGTCATTTTATCTACTTGGAGGTGGTTACAACAGTCAGCGTTCAACCGCAATTCAAACAGAAAGACTATAAAAATATTTAGAGTGGTGACAGCTTCAGATTCAACAGATACAGGAATTCAATGTCTGTTTGAGATATATGGTTGTAATTTCAGCTGTGACTGTTGATGCAGATAAGACTATTGCAGGCCAAATATCATCTTACAAAAATTATGTCCAAATAAGTTAATAAATATCTCAGTTCACTCACCCAAATTGAATTATATCCTCTATGCAAATAGTGCAGTTAGCAGTGATGAAGATGCTTTCATCAGCTCACTGCTAAGGCACTATACTTCCGTGCTCTGCATCATTTCACAATCTGCCTTTTAACCCTGACAGGACAAATAATGCTTGGCTGATAGATAAATTCACAACTAGCAAAGGAATTAATTTAAGAAACCACAGATTAACAATTGTCATCTGAAATTCTCCCAGTTTTGTGTTGGTACAAATTGTGTAGATGATGTACCAGAACTCATCTACTGATTGAATGAGATTAAAGACCTTCTGTTACAAACAGAGAGCTTCCTTTCATTACTGGGATAGTAAGGAGGAAGCTGACAATATACCCTGCAATGTCCAGTACAGACAGGCTGCAGAATTTGTGTTATTTAATCCTCCCTACACAAAACCACTCCACATGCACACACACTCTGAAGCAAATCTGGTTGGGAGCCCTTTGCTATCACTGTCCTGGTTAAGTCAAATTAAGAAACAAAACCACTTCCCTATCAGACAGTCAACTCTTCTATCCATAATAAATATGTTGTTTCATTACAGAGTAGTTTGGCAAGTAAAGGAATCCTGCTTTGGCATATGTGGCCCTAAATACTACCATCAGACAGACATGTCTCAGAGACAAAGACTTTTAACTCACCATCCCTGCAGTAACTTGAAAAATAGATTCTTTCTCTTCTTGATGAGTTTGGTTCCCAGACTCAACTTTGGGCTCCTTTCAAAGACAAGGAGGGACTCAGTGCCTCTCAAGGATACAAAAAGAGGTATCCTTCAAAGGCTAAGGCTTAAATTCCCATTCTTTATCTCCCTGCATAAGCAATGTTTTATCATAGCAACCTAGAAGGCTTCTAGGCAGGTGCAGTGCTTCTTCAGCAGCAAGAAAGATCGCAGGCTCTGAAAACAGGCAGCCTGCTTTAGTGCTATGAGCACGGTCCTTGCAGTGTACAAGCTATCCAGGTGGTCTGTGAGACCAATTTTATAATGATCTGAAATATGATGAAAGTCAACCTTCATCCCATGCACTCCTCCAGCACCAGGTGCTGCATCACTTGACAGCTGGTATCCCACTCGTTAGTGTGATCTGCTGTTGAGTCCTAATGAGTCCACTCGCTTGTCAAGGTCCCTGGATCCTCTGTCATCTCAAGCATTTAATGATTGCATGCTTTTTAAAACTGCTCTCTCAAGAGCATAGGAAAGTAGAAAAGCATGACTCAAGCTGATTAATTCACAAGGAAAATGTTTAAGCGGTACATTTAATTACCTAGACATTCTCAGTTTATACCTACAGGGAGACAAAACCATAGTCAACACTTCCAAGAAATGAAAACTTTTCCTGGGTTTGTGTGGGTTTTTTTTCCTTTCAGCTGATTTCAATTGCCAAAACACCCCAGTTTTCCCAAAGCTGGATAGTTTTGGCATGCTATCAGCCAAAGTACCCACTATGATGCCAGTTTTTTTGATCAAACTCAAGAATAATTCAGCTGACAAATCAAGATTTTCACCAGCTTTAAGCCAAATGTTACTTCACTAAAACATGATTTTGCATCAAACTAAAAGGAATTGCTGCTCCCTTTCGTCAACAGTGTGATTTTAACATGAGCCAAGTCAATAACTACCTGTCCCCTAGTTTGACACAGAACAAGTAGAACTTTCTAAACTGAATTTGTCGCTATTCTTCAAATATGTAATAGAAATTTTTAATATACTTCATAGAATCATAGAATGGATTGGGTTGGAAGGGATTGTAAAGATCATCCAGTTCCAATCCCTCTGCTGTGGACAAGGATACCTTTCACTAGACCACATTACTCAGAGCTCTGTCCATCTTGGCCTTGAATAGTTCCAGGAATGGGGCGTTGTACTGGATTTGCACGGCCAGGTTTTGGTAGTGGGGAGCATTACAAGGGTGACTTCTGTGAGAAGCTGCTGGAAGCTTCTCCCATGTTCAGAAGAGCCAATGCCAGGCAGCTCCAGGATGGACCTACTGCTGGCCAAGGCTGAGCCAATCAGGAATGATAGTAATGTCTCCGTGATAACATATTTAAGGAAAAATATGTCACTGTGCGGATGAAAATTGCAGCCAGAGAAAAGCAGAGATACCATGGCTGAGATAAGGACTCAAACCACAACAACTACAGTAATTGCCCCAGTAGTGAAAAGAAAAAAAAAAATATAAGGCAAGCTACAGGTCCACATCGTCTATTTGTAAGGGAGGAAGAAGAGGAAGAAGGAGAAACAGGAGAAGAGGGGGCAGAACAAAAAGTTGGTCCTTCAGCAAAGAAATTGAAGGGGGTGAGACAAATCAAACAAGAAATCAAAGTTAGTTGGTCTCTGACCTCACTGGAATTTTGAGACTTGCAGAAAGATTACAGCTGCCAGCCAGGTGAGCAGATTCCTACCTGGCTGCTGCAGTGCTGGGATAATGGGGCTGATAGTCAGCAACTGGAAGGTCATGGAGCTCAACAGCTGGGACCTCTTGCTAGAGATCAGGACATTGAAAGAGGAATTGGAAAAGAAGGAGCGATTTGCAGTCTCTGGAGATGGCTCCTCTCAATTGTGAGGGAAAGATATCCATTCAAGGAAGATCTTATGAACTCCCCAGGAAAGTGAACCAATGCAGACAAACATATCCAGTACTGGAGAGAATTAGGAGTACTGGAAATTGTTTATAGTAGTCTAAGATGTGATAACACCCCTAAAGATCCAGAGGATGTCCCCTGCACAATGGCCAGGGGAGGAGAGAGGAGTGGGTGGAAGGTGTTTTTAAGATTTATTTTACTTCTCATTCTCCTGCTCTGATTCTGTTAGTAATAAATTTAATATCCCCACTTTGAGTCTGTTTTGCTCGTGATGGTGATCAGTGAGTGATCTCTGCATTACATTTTCTCTTCTCTGTCCAGTTGCAGAGGGGAGAGAGAGTGGCTTTAGTGGGTACCTGGGGCCCACAGCTTCTCTGGGCAACCTGTTCCAGTGCCTCACCACCCTCACAGTAAAGAATTTCTTCCTAATATCCAGTCTAAATCTACTGTTCGTTTGAAGCCATTTCCCCTTGTCCTGTCACTACATGCCCTTGTAAAAAGTCCCTCTCCACCTTTTTTGTAGCTCCCCTCAGGTACTGGAAGGTCACGATTAGGTGACCCCTAAGCCTTCTCTTCTCCAGGCTATGAGTAAATAAGAGAATGGTAAATATTAATGTTATGCTATTACAAAAGTACTACTTAGCAGTTATATGTCTTTGCTATAGTAAAATTTTGCTTTGCAAAGGAATTCAGAGTTTAGGAAGAATAATATAAAATAAAATTTGTTAGAAGAATTCCCTCTCAGTTTGATCTAATGGCATACAAAGCTTAGGCTCTAACCACAGTTAGAGTTAGCTAGTATCCTTTAGAGTATACATTTGATTTGAAAATATAAGACAAACAGAAAATAATTACACATGCTGACGGGTAATTTTAAATGGTCTCATCATGAAAATTCACAGGTTTATGCAGCTCTTCAAGTGTTCTTGTCTGACTCTAATAAACCAAAGGCGTAACTTTTCCCCCGCAGCAGTATCACAAATAAGTCCTCTAAAATCTGTTTACATAAGAGAGAGATAAAAAGGAAAAAGGAATAGCTCTTAAGGGGAAGCTTTCCAATCATTTTCAAATTAAAATCCTAGCTTTGAAACAGTTCAGAATGTAGATAATGAGAACACTAAGGCAAACTCTTAATTACTTTTTATTTCTGTGAAAATTGCAAGGTATTTTCAGTGTAATTGGTACATCTCCTCTACAGTATTACTCCAAAGGCACTAGGAGGAGCTCTAATTGTTCCCCAAAAGAGACTAATTACCACCTATTAGCTATTAAAGTAAGCTCAGTTTACTGGGTTTGTTTACTTAGATTTTGTGTAAAAAGTTCAAAATACATCCATAGCACAGGAACACAAGTTTATTACTGGAGTCAAAAAAAGACCTCCTACAGAACAAATGTTATCAATGTTTTTTGTTACTGTGGTCTCTCTCTCTCTATATATATTTATCTATCTATATATCTGTTTACACTGTTCATCCTGTACACACACATTGTGTGCTCCCATCAGGAGTTGAATAGTGATGGCTACACATGACTTGGCCTCCCAGACTCATAACACATGCCTGAGCAGATACATAATGATGTACATACGCTATATAGAATTTTTGTTTGTTTGTTTTCAACAACACTATGCTGACCAGAGGTAAAAGGCAACACTTCGTAGAAACTTGCTCTGAGATAGACATTTTAATAATGTCTTTAACTCATTAGACACGCATATTTAAGCTGGATATGGTTAGGTACCAAAAACTGCATCACAGATACCCAATACAGCCACAAACACCTCCCATGGTTAGCAGTTTCCTCCTTGCAGCCCAAACAGCACCACACAGAGCACATTTATGATGACACACCCACAGTGCACTTGCAGTGTTCAGTATCCATTCTGTGATCTCAGGTGTCTTCATCTCCCCTGTGCACTTCCGTAGTACAACACATGCACTGCATGCACCGTTTGCCTGCTCGTGTTGCAGGAACAGACACCTAAAGGATGGCTCCTATCTGTGAGCACCTCTGCAACGACATCTGCACTCACTGATCTGACCTCTACATCCACTGCATTTACTCCCTGTATTCATACCAGAGAGTCTCTGACATCTTCTCTTCCCAGTTTGTGGGCCTGGCTTTTTCCTGCAGATGGGATCACAGGAATTGCTCCACAAGTCCTAGGTTTTACTGCAGGTTAAGGACCTGAGCTGCCCATCAGGTACATGGGTCTGCTGTGGTAGGCCAGCTCACCTGAGCCATCACCATTCTATTTCTGATGGGAATGACTAATGTACACACAGTGGATTAATAACAGTGCGATCACAACATTCTGGATATCAAGGAGCCTAAAACATGCTATTAGAACTAACGCGCCCTTTCCTGGGACACCATACTGCTGGAGACAGGGTTACCCATGCCCTCCAGAGCCATGCCATCACTAACTCATAAAAGAGAGCAGAGAAATCTGTGCATGTCCACAATGAGCATCTTTGGTGGGGAAGACTGAGTAATTTGAATGTTGGCATCCCAAATACATATAAAATAAGGTTGGGCAGGCCCTACCAGCCAGGGACCCCTCACTGTCATTGGGGCCATCAATAAGAACTGACTCCCATTTGTAATCTCCCATGAGGTTCCTACCAAGAATTCAGTTGCAAAGGCTGACTCCCTCTCACTCTTGGAAGACCATTGACAAAGAGGAATACAGCAGCTGCAACTTGTGACAAGGCCTTTAAGAATTCCTCTCTTTATCAGAAAGGTAAAGCCAAACTCCTTCTCCCAGGCACAGACAATCAGCCCACCTAAGATTCAAACATCAGCCTAAGGTTTGGCAGATACTGTGTGTCTCCCTCTAACATAATCACACAAGCACTCACTGATGCGCTTCCAACAGCCTTGATCATCTGAACACCTTGACCAATGTATGCATTTGTCAACTGACCACATTATGGCAAACCTTAAGGGACAGGACGAGTACCAACAGCCCCCATCCTGAGTGCATCTGCTTCCCAAATATGTAGAAGTTCTGCAGTAGGCCCTGGATAGTTTCCTAAAGGAAATTATTACAATTTTGAATTGAAAGCACCATGAAGTGAAGAGCCATTTGCACACAACTCAGATCCTGAAAGAGGCAGTTGTCACAAGTAAAAAAAAGTCTTTGGAGGTCCAGCTCCTGATGTAATTTGCACCTTGAAGATTAAAAATTCTGCAACTGGCATTAGCAACAGTCTAGCAGCCATGAAATCTGCACAGAATCCTGACAGTCCTGCGGAGATATGTCTGCCTACATTCAGAGGCAGAAGACATTGTTATATACATCTGTGGTTAAGGAAACTGAGCTTTAAAAAAACAGCCTCAGCAGCTGTTTAGACACAGCTAAGAGATCAGTGACACCAACATCTGCACATGCAACTTGAAGAGGTCAGCCCAGTCAGTAATTCTAATTCTGAAAAAGAATCTCCTCTCCAGATGTGGTAGCACCCATTTTGGGAATTTACAGGACAGATCCAATCACCTTTACCTCAGAAGATGTGCTCTAAGACATCCCATCCTGTATTGAGTGTAAAAGAATCTTAAAAGTGCAAATGAAACGCCAACATCAGGGCATTTCAATGGCTGTATCATTCTCAGTGTATCCATTCAAAAGCCCGAGACATAAATCTTTTCTTTCTTCAGTCCAGCTGGTGATTACTAAATGCTACTCCCTCAACAATGTGGTTTTCCTGCGTTCTACCTTCATCTTGACATCAAGTATCTTGCCTCTGCACCTCCCTTCAGTATCCAGAAGGAATCTTCTCATGCATGAGTGACTTGGGTGTTTCATTCAATTCTGTCATCTCTATGTTTTTCTAATTTGCCACTTCTCTGGCTAGATAAGGCTACAGAGAGACTGTAGTTTCTGCTTCTACTCAGCTTGAGAGTCTTGATCAAGCTCAGCATTCCCCCAAATAAAGAGGAAAAATAAAGCTGCTAACATGCCACCTTGTCATACATCAAGGCAACATTCTCCTCCTCCTTTGCTACAAGTCCTTGAAGTAGTTAATTTGACAAATATCTAGAAATTCAACCTTAACTATATTCAGTAGACACGACCCCAAGCTACGCTGTTCAAATAATTCTAAAAATACATGTGAGGCAGAAGTTAGTCCTCTAAGGCAAGTAAGCCTTTCTTTATGTACCTTGGAGTCAGTGGATACACCTGACAATCTTTAGAGCCTGCTGATTTCACACTTGCAGATCTGCATTTGCAGCATCTGGAAGAACATGGCCATCCTCAGAAGTCAGGAGCTAGTACATGTCAATGGATGAGGAAAATTTTAATTTTGTCAGTTGAATTGTCATCTATGGTAGCACATGGTGAGGAAGCAGAGAAAGGGTACTTCCCTAAAGAAATAGTTCAGATGTTTTGGATGCTTGTGACACTGAGCAAGAGCTGGAGAAAGAGAATTAGAATCACTCCATGGTGCCAGAGCTGTCACATAAAACTGAATTTCAGGCAGGGGAATTTAGGAATGGGAAAGATAAAGTGAGCTGTTTGTAGGCAGGTCAAAGGATAACACTCAGAATATCAACAGTATGAAACTGTAGAAAATGACAGCCTTTGCCTCCATCTGTCCAAACAGATTTCTGTGTTGAGTTTGGTTTTGGCAGGGAATAGAGTTTAAAGAGCTTAGACAGGGCATCTAGTATTAAAACCTTTTCTCTTAAGTCCAGAGCTGCACTTGAAGTCTGTTGATGAGCAGAAGAGGATAGCTTTTCCCTCCAGAGTGTCATTGCACCATCTTTTGAAGCCAAAATTTGTTGCAGCTGGCAGTAACAAAATTCATACATATAAATAAAGCTAAAAAGAACAATGGAATGAGTTTTCTATGTTGACTGCCCCTCTCTTCAGTAACATCCAGGGACTCTACCTGCTGAACTATTGAGTGTTTTGAGGCTGCTTATTGACTTCAATAGTAGTTTCAGCACTAGCATCACACTTACCTACTCCAACTTTAGCTGCTCAGCATCAGCTCAACTTGTCACATGTCAGTTATTTTCAAGCACCAGCAATACTGACACACTACTTAGACTTGCTTCAGTGTTGCTTCTTTCCTCCTTCAACTTACCAAACAGAGCTGCTTCTAGACGTCAATTTTAGATATTGGCTGGCCCAAACATCGTGGCTTCTGTTCCTAAAAACCAATTAGATTCCACAGCATCATCACTGCAGGTTTTATCCTGATGTGTGGGGTGCAATATGCCACAAAGATGGCAGCACAAATCTGTCTGAAATCACGTAACACCATAGTTGGTTTACAGGAGTGCTACAAGAGTATGAATTACATAAAGTATCTTTAAGAACAGGATAAAAGACAAAGTCTTCAAAGCGGTCATCACAGCCTTGTAGGTGTTCTACCTTGGCT
The DNA here is from genome assembly GCA_035584735.1 of Pseudotriccus pelzelni. Taxonomy (NCBI): domain Eukaryota; kingdom Metazoa; phylum Chordata; class Aves; order Passeriformes; family Tyrannidae; genus Pseudotriccus; species Pseudotriccus pelzelni. The sequence goes on along the minus strand of JAWMRA010000041.1, from coordinate 13,770,045 downwards.
TCTCAAGAATAATTTCATGTATCACTACGTTCAATTTATGTAATGCTGTAACTTTTTATTGATCTGCAGGGGGGAAAAAAATTAGATTTCCAGATTGTTTCATACCGTGCATTAAACATCAGCTGAATTTAGTCATTGACTGGATGACGTTCATCAGTGTGCCTTACACATGGCTGCCACAAAATCATACTTGCTGAAAAGTTATGTAATTAAATTCTGTTCAAGCCCTGCTGGGATTCTGGGTATCTTCACACCATCTTTTTCTTTTGTACTGCAGATAGAAACATTCAATAACTTCAAGCTAATCCTTGACCATTTATTTAGTATAAAACCCATTATTTTTCTATTTTTCCAGATTGTGGTGCCTTCTCTCATATCACCAAGCTTTTTCAGTTTTTTCAGTTTTGCATTGGAGTTTCCATAATAATATTTGTTCCATGTTGACACTAAAGTGCCAGGGCCTGAGACAGGCCAGAACTGACTTACAGATGAATCCTGTACTGTCCCTACTTGATATAGGAAAATGGGTGAACCTTATGCATAGATTAGTTAGACTGCTTATGCTAAGCATTATTATGCCAAACCATATATTTAAGGAATCTTTTGCTAAATCTTGTCTGTTAAACCAGATGCTTAGGAAATTGTGGTATACTCTTGTGACGATCTGTAAGATATTTCAGGGACATTTAGGAACCTCGCCCAAGAGCCTTGCCCAACTGAGACCTGGGTTCTGGCCAAACTCTGGTCTCAGGTAGTCGGGAGGACTGTCACCAGATGTTTTCCCGTAACAAAATATACAAGTCATTCTGACTTGTCAGTTCAGCAAAGATGGAGACCTCACCTACGAGTGGACACACTGCATAGGACTCCCCAGTTACCAACAGTGGTTCTCCGACTCTTCGCTGCCATCGGGGCTCCCCAGTGAATGAAGTGGTCTGGATGAGGGTAACGTTTAACGGGGTAACTGGTGGTGTCCCTTTCTCAATCACTGTTCTTTGCTTGTATAGTAATGATTAGATGCCTTACCTTGCTTTGTTTGTTGCCAAAACGGTGTGTGTGCTAAGCTTATTGCCACAATAAATGCATTATTTTGGCTTTGTGTTGTCTTAATACTGCTAGTAAAGTAAGACCCTTCCCTCTGTTGGTGTCTGTGTCCTCTCTATCACCCATCAATTAGCAAAATAGACATTAATACAAATATGTTCTAGTTTGGAAAGGAAAAATTCAGTGAGTTTTCAAAATATAGGTAGAGGCTGAGATATGCAGTTGAATGAAGTCTGTGTGAGGAAAGCAGGACAAACTACCCTTTTTAGATTTTATGTTCAGCAAGAGGCAGTGCCCACCCATCACTGCCCAAGAATTTAGCTGCTCTAGGATCTGCCTCGTAGACATCCATAAAATGAATTACTTCTCTAGTGGGGCTGGATATACCATTGCTGCCTCTACTAAAAGAAATGTCTGAGATGTACCTGACTCATGCATCTGCATCAGCGTTGTAACTCTGTGTGCTCATGAGCTGAGATAGTCCTTCATAGGCTACATATCATGCAGTTCTTATTCCCATACCTCTACAGGAACAAGACTCTCACGTAGTTACCATCATTATATTACCACTAGTCAGTTATCAAAAGCCACACAGTTGTTGAATAGCTGTACATTTCTAGCTTTATGCAAGCTTTTGGAATCACATCCATTCAGCTGACTGTTGTCCTTAACCAGCTATTAGCTCTGGAGAAGGTGCAAGGAGCAGAACATGTCCATACCAAACCATTGGCAAACTACAAAGCTACCTGATCCTGTGTATACTATTCATGAATAGGCAGGAAATTAACGTCACTAGGAGAAACTTTGAAAGCTTTCTATAAATAACACAAGTGCTCCAGGAGGCAAGGATCAGAAAGTAAGTGCTAAAATGCATGTTCTGAATTCAACCACGAATACATTTCACCTTAACGGAGATGGAAGCCCCTGTACTGCTAGTGCAAATTTCAGCCTTTTGTACTGATGGACTTTTACACCCACTTCTACCCCATTGCACAGAGATCATTGATATTATTGACATTTCACGTCAAAAAGGTGGTTTAGGCTTAGCCAGCTGTACTCCAAATGTCTCCTCATCCCTTCAGAAGAGTGGAGAGTGTATTAGTCAACAAGCAAAAGGCATAGAGTTTTGTGAAAGAAAGGATCACAAAATCAATAACATGGGGCTTAGGCATGGTCACCTCCGGCATTTACAGGTAAGGCAAAGCAGTGCCTGCAAAGCACCATTGTGGAGAAATTCCCACAACCCTTTTTAGTAAATCAACATGCTGGGGTGCCTCACTGAAGTGCTTCTATTCTGATGCATACGGTAGCAAAATAAATGTGAAGAGTTATAGATCTGTGTGCAGTTGGAGGGCTATGATCTCACTGGGATCACAGAGATATGGTGGGATGTCTCCCGTGACTGGACTGTTACAAGGGTGGAATACATGCTTTGTAGGAAGAACAAGCTGAGGAGACAAGGTGGGCAGTTGCCCTTTACGTGAGAGAGGAGTTGGAATGCACAGAGTTCCGCCTGGGGTTAGAAGATGAACCTGAATGGCTGATGCCATTGTGAGTCTGCTCTTTATAGTCTTTGACCAGAAAAACCGGGAGAAGTGCCTGAAGACCAGAGAAAAGCGAATGTCACTCCTACCTTTGAGAAGAAGGACCCAGGGAACTACATCCCAGTCAGACTCAATTTTATCCCTTGGAAAGTGATGGAGTAGCTAACCTGGAAGCCATTTTCAAGCACATGAGAGACAAGAATCATAAGGAAAAGTCAGCATGGATTCACCAAGCAGAAGTCATGCCTGACAAGCTGGATAACCTTCTATGATGAAATGACTGGTAGACAAGGGGAGAGCAGTAGATATAGTCTACCTTGACTTTAGTAAGGCTCCCAACACTGTCTGCCACAAGATTCTCACATGGAAGCTGCTGAAATATGAGCTGGATGAGGAGCCAGGGAGGTGGAATGAAAACTGGCTGAATGGCCAGGCCCAGGGGGTGGTGATCAGTGGCATGAAGTCTAGCTGGAAGCCAGTAACTAGCAGTGTACCCTAGGAGCCAATACCAGGTTTAATCCTGTTTACTATCTTCAATAATGATCTGGGTGGTGGTGCAGAGGGTACGCTCAGCCAGTTTGTACGACACAAAACTGGGAGCAGGGGCTAATATGCCAGAGGGCCATGCTGCCATCCCAAGGGACCTTAACAAGCTGGAGAAATAGGCCAACAGGAACCCAATGAAGCTGAGTAAGTGCAAAATCCTTCAGCTGAGAAGAACAACCCTGTGCACCACGACATGTCAGGGGCCACCCAAACGGAAAGGAGCTTTCTGAAAATGACCTGAAAGCAGTGAGCAAAGGGGACAGAGTTGGAGTGTGTAAAGGGGACACAGTCAGACTTTTCAGATGCGCCCAGGACCAGAGGCAATGGGCACAAGCTGAAACACAGGTGACATTGTTTGAACATCAGGAAATTCTTTCCCACTATGAAGATGACTGAGCACTGGCACAGGTTGCCTGGGGGGGTGGTAGAATCTTCCTCCTTGGGTACATGGTCGTAGTGCTGGGCAACCAGCCCTAAATGGCCCTGTGTGAGCAAGGTGGGTGGACCAGATGACTTCTAGAGGTCCCTTCCAATCTCAACTATTTTGTGATATTTATTGCTTCCCCCTCAGCTTAACTGAGCCATTGGGACTTTTCCTCATTGTGGTGATACCTTTCTTTTCCTCAGCTGCACAGACATTTTGGGACAAATTTCTCCCCAGCATTTGCTCAGTAAAGCCACGAGTATCAAATTGGAGCATCACACAAATGAGTAAGAGCAGATTTGCCAGATGGTAAGATTTGATCTGAGCAGTGCAAGCTTCATCACTGCTTCCAGGAATTATCATCCTAGGGACTTCCTGAGTCAGAAGCAAATCTTTGTACTTAATAGTCATTGATGTATTTTTCTTCTGTGAATTAATCCAATCATTTTTGGAACATATGTAAATCTTTAGCATCCACAATGTCCTGTGATGATCAGTTCCACAGCTGAATAGAACGTTATAATGAACTATATTTTGCATTTGGTTTGAACCTACCATGGGCTACGTGGCTTTGACACCCACTAATGCTTGAACAGGACAAGGATGCAAGAAGTTCCCAGTGCAGTTTGTGCCATTCACAGCTTTATACAGGTATAACCCAGACCAGTTCTCTCCTTGAGACTGAAGAGCCTGGATGAAGATTCAGGAAACTATTCCTCATACAGGAATCATTCCATTCCTTGATCAGAAAATCAACCACCTATTAGATAGAACATTTTCAGTGTAACTATATTCTTCTCGAGATTAGAGGACCAATTATAAAATGTTTGCCATAGATTTATACAGCAATATATCAATTTAGTGATGAACAGCTCAAGAAAGAAAAGAGCACAAGCAGAGGATGTTGCTGAGAGGGGATGATGTTAATTGCATCTAAGCTTCACAATGTAGCATGATGGCTTTAGAGCTGTGAATAAGCCTGGGAAATGCAACGTTTCTACACAAGGCAGTGAAAAGGACTCTTAGGACAGAAACAGCAGCTGCAAAGAGAGGAATAAGTAGCATCCACAGAATTTGTTTTAACCATTCATGAGATAAGTCATAGCCACAGTGTTGACGTTCAAGACCATAGAAACAAGAGTTGCAGCTGAAATATTCCGTGACTTTTCAACTGTACAACAAAATATGAACACATAAAGACCAAGGGAATTTTTGCTCCTCCATGGAGAGAAACAACATGTATTACAGTCCTTTTACATCAGCAAATATAATGAACAGGAGACCAAGAAACTGTTTCTCAGTTACTTATTTTCAGCAGAAGTCAGAAAGACTTCAGATTTTTAGGAAGACCTAAATCTCCTTGATTCTACCACAGCACATAGGCACATGCCATTTACAAAAATGCTGGCTACTCCAACATGTAGCAATATTGTGTTTGCTTTTGTCATGGTTTGGTTCTTGGAATTTTACCTTCCCCCTGCCCATTGTGGGGGTTGGAGGAAGGGGAATTAGGTAACTAGGTAATTAATGGCCTACACAAGGGAACCAGCAGAGCTGCGTTTTTACGCTAATGCCTTGCTTTGTCTCCAGGGAAACAGAAGAGTTTTGTAAAGTTGGGAGGAGATCTGGAGGTATTCAGGAGCTGGTGGGTGTGGCCAGAGCTGCTGGGAACAGGGGAGCTGCCAGGAGCTCGGGGAGTTTGCTCTTGGTAACTGAGCTGCCATAGTAGTTGGAGCTCTTTGCCTGGAATTCCATCAGAAAGGGATGAGAACTATACCATCGCGCAACTCAGCCAGCAGGAAAGCGTGAGTTTTCCAGCGTTTTGGGAGCTGTGAACCTCCTTTCCCCCTCTTCCTCCCCTTTCGGTGAGGGGGAAGGAGGGCCATTGTCTCTGTCTCCGGCACTCGGCACTCGGGAAGCCTTTCCAACACGGCGACTGCCAGCGATCCACCAGCGCCCCCTGCCGACTGACTCGAACAACTGCAGGCTCCACATCTCCAGCGGTTCAACGGCGCCTCCTGCT
>JAWMRA010000041.1:13670196-13764364 GCA_035584735.1 Pseudotriccus pelzelni | reverse complement strand
TTTCTCCCCGGCACTTGGGAGGCCCCCCCCATGCAGCAACTACCAGCGATCCAACAGCGCCCCCTGCCGACTGACTCAAACAACTGCAGGCTCCACATCTCCAGCGGTTCATCAGCGCCTCCTGCTGACTGTGGCTATAATTGCCCCAAAGGGTGAACTCTCAACTGTTTTCCACTGTTGGGTTTATTTGTTTGTCTTGAAGGGGATTGTTCTGGGTATACGATTATTGTTTGGGTGTTTTTACTTGTGTTCTTTAATAGCTTATGTCAATACATTGATACCTTTTAATAAAGGGCTGTTATTCTTTCCTGGTCATAATTTAATTTTACCTGCGTCTCATTTAAACTGAGACAGCTTTAAATTTGGCAACCACAAAATCTGACACAAAACGTCAAAATTTGCTTATTCTGACTCCAGAAGAATAGCCCTTCTCATAAAATTTCCACATTTCTCCTATTTTCAGACTTCTACCTTCATCAGCTTTATGCTTCCACTGTTTGCCACAGCAACTGAAGCCTGTAAAATATCATGTTAGCATGGAATAGCAGGAGTCACAAGATTTTCACAGTAACTATCTCCAAAACAAGCTCATATTATTCAAAGATGTATTCATCAGCAGGAAATGCAGACCTGACAGCAAATATACGGTACATGAAGCTTTTCCAAATAAACAATGATTTTAATTTGCTAAAGATAGCTCAACATATTGTAGCAATATCAGGAAGCAATACTCACTCTGATTATTTTCAGCAACATCTGTAAGCAATGTGCACACTGAGCATTTTTGCCCTAATGAAAACTTTTAGGTCTAACACAAGAAGTAAAATAGAAACTGAAGATCTCAAACCAGAACCATGCTTAAAATAAAACCTCAGATTCCTATCTGATGTTTACAGAGGAAGTGCAAAAACAATGCAAGACTGAACAATAAATACAAGGCCAAATAGAGGGATTATTGCAGCAAGTATAGTGAGGCTGATAAATGAGGATGAATTGCATGAACTTTTTTGTTAACCCTCTCTGCAATAAGAGGATAATGTGGATATGCTAACATGGGATGTTTCAGTTTCATTCATAATTTTTTCAATTAGCAAATAAAAAAAGAAGAAACAATAATAATTTTGCCATCAAAACCAGACTTTGCATGTGTTGTTTTGTTTTGTTTTTTTTTGTTCCCAAAGAAAAGCAATCTGGCAGAAACAACAATAAGGTCAGATTACTGTGATCATAAATATTTTATTAAACTCTTCTTGCAGCCCTAGCCTTGTAAAACCTTGTACTTGAATATTGAGCTTATTCTTTTTTAGTGATAAGGACTGAATTTAGTAATTATATGATTGTTATAGAGATTTGGTCAATCTAAACTGTTAGTCCATAGCCTACCGGTTGTGCACACAACTGGAGCTCTGCTTAATAAGTTTCATTTGCAACAAAGACATCTGTTGCATATGGATTTAATCTTGACAAGTTAAAACATTTGTTTTCTGTGATTTCTGACTTCACATAGGGTGGATTGTGCCTGACTAACCTGGTAGCCTTCTACAATGGAGTGACTGAATCAGTGGGCAAGGGAAGACCAACTTCTATATATACCTTGACTTCTGAAAGGTCTTTGACAAGACATCCGTGTTTCTAAATCGAAGGTATGGACTCTTCTAAGAATAAGGAATTGTCTGGATGGCCATGTCCAAGCAGCTGCAGTCAACAGCTCGATGTCCAACCCCAAATCAGTAACAAAAGATGCCCTGGAGATGCCTGTGTCAGGACTGGCACTGTTCAGTACCTCAGTTAATGACACAGGCAGTGGGATTGAGGGCACTCCCATCAGGTCTGCGGATGACACCAAGCTGAGCGGTGCCGTTGATATATTTGAGAGAAGGGATACCCAGGGAGACTTCAAAAGGCTTGAGGAATGAGCCCATGTGAACCTCATGAGGTTCAACAAGGCCAAGTGCAAGGTCCTGCATCCAACTCGAGGCAATCATCAGTATCAATACAGACTGGTGAATAAATGGATTGAGAGCAGCCTTGCAGAGAAGAAGGTGGGGATACTGCTGGATGAAAAATTTCATATGAGCTGGCAACATGCACTTGCAGCCCAAAATGCCACTCATATCCTGGGCTGCATCAAAAGAAGCATGACCAGCAGGTCAGAGGACGTGATTCTCCTTCTCTACTCTGCTGAGACCCTACCTGGAATACTCCATCCAGCTCCAGAGTGCCAGCACAAGAAAGACACGGACATGTTATTGTGTGTCCAGAGGCAAGCTGTGAACCGATCGGAGGGCTGGAGCACCTCTGCTACAAAGAAAGGCTGAGAGAGGTGCAAAGCTGGGAAAAGACAACTTGTCAGGGTGACCTTATTACAGCCTTTCAATATAAAAGGGGACTTAAAGAAAACGGGGAGAGACATGTTTTATCAGGGCCTCTAGTGACACGACAAGAGACAACAGTCCTTAACTAAATGAAGGTAGATTTAGATAATATATAAGGAATAGACTTTTATAGACTTATACAATGAAAGTAGTAAGACACTGAACAAGTTTCCCACAGAAGTCTGGATGTCCCATTCCTAGAAGTGTTCAAGGCCAGCTTGGGCAGGGCTTTGAGCAGCTTGAAATCATGGATGGCAGAGGGGTGGGACTAAATCATCTTTGACTAAATGATCTTTACAAGGTTCCTTCCAACCCAATTCGTTCTATGATTCTAAGACAGGAACAAATACTGAAGGGACTAGAACAAGGACAGATGTGAGGCAATGGACACATCACTGCTGCAGAATCTATTTCATCTGGGCACAGAACGACTGACAGAGTTAGATCTCTCTGTGGGTCTGTGCATCTACCAGAAGGTCACTCCTGGAACAGGAGAGTATAAAAATCTGCACTCAATCACAGGCAGGCCAAGCACAGAGATACCTGGAAGGAAGGCTATGCTCTGCATATCACCCAGTGCAGTGTCAAATGCTTGTCCTCAGATCAGATGTGATAACCAAACCTTGAGCTATTTTCAAGTTAAATCTGGGCTGGCCTTTGAAAGCTTGAGCTTTCTGACAAACAGGGGTGAACTCCTCACTCCTGCAAGACAAAGTCCCTTTACCTAAGTGCTCTTTACTGACCAAATAATTTTGGAATCCTTGTCCACAGGGCCACAGGTCAGAACTCACATATCTACAACCAAACAATTCGCAGCAGCATGTGCAGATACATGTGCTTACAATGTTGCTATAAATATCTGTACAATTACAAATAATAGTAATGAACTGCTATTCAAATCCAATCACTTCAGTGTTTTTGTCATCCTCTGGTCAACATAGTAAATCACTGCCTGCAGCTAGTTTTGGATTACGATGTACCTAAACAAGGTGTATTTCATCCAGCAGTGTTTGGAAGTATTTTATCTGGGATTAGTTCTGTAAAATCATCTGAATTTTACGAATTTACTGAAGACTTTGACAGAAAAATGACCAAGAATTACATGTGCCATGATCCCGATCTGGATCTGTCTGTAGTCAATGTTCCACTACAAATATTCTGTCCTATATACTTAATTTTCAAAAAATTCCATTTTTGGTGGAACGATGAGAAAGATAGCTAATTACAGTTTCTTAAATTAAACTAGCTCTGAAACAGATATTTTGGAGGAGTTGGCTATAATATATAATGCTTCACAGTCTCTTTTTATGACTCTGTCCAAAGTCAAAATCTGACTAATTGCACAGTAAGAACATTGAACAATCTCCAGACAAACAGAAAATACGATATGCCAAAATTGGCTGAATCTAAACTCTTCCAGTGCACATATTTCAAAATAGCTCAAAGCACATTTTTTTACCAATGAAAAAGACTAAATCAAAACATAATTGATCAAATAAGAACAACACATCTACAGCCATTTACAACCAATGTGATCAAATGCAGAAAAGTTAAGCTATAACAGCAGTACAGGGGAATTTAACTTTATTTCAGTGGGGCAATACAGCCACAGGAAGAAATAGATTCGTAATAAGATAAGAGTAAAATCATTCCGGCTAGTGAGTATTAAAATTAACTCTCAGCTTCAAGGACTTCTTAATCATGGCCAATACACTGACATGGTACCTTCTATCCACTGTTTTGTGGGAAAAGGTTAGCAAATTACAGCAGCAAGAAGCTGCACAAAACAAGGCTTTAATTTGATGCATGTCAAAAAGTGAGCAAAACAGTCTTCCAAACAAAACCAAATAGCTTAAAGGTGGTGCAATACGTTTGGAAACCTCTGACAGACTGAAAAGCAATGCCATTCACCAAGATTGGACCAAGATATTGTTGCCTGGCTGCTGACCCTGCAGTTTGGGTGACTAGGTGAAAACTACACAGAACTGAGAAGAGATAAGTGTTTGAATATAACATCAGCAGAGATTAAGACTTCCTGAAATCTGGCAGCCACTAACACACATTAAGTCAGTGTGAAAGAGGCTTATTTTCTGTGATTTTCATAAATATCCTAGTAGCTTTTACAATTTCAATTATTTTTGCTTCACTGATACTTTAAAAGGAGCTCTGGAAATAATAATTTTTACTAATCATCTAGGTCCAAAACCCCATAAGGATCAACGAGTTCAACCCTTAGCCCTGCACAGGACCATCCCCAAAAGTCACACCATGTGCCTGAGACTACTGTCCAAATGCTTCTTGAACTCTGTCAGCCTTGGTGCTGTGACCACTTCTCTGGGGAGCCTGTTCCAGTGCCCAGCCATGGCCCAGAAGGTGAAGAACCTTTTTCTAATATCCAGCCTAAACCTCCCCTGATACAGCTTCAGGCCATTCCCTCAGGTCCTGTCACTGGTCACCACAGAAAAAAGATCCATGTCTGCCTCTCCTCTTCCCCTCAACAGGAAGTTGTAACTGCAGTGAGGTCTCCCCTCAGATTCCTCCAGTTTGGACAGACCAAGTGCCCTCAGTCACTCCTCACACGGCTTCCCCTCAAGGCCCTTCAGCATCTTCGTTGCCCTCCTTTGGACCCTCTCTAAGAGCTTAATATCTTTGTTATATTGAGGTGACCCAGATTATCATGAAACAAAAGAATCCAAAAGCACATGGGTTGGACACAAGCCCTGACTGTGCATGAATGCTGAGAGATCTGAAATGAAATGCAAATAATTAATGAAAGCCCGAGAATTTTTAATCTACAAGTAAGGGATGAGATTATCCAGCTGTGAGTTTGAGACTGACCTCGTTCAATATTTGAGATTAGGGCTTTGCAAATGAACCATAACTAAGGGAAAGAAACTTCTGCTGTGAGAGGAGAGGATTATGGTGATTTGGCTGCTGTTCACGAGATCCTCTCCAGCACTGCACAATTTTGGGAGGACCAAATTATTCTGGGATGAAAAAATGAGTTATTATTCTCAGAGTATTAGGTTTTATTATAAAGGTTTATTTTATGGAAAGTACAACTGCTGATCGATATATTGACAACATAGGAACTTCTGGAAGATCCAGTTGCAGTCTGTAAATACTTACTCTTGTCATTATACCCTCAACTCATGCAGCTAAATTTGGACCAATTTTAGTTTGATAATAGACATGTGGGGACAGTATTCATCAAAAGATTGAGGTCATACATCAATAATAAGTCACACTTCACTGATTACAAAAAGTTAAAAAAGAGATTGAAAGCCTTATTGTAGAGTGTATTTGCAGGAACCAAATGCCACTTTTTACCATAGAGGAAGGAGGATGTCAGACTTCCTTAAAGTGTTAAACACCCATTATCAAATACACAACTAGAAATTCTTCAAGGAAATTACCATGCTTTGAATAGTAACAGAAGTCCGTGAGTTCAGTCTTTTCCATAAGACTCTCTCACACAACAGACAAAACCAGCTCAAATAATACTGTTTAAAAGTATCTGTGACTGAGAAATTAAGTGCTAGTTTGTGTTGTTTGGGACTACTGGCTGACTAGCCAAGTGAAAGCAATGCTGCATTCTTCTATTCCAGCACATACCCTCTATAACAAGTGCTGTTTAAAGACACTGTCTACATCAGAACTGTGGCGGATTCTTCAAGCAAGTTCAGAGAAATTTACCAGGCAGTCAACAGATGTATTTCACATTCATTAGTGAAAGAAGGAAAGAAAAAAAAAAGACAAGAAAATAGATCAAATACAGACTTGCTATTTCAGGGCAGGAGGGCAGAAAGGAATAGCTCTACTGTCCTTTTACTTTTCAGGAGGAGAAAAGAAAAATAACTGCAAGGTACTTTGTTACTCATAGCCTTATTCACAATGGGTCAGACACATGAAATTCTCACATTAGCACTTGCAAACTTTCTGAACCAACAGCAGAGAGTGTCGCTTTACACACAATTTCAAGACTCTCAATGTACCACCAACCGATTAAACCATTCTCCCCAAGGAAACAGCAAAATGTCCTTTACAGGCTGTGTCTATGTTACAAAAAAATCCTGAAAAGCAAGCCTGGGAGTAGCAAGATGCTTCATCTGCGTATTAAATACCCCAGCAATTCAAGTGGCTCAATCTAGAATGAAACCCCAGAGTGACTGGGGTAAGATAATAGCAGGGATTGCTTTTCAGAGGTTGTATGGAGAAGATCTTGTATCACATCACCTTACTTGCCACAGTCCACCACTTGCCTGTGCCATTAGGCTTGAGGCTTCCCAAGCTCAGACACGTCTCAAAACAATGCCTTAAGGCAGTCTATATTCAACCTTTCCTTCTTGCTGTGGAGTCACTAATTTAGCAAATTGCAAAGGGCCTTACCCATTATTTTGGGGCAGAGCCTGTCTTTGCAACCATAGCAGGGGAATAGCAGAGCCCAGTGTTACAGCCTATACCAGCATCACGGAGAAGAAAATGAATAGTGAGCTACTAACACAACAGGGAGGATGTTCAGATGCCTTTCCTTGGTATGATGAGCTGTTTCAGCTGCATGCAGATGCAGAAGCACTTGACTGTGCATGTTCAGTGGTCTAAGATCAGGTCTCTACTACTACTGAAACTTAAGTACTGGAAAGGGTGATGTGGCCTCTATGTCAGGCCCTCAACTTGACCACGCTCTGAGCAGAATCCCATCCTTCCAGTCAGGCCTGCCTCCCTTTCCTCTATGCAAAGCCTCTCAGCTTCCACAGCACCAAGCTTGTTTGGTCCTGACACCTCTTTATTGGCACTCCCCACTTATCACGTGAGCAGTGGCTTGGGAGCACTCATTCCTGAGGCATCACAATGTTCAGGTGGACACAGCCTTGACCAACACATATTAAGGCCTCATTTTCTTTTCTGTTTAAGAATTCAGCTGAGACAAGCTTATTTAAATTAATATTTTTCCATGGTAAACATCTGGTTCATGTTGTTTTCCTATACAGATATAGCTACAAAAGAGCCACTCATGTATTTCAAATAAATGTTTTGTTCTCTGTGATCCTGCAGAGCTCATTGCACAGCTCCCCTTCTGGCAGGTCCTACCAGGACTTAGTGGACAGGCCTACTACTGCTGTAGGTATCCAGCCCTTGATAAGAATTAAAGAGCTATTTAGCTGAAGTGAATGCCAAATCAATTCTGAGAGAGGCTTAATTACACTGGTGATACTGAGTAAAACAGTAACGACCTTGTATTCAGTACTCGTAACAGAGTGCAAGAGAAAGAAATTAAATTGTACCCTTTCATTTCCAGAGTTGGAATATCATCCACTGATGTGGTAGGAAGCCTGCCAGAAAGCCAGCCACTGCCAGTATTGATAACACCAAGATAAATGCCCATTACTGCAAGCAGCTGGGCTACTGGAAGCACTCGGCTTTGCACTCTTGGTGCCAAAGGCTCTGCTGTCTTTCTCATGAGCACTTTGATACACATGCCCTCTTTGGAAAGAGGCAAAAACATGGAGGACTTGGCACACTTGTGGTGAACATTAACCAAGATATTTGACTGACTTTGTTGTGGCTCGTGGTTTTTATCTTACTGCTAAGATAAGAGCAGCCAGTGCAAATAGACTTGGTATCACCACCACAGGCAGTACAGGAACCTCACGAGTGCTGTGTTTGCCTGCTCAGTGTCAGTGACAGCACACTATTCCATTATACTGCTCACACAGCAATGCAGTTACTGAAGTGATTTAAGTAGTTTTCTGGCAATTGCAATGTAATTTCAACACTACAGTCAGTTACACACAGTCAATGGAATTGTATCATTAAGAAGTTTATGTAACATAATGCTTTTCAAATCAGGTTAATAATGCTATATCACAGTATTTGACAGTGCCATTATAATTTTTTTGTCAGCATTGTGGAATAGCCAAGACAATCACTAGTGGGAACAGCAACAAGGATGGCAGGCACCTAACCAAGCTGGAAAACGGTGTTCTCACACAAAAGGGTGTTGCAGCCAGATGTGGCAGCAGGACTTGACCTTCTTGCACATGGATGCCTGGCACGAGTCCTGTCTTGGGGCAGGCACCACTCGTGCCTCCAGAGGACCACAGGAAACAAACCTGCCAAAGTCAAGCCAGAAATGTCTTAGGGAATAAGAGTTCTCTGAGGGACATGAACAGGAGCAGAAAACAAAGAATGGAGACTCTGCCAGAAGCTGGACTGAGAATATACAGATTCTATCTTTGAAGAAAAGAGAGATGCTAAGCTATGCTTTGAAAATTATGGACTGGGGTTAAAACACAGGGATATTCCCTTCCACTCATGTTATTTGCTTCACCCTTGGTTTGCTATTGGTGCTAGAAATTAAGAATTATTGTGAAATTAGAATAGCAATATTGCTTGATCCTAGCTGTTACACAAAGCCTTGCAAAAAATAATTAATGCATTTGATACAATAGGTAATTTGTTGAAATGTTCATATACAGTAAAATTTATTGGGTCTAAAGCTGTTCCAAATATCAAGAGAGAAAATATTGATCAGGAGCTCCTTGCAGTGACAAGAGACGAATTTGAAGCACTTAAATACAAAGTTTCCAAATAAAATTAATGAAATTATCACTACTCTCACTACCTTAACTAAGGAAATAAAGATGATAGGCCTCACCACTGTCATTTCGGACAAAAGCTAAACCAATTTGAATCAATACTTTAAGAAAAGTACTTGACTATTTACAGCCTTACCAACTAGTACTCCTTTACTTTACTTTGAGATTGTTAGTAGATTGAACTGTTTTTCCAGTTTGAAAAGGCAATAAATAGATAAGCAACTAATTTAGAGATATCCTCTTGGTAAATGGAATGGGAAGTTTTATACTGTTTCAATGGTAAGCTAGGACCTGCTATGTGATAGCTGAGCTATTACATTTCAGTTACTTGATACAGCTCCAAAATGCTTGGACAGCTGTAGGATCACTAATTATCAATCATTTTAGCTCCTTGCAAATCCAGTGAGGGCTTCTTCAAACAATTGTTATATTTAAACTAATGAAATGGACTACTGTAAGGAATCATAGAAGCAAAGAATGGTTCGGGTTGGAAGGGATCTTAAAGATCATTTATTCCAACCCCACTGGCCATGGGTAGGGACATCTTCCACTAGAACACATTGCTCAGAACCCCATTCAACCTGGCCTTGAACACTTCCAGGGATGGGGCATCCACAGCTTCTCTGGGCAACCTGTTCCAGTGCCTCACCACCTCACAGTAAAGAATTTCACCGTAATATCTAATCTAAACCCACTCTCTTTCAGTTTGAAGCCACTCCCCCTTGTCCTGTCAGTACATGCCCTTGTGAAAAGTCCCTCTCCATCTTTCTTGTAGGCTTCCTTCAGGTACTGGAAGGCTGCAATTCGGTCATCCTGAAGCCTTCTCTTCTTTCATATAAAAAAAAATTACTTTGATTTATAAATAGTGCAAAAACATGTACTGGACAACAATGCATCCTCTGGAAGAACTCAAACCCAGATCTATTAAACATAAGAATATTTGTAGAAATTAGAAAGCTCATATTTTATAAATCACTGGCAAAGCAAATAAGATATTTTTTCTATAAACTGCCAAAGCAAATATTATAGACAGTTATTCATATGACTTCAGTAAGAGCCAAGAATCTTCTTCCTTACTAAAACCAGTCTATTCAATTGGCCAATAACTGAACAGACAGAGAGGGGGAAAATTACATTGTTGGATTATGATTTACCTTGGTGCCACATTCTTAAATTCTGCTTCAGGAATTCACACTCATTTGCATCTCTACCTTTATTTGTACTCTTTATAAAAGCTGACAACAGATAGACACTATGGTACAATGAAAGAGACCCATAAAAATTAAATTAAAAAAGGCATACAAAACTCTAGACACAGGCAAAATGCATCATACCTGGCCCTGTAAACCCACTGGTGCTGTATAGTATTATCTCCAGTTATTAAGAAAGAAGTGAAATAATCCCAAGATGAACAGCGCTACTCAGGTCAGACACAGTGCTGGCATTTATCTGGTGAGCAAAGTCACTTCTGTGTAGGCATTGTAGTGTACAGGGGATTGTCTACGCTGTAAGAAAATACCATAAGTAGAGGTAGTACCTTCTAGCAGACCAAACATTACCAAGTTGACCATACTGTGTAAATCAACAGCCCTATTATATCCTATTATACCCAGGGTCCATGTATTTCAGCCACTCTGAAAGTGCTGATTCTTTCTTACTCATTTTCACGCACTCAGTGCTGTTTTATCTCAGCCACAGGGACCTCCTTTTTAAGCCAACATCACCTTGCTCGTTATCGTGGCCAAGTGCTACATCCCCACGGATCAGCTGCTTCCTTTGGATCAGGTGGCCCTTAACCCTCCTCCTCCCAGCTCTCTTTAACATAACCTTGAAGCCAGTGAACCAGAAATTTAGGCTTTATGTTGCACCTCCTGAGAAACCAGCCACAAGTCCCACTTACTAATTTTCCAGTTGTATTTTTTTATTTAAAGTCTGGTCAGCTTTAGGAAAGAAAAATTCCAGCTCTTCAAGAAACTAGTCAAGTAAAACCCCTGGTAAACTCTCTTTGATGTGGCAAATTTTTAAGGACATCTTCCATAGAGCACAAGAGTCAGTGATCCTCAGGCACAAGAAGCTGGGCAAGGAAGGCAAGAGAGCAGCATGTCTGAATCAGGACCTGCTGGTCAAACTAAAGGGCAAGAAGCATATGCACAGGCAACAGAAACAAGGATAGAATACCTGGGAAAATTAGAGGGACACAGTTCAGGTGTACAGGGATAGGGTGAGGATAAGGTAAAGCTGGAGCTGAACTTGGCAAGGGATGCAAAGAATAACAAGAAGGGGGTCTACAGATATGTATGTTAGTCAGAGAAAGAAGGTCAAAGAAGGTGTATGTCCAGATAAGTAAGGCTGGAAAACTGGCTAGCAGATGAGAAGGCTCAGTCTTCAGTGGCAACCTCTCTTACCACAACTCTCAAGTGCATGGACTGTAAAAGGAGGACTGAGATAGCAAAGCGCTTCTCACTGTAAGTGAAGATCAGGTTCATGACCGCCCAAGGAATCTGATTGTACCTAAGTCTGTACCTGATCATTGTGTTTGATGAGGTACATTCCAGAATCCTGAAGGAATTGGCTGATAGTTGCCTGTGATACGTGGAAAGTCATGGGAGCCAGGTAAAGTCCTAGGTGACTGGGAAAAGGGAAACATATCCATCTTTAAAAAGAGTAGAAAGGAGGACCCTGGGAATTACCAACCTCTCAGCCTCACCTCTGTGCCTGGGAAGATCATGGAACCGATTCACCTAGAAGCTATGCTAAGGCAGATGGACAACAGGGAGGTGATTCAGGACAGTCAGCACAGCTCCACAAAAGGCAAATCCTGCCTGACCAGCCCAGTGGCCTTCTGTGATGGAATGACTACAT
Organism: Pseudotriccus pelzelni; assembly: GCA_035584735.1. Lineage (NCBI taxonomy): Eukaryota > Metazoa > Chordata > Aves > Passeriformes > Tyrannidae > Pseudotriccus > Pseudotriccus pelzelni. Next base: position 13,752,528 of record JAWMRA010000041.1, on the reverse strand, counting down.
CAGTGGACAGCAGAAGGCTACAGATGATTCCCATGAGGCCTTTGAGATGATCCTCCATGACATCCTGGGTGGACTGTTTGATGGATTAGGAATTCGTTAGACTGTGACATCCAGAAGGTAGTGGTCAATGGCTCAGTGTCCCGATGGACATCAATGACAAGTGGTGTCCCTCAGTGGGTTCTGTCCTGGGATCAGTGTTATTTAATATCTTCATTAATGACATAGACAAAGGGATTCAGTGCACCCTCAGCAAATTTGCAGATGACACCGAGCTGAAGGATGGGAGAAGGAGCTGGATGAGTTCAGAAAGTGAGCCCATGGGAATCTCATGAGGTTTAATAAGACCAGGTCCAAGGTGCTGCACCTGGGTCAGGACAACCCCTGGTATCAATACAGGCTGGGGGATAAACAGATCAAGAGCAGTCCTGCCAAGGGGCACCTTGGGGGTGCTGGTGGATGAGAGGCTGGACATGACCTGGCAGTGTGAACTCACAGGCCAGAAAGCCAAAAGTGTCCCGGGCTGCATCAAAAGAAGGATGGACAGCAGGGTGAGGGAGGGGATTCTGCCCCTCTGCTCTGCTCTGGTGAGATCCCACCTGGAGAACTGCATCCAGCTCTGAGGTCCCAAGCACAGGAAGGACATCGACCTGTCAATGAGAAGGGCAAGTTGAGAGAAGGGCCATCAAGATGATTTGAGGAATGGAACATCTCTCCTAAAAGAACTGAGATTGTTCAGCCTAGAGAAGTTAAGGCGCCAGGGTAACCTAATGGCAGCTTTCCAGGACCTGAAGGGATCCTGCAAGAAAGATGGAGAGGGACTTTTCACAAGGGAATGTGAGGAGAACAAAAGAAAATGGCTTCAAACTGAAAGAAGGCAGGTTTAAATTAGATATTATGAAGAAATTCTTTACTGTGAGGGAGGTGAGACACTGGAACAGGTTGCCCAGAGAAGCTGTGGACGCCCCACCCCTGAAAGTGTGCAAGATGGATAGGGCTCTGAGCAACCTGGTCTAGTGGAACATGTCCCTATCCATGGCCAGGAGAGTTGGAACTAGGTGATCTTTAGGGTCCTTTCCAACCCAAACTGTTCTATGATTCTATGAAGTGAAAGCTTTGTCCCTTTAAAAGAAGCTGTTTAATCAGCTGGATACTGGCAGAAAACATCCTGAACATCTTCAGTTTCTAATTTGGAACCACAGAGTGCATCATCAGCTGTTCAGCAGGAAAGAGCAGGAAAACTTACTTGGGCTTTAAACTACTTATCTGCTCTGTTAACATACAGACAGACATATGGCAAAGCAGCACACCCCAAAGGATGATAAGAAGGGAAAAGCAGGCAGAAGGAAGGTGAATTTCAGGAAAGATAAAGGGCAGGCACTCCAGGGACAGCCTTTCTTTTGAGCAAATCCAAGTCTTCTCTGGCTTTCCCTAAGAAAAACATAGTTTCGAGCAGCCATAGTTTAACTTAAGAGGATCCACAGAACCAAAGAACACCTAGACTGTATACTACTGTATTAGAAGCATACCTACCACTAGGTGTCAGCCCAATTTAAGATATTATATGTACAAATTTCTTCAAATAAAATCTCACTTCTGTTATACTTTAATCTTTTAACTATATAATGGAAATATTAATGCATATTTCTATAACACATGTACATTTATAACACTCAAGCTGACTTTAAGGATCATATCTAATGACAGTTTCAGAAAAGCATGTCAGAAACCTTTTTGAAACTGAAGTAGCACACCTGATTTCACACAGATGCATTTCATAGAATCATAATCATTTAGATTGGAAAAATACTTTAAAAACATCGAGTCCAATCATTAATCCAGCCCTGCAAAGTCCACCACTAAACAATATCCCTAAAGGCCACATCTACATGTCTTTTAAATACCTTCAGGGACAGTCACTCTACCACTTCCCTGGGCAGCCTGTTTCAGGGCTTGACAACACTTTCAGTGAAGAAATTTTCCCTAATATCCAACCTAAACCTCTCCTTGCACAACTTGAGGACATTTACTCTTGTCCTATTGCTTGTTACCTGGGAGAAGAGACCGACATCCACCTGGCTATGACCTCCTTTCAGATAGTTGTAGAGAGTGATAGGGAGGCTCAGGGGAGACCTTTTCTCCAGGCAAAACACCCCCAGTTCCCTCAGATGCTCCTTATCAGACCCTTTGCCATCTCCGTTCCCCCTCTCTGGACACGCTCCAGCTCCCTCCAGTGAGGGGTCCAGAACTGAACAGAGGATTTGAGGTGTGGCCTCACCAATGCCCAGTACAAGGGGATGATCACTGCCCTGGTCCTGCTGGCCACACAGCTGGTGATACAGGTAAGCCACTGGCCTTCTTGTCTACCTGGGCACACTGCTGGCTCATGTTCAGCTGGCTGGTGACCAGGACACCCAGGTCCTTTCCTGCTGAACAGCTTTCCAGTCTCTCTGCCCCTTCCATGGGGCTGTAGCATTCCGTGGGGCTGTTGATATCCAGGCACAGGGCCCAGCAGTTGACCTTGTGGAACCTCACACAATTGGCTTTGGCCCACTGATCCTCTCCAGCCTGTCCAGCTTCCTCTGCAAGCCTTCCTATCGTCCAGCAGATCAACACTCCCTCTTTGGCGCCAACTTGCTGCAAACTGACTGAGGATGCACTTGATCCCCTCATCCATCATTGATACAGATATTAAACAGGACTAGCCCCAATCCAGAGCCATAGGGAACCCTACTAGTGGCAAGCCACCAGCTGGATGTAGCACCCTTCACCACCACTCTGGGCCTGGCCATTCAGCCGGTTTTCTATCCAGCAAAGAGATGCCTGTCTGAGCCATTTGGGGGCTGTGAAGATGATGCACCTTCACATACAGACAACAGTGAACAAGTTCAGGCCTATGGACAGTACTTCATCTTTTTAAAATTTAAAGCCCTGACAGCTAAAGCGTGAGCTGAAAAGGTCAAGATAGAGTATCTGCTCTGCCACTGTTTTCTGAAGCAATGAATCCATTAACACCATGGAGCCCCTGCTGGTTATGAGATAAAAGCAGATGGATAATTTATCATCATTTTGTCCAGGAGAGAATCAAATCACAGTCATATCACTTCTAAACAGGCTCTGTCTGAGCACTTTCTGTCATTCAAATTAATACCACCTACTCTCCAACTGCAGGGTTAAAACAGACAGAGTGGGGATACAACACAGGGAAAAAATTATTCAAGGTATTATGCCTTCAGTCATAAATATGCATGGGATCTTCAAAGCAGATTTCAAAACCAAAAATGGTGTTTATGAAGTCTCCTGTAATTAAATTTTCATTCTCCTCTCTAGGGGAAGTATAATGATACAAAACTGAATGTGGAAAAATGGACCTGACTGATACTGCTTTCTGTCAGAAAGAGCTTGCAAAGAAGAGTCCCCAGGCAATACCTAACACAGCCTTTGAAGGCTCACCAGGTGATGTAAAGCGCTGCAAATAAAACAACAGGAGAGCAGGAAGAGGGGGAAAGCAACAACAAAACCTAAAGAACCCAAACTAACAAAAACAAACAAACCACTCAGAGCCCCCTCTCCCCCCCAAAAAACCCCAATTCATTTCCACCCAGCCATCCCTGCAAAACCAAACAGAAACAAAACCCAAAAAGAGTCCCCCCTGAAAAAGCCCAACAGAAGTAGCGGTGGTCCAGGGAAAAGAACTGTTGCAGAAAAACACCTTCCTTTCCAGCAACGCAGAAACAACAGCCTACAATTTTTCCTTGCACACAGCCTCCCTCTCCTGTCAAAAAGATGAAGCTTCAGTTCTGAAATAGGCTTGTGTTACACTGCAATATGCAGTTCTTTCACAGCTGACCCCGAGTCTCTCTCTGCTTCCTGATATCTCACCCTATCAGCATCATAGAACATTCAAACCAGTGTCAACACCAAAGCTAGGAATGATGAAGACATTAGGGAACTGCTACACAGTTCATAGCAAAAGCCAAACAGAGATGGCTGATATCAAGGACAGACTGAATTAAAACACGAAGTGGAAAATTTTATTTCAAACATGATAACGGATGTAGCCAAGAGAGGGAGAAGGGCTCAAGACAAGAAAATGATTTTCAGAAGAGACATCAGAGATGACTGAGAACAGAAGGCAAAAATGGCCCCTTGACAATCCCAATCAACCTGGAGCTCCAAGCTGGATTTCACTTCTAAACCTAATCTTAGGAGTGGAATTAGTCTCATTGCCAGACGTGGGCATAACCTAGACACAATAATTTTTTGTGGGGCTTCAGGTGTGTCTTGTGGAAGCTTGCCCCTTCCTTTGGAGTACCCTTTGCAGCCTTACTCCTACAGAAGTTCTAGGATTTACCCTTCTCCTAGCCCTAGGGATGGGCGCTTTAAGCCATGTTCTCACTGGTGTAAAGCTGTTGGCAGTCCAACCCTTCCCTTGACGGTTCCCTTTGGCCCATACCAACTGTAACTTGAGGCTTTGCTTTGCTTCTAACCCTAGCCCTTCTCTCAACTCAACCCTCAGACTCCAGCTCTGACTTAGAACAAGTAGCAGGGAGACCAAGTAGTAGGGTAGAGGTCTTTTAAGCAGCCTAAACCTTCTGTTGGTGCCTCTTTGCACACATAGTCTGAATGGAGCCCTAGACTTTGTCCCTCTCCTAATCCAGTGCTATGAACAGCCAGAAAGGTGGTCTTGTTAGGAGGAAAGAAAAGTTACTGAACAAAAAAAAATGTCTGCTGAAAAATACTGACAGAGAAATGCCAGCCAGCCTGGGAAACAAACATCCTTGAAAGTGCAAATGACTTGTTTGAAGAAGATAGCTCAGACCTAGAAACCAGAGACATCCTAAGATACTATTGATAAGTGCAAAAACCCAAGAAAAAGAAGCAGCAACTTATCTGCAAAAGTAGGAACAGTCTGTGAAAATAAAAATTGGTCCAAAAGAACAAACCCCATCATCTATTGGCTGTTACAAGTAAAAAATACAAATTAACAAGACCTATTGACTGGTCGGAACAGTGCTGTCCTGAGTCCTCTTATCCTACAATACAAGGAGACTTAACTTTTATCCAAAGTATAGCTTTTCCCTGAGAAATTCCGGTGCTGCATATACTTTCGTTTTCCTAAACAGGTTGAGTTCTCGACAAAATCTTTGTATGAGGTCTTGAACCCCCTCTGGGGACACCTGACTGACTCCAGACTCCATGATGCAGATCAGCTTTGCAGTGAGATTGTTATTTTATTGGTCACCCTCTAGCCCACCTCTGGAGTCAGTTCAGTTTGTTCTCTCACTTCCAAAATGCAATTGGGTCCCTCTCTGGGATCAGTTCCTTCACCCCTCTCAGCTGGTCTGTTTAATGCACTTGGTACCATGTATAATCTGCCATAAGTATACCTGCCATTATACAGCTGAGCTTGTTTCACTAATGATAACTTTGTAGTAGCCTGTAATGTAAATATACCTGTTTGGCTGTTGCCATACAATTGATTTCTGCCACACTGTTGATTTTTGCTATATTTCTGATTCCGGACAATAATTTGTAATAGCTTGGTATTTATACCCAATTTATTAATCCTAGGTATACATGCTATGGATGATTTTTGGGCTATTTGTGGTTATCTGTAATAAAGCAGAGAAATTCAAAGGAATAAAAATAAAGTCCCCACATCCTCATGCGTTACAGAATCCTACAGAGCCACAATCATGATTCCTGTAAACCTGCAGAAGAGGTAATCCTTCAGGTTGTGATATGCTGTCATGGAGTAGCAAGAGCCAGCTGCTCTGCAAGGAGAGCTGAGCCAGGAGCCGAGTGTGAGCAGGCAGAATTGACAGATCTGGGCACATACTGTCCAGTAATCACACAGTAAGTGACAAATTGGGACGGTAAGGAAGATAATGCTAAGTGACTGCAGTACATGTTAATACACACATACTCCTCCTGAGGAGAAAAAAGTCTGGGGAATTTTTAAGTCAAATAAATATATAACTTAAGCCCGGATTCCATCTTTTCCATTACGAATTACTTGAGTTTTAAAGATGTCAGGAAGGTAGGCAAGGCAATAAACTTTTGTTAGCATTGTTTATATATTGTGTGGTCATTTTCCCAGCAGAATTATAGCCTACTGTGCAGTTAAAACAGGCACATGAATGTGCAGCTCTGGGAAATATTTGCAGAGGCACAAGGCCTTGGCTATTGGAAAACTGGGATTTTTTTTTTTTCCACTAGCATCAGTGCAAGTTCTAGGTGAAAAAGTTTCACCTGTGTAAAGACTGGAAGTGTGCAGTGTTGTATGAGCAGATCTTGTACAAAAATCCAACACCAGCTCTTCAAGGGTTGGACTTGATGATCTCAGAGGTCCTTTCCAACCCGGCTGATTCTATGATTCATGTATGTGATCAAAGACTGAGAAGGAACACACAGGGCTCCCTGTCCTGTGACAAGATGCAAAACCCAAATGAACATGGGCCTGAGCAAACTGCATTTAGTGTCCCTGCCCTGAGCAAGAGTTGGACTAGGCAGCCTCCAGAATTCTGTGCCAACCTCAGCTCTCCTGATTAATTTTGAGATTAATTATGTTGAATATTGACTTGGCAATGAAATAACAACGTTGAAGTCTGAAATAGGTGAATAAAACTCAATGGTCAACTTGAAGACACTTCCAGATCCATTTTACATAGAGATGTAAAGCTCAGTGACAAAATAGAAGTCACAATGCCACATTGTCTGGTTAGATACATGGGAATTAGCTGTAACAACTGGAAAAATATCAGTTAACGGTTAGTAAAAACATACAGCCTTCGTAATAATTTCCTTTTTTTTTCCTTCGAGGTTATGCAAACTTAAGAAAACAGAAGTAAAGTTAACAGTTCAGCTGTCACAAGAGGTCAGGTCACAATACTCACAGATCTATTGAACATATCAATATGAGCAATTGTGTTTACTTTGCTGAATGCCCCATAGATTTCACCAAAACCAATTTAGAATGAAGATCAGCAATGGAAGGGCAGTCTATTTTTCACCACCACCACCACCTCACAGTCCTGTCTGGACAAAGGCAGAAGCAACCTGCTGACAACTGCACACAGAAGTTCTGTTCTGTGTATTCTAAGATGATGTGAAACAAAAAATGAAAATCTTATTATTACCAGCTGCTTTCAAAATGACAATCTAATTTGGAATTTTGCCCATCCACTAATCAGTCATACGGTCATGTGCACTGTAGATTTTACTACCATTTATTACTGAGAAATGCAAAACTGCCTGATTAACTATTGTATTAGATTTTCAGAAACTCTGTCATCTAACACAACCGTACTGACAGATGTCAGGAATCTCAGCATTAAGAATTCCAGCTTTGACAAAAAAAAGCTTGTCATGCATAGTCTGCAGCTGAACACAAGGGAAGATAATTCAGATTGGAAGGGATGTTTCTAAGTCTCTAGTCCAAGCAGACTCCAGATGGACTGCTCCAGGCAGTCAGCTCTGAGGTCAGGCCAGCTTCATCAGGGTTTTATCCAGCCAAGTTGTCAAAGTGTCCAAAGACACAGACCTAACAAACTCTCCAGGCAACCTGCTGTACTGCCTGACTTGTCTCGTGGTGAAATAGTAATTCCTTGTATCCAGTCTGAACCTCTCATTTCAGTTTATAAAGATCAACCCTATGAACTTGTTTGCAAGATTATTAGGCTACTGTTTATGAATATGCTGAGCAGGACACTATTCCTTTCTGCTCTTACAGCTGAGGACAGTAAGGAGGCACAGTTTAAACCAGATATCAGATGGTCCCACAACCCACAGTCCCTCATCCCACAGCCCATATATTGCCTCATTATCCCCATGCTCTCACGTCCAGGCAGCACCAATGGAAGCTTTTCTGAATTCTTACCCCAGTCAACTACTACCTGGAGATAAAAGAAAGTTCAGTTACATTAGCCTCAAATCTATCATTTAATTCACTTAGGAGGTTTCTGTATGTGTCAATGTCTCCTCCCTCCATTTATGTATAACATTATGCTAATTTCAAGAAAGTATAACAATGTGCATTATGCACTGGGTAATGAGGCCATGGAAATTGTTCTATCAAGCCAGAATGGCTGATCTAGAATTACAGCCTGTGGCCAACAAGAAATGCTTCAGAGAATAGAATAAAAAGCCTTAAGTGAGACAGGAAAAACTGATTAAAAATTCATTCCACAAAGCACAGACCTTTAGCTCTGGAAATTTTTTTGAGTATCCTGTGCTCCTTTGACTCTGCCACACATTTGTACTGTAAGGCAACGAGTCCTATTGCCCCACTAGGATATTGTGAAGCCATTGTTCCCTTTTCATTTACATCATATACCTTGACTTTCAGTGTAGGGCTAGAGTAATGGCTGTGCTCAAACAAATGAAAATAGGTCATGTGCAGAGAAATAAGAATGTCCTGCAGGAACTGTTGTGAGGCAAAAACACAGTCCACACTGTTGAAAAAAGTGATAGGAGATCAGAAAAAGAATCAGAGTCACTTTTAAGCATGAGTGCGTACCAAGCTACACAAACTTATGCAAAGAAAAATAACTCTTTAATGTTCACAATCTGGTAACATTGAATACTAATACAATTTGGAATTCTATATGTATTTGCTTGTAGATTCGAGACTTTATGCAGAAGTTTTTGTATAACTTCATGTTTGCTAGCATTCATGGAGGTTTTTTTGATCTATACTTTACTCTGTCTCAAGACTCTGCCCAGAAGTATGGCGCCAATAAACATACCATCATAGTAAAAGAATTCCTTGCTGCTTTTGTAAGGGAGATGCTGTGTTAATACTTAAGACACTGCCACCATCCATGCCTAAGCCACACCCCAAACCACACTGACTCAGTGAACAAAATATGCAGATGATTCTGGCCACCATTTTAGCTTCAATGTAGATGTTTAATATTTTTATTCAGGTATCAGACTGACCTTAGGAAACACATTGTCCTCTTCAGGTGACCTCATCTCCAATTCCTTGGGCATCTCCACCAGGTCATTGTAAGGTGCACATCAGTTCCACAGAGTGCCTACTGAGGGCACAGTCATCAGTCTCCTATGAAAAGCTGTAGCTCTCAGGATGAGATGATGCACACAAGTCACAATCCCAACAAGCACTTTGCATCCAACCACGTTAGAGGTACAGCCGCACTACAGCTTGCTTCAGTCCTCCAAAGGCATCATGGACTGCTGCAAATCTCACCACACCTTCCTAACACATCACTGTGGCCGGGAACCAACATTTGTCCACACAACTGCAAAATATTAGTGACACAACCCAGATGAAACGGCAATTAGAAATCATCTGCAGGAACCATACCTTCACATGTAGCCAATGACCCATGTGACCTCTGCATAAACTAGAATATTCTTGCAGGTGGTTATAATGTGTCCAAAACCAGCTATTCCGTGTTCTAGGAAAAAGCAGAACTAAGTAAGGACTAATTAGCATTTCCTGAGCAATAAGTTAGGCCAAAACCTTGTCATTTGTATAAGTTCTAATATTTTTTTTAAGACAGACTAAGATTTGGTTTGTTGGTTTTTTTTTTAACGCGGCACAAAATTCAAGTCACACCAAAGCATTACTGCTAAGAGTAACAAAACCCACTGGAATGTTTGCTTAAAGTTAGTAATCCTCACACCAACTATGACACAAACTGTAACATAATACTAAAGCCAGTAAATCCAGTGTCAAATCCAGTGTCAAACCACTTCAACTACAGATGTCCCTAGCTGTAAAGTATTAGAGTGCACTAAACATTTATTCATGAAAAGGAGGTTTTAGATTAAATTTTTAAGTCTATTCTTAAGTCTCATTTGAGCGTAAAATCAAAGTTAGGTTTGCTAGTCTTTGTCCAGGATTCATGTTCTGTATTTGTGGTACCACTTCCACAAGCTTTATACATCAGCATGATGGGGAAAAAATACTATTATATTCCACATCAGACAGATAATTCCCATTTTAGGGAAACAGTTCTATAGCCTTAATGATGCAACTTTCTGTTAGCCTTCTTTGAATGTTATGTTTTCCTGATACACTACATATTTATATCTATATAATAATGTATATTTATAGGTATTTCAAGATAAATTCATTCAGTCAGCAACTCCATCTTTCAAGACTTATGGTACACAGCTGCTATCATTGCTTTGCTGACTCCTATGACATGTTAGATCCAGCAAATCACAAAGTATTTGAGCCATTGCAAAGGGGTGTATTCACAAGCCAGTCTACAATGAAAACCAACACACAGAGTACAGGTTACATGATGTTCTGCCTAAACGGGCCCAAAGATTCTGGGAAGCTACATCACAAAGTCAAGAATTTGCAACCACCACCACCCACACACACAAACAGAGAAGTTACACCAAGTACACCTAATCCTTCTTGGTACTACCATTCCCCACAGTTCTCTGTCTCTAGAGAGAAAGGGGGGCAAAGCAACACAGAGGGGCCTCCAAACACTTAAAAAAGATGACTAAAATCAGCTACTTTACTTGTGTACATGATACTTCTCTGTTCAATACGGGCCAGAAATTCTCCACTGCTAAGCACCGTAAGCTGCACTGGCTGAGGAGGATGTACAGCATCAGGCTCTCACAAGGTACAGGTAAAACACAGCATGACAAGCAGTTTGAAGTCATGGCCAAAGAACAGGATCAGAGGAACACAGATTAGGCCCTGAAGAAGGGCAAGACTTACCAGAAGTGGGCTGACACTCTTGAGCCTGACTTAGTGGCTGAGCTCTCAGGGCCAAATGTTTCTTGTCACACACAGAGAACGAAGAAGAACAGAAAGCAGAGCAGTACTTCCACACGTTGTACACTGAACATCTTAGAGTTAAGCAATCCAGAAGTAACTGGCTCCAACATGAACAGTTACAGTTTGGTCTATGACAGCCCATTTTACAAGAAAAATGAAATTCAAACTCACTTGCAAAAAACATCTCTCCATCAACCTAGTCTTCCCCGACTGTTTCAGTTCTGGCTTCAACCACAAAAGGAATAGGGAAATGACTATTTGTTTCTTATAGGAAATTCCTTGTTGTCTCTGCCTTGGTCTCTGGGTATTTTGTTGTCTCTGGGTATTTCTTGGTTTCTTCCATTATATTTAGAAGGATTTGCATATGCAGTGCCTAATCTTATTTCAGCAACTGCCCAGCTGCACCTCAGTGTGTTACATGGCCCCCACTTCAAACTCTGGATTAACCTTTGAGCCCTATCCACGCATTGACAAGACGAGGGGAACCTGCCTGACAAATTCCTGGATTCCATGTGAACAAGATCGCACCAGCTGCACTACCAATATGATTACTCCCATTCCCATTCCTAGAGGCAATGAGTCCAATAACATAGAAGAGGTGACCAAGTACAATGAAAGCTGTGATGAGTCAGAGTAGAAAGAGTGACATTCAAACCCACCAGCTGGGAAATGCAGTCCCACAACCTGAGACAGAGCTGTTGAGCGTGGCTGTGGTATAAGCATGGCTGTCCCTGAGAATGCGGCTTCACAACCCAGACAGCTTCCACGAGTGAATCAGCCTGGCAACCCCAGAAGCCATGAAGGAGCAGAGGCCTGCAGAATTTGTCTTGCTTGTACACTGACTCAAAACTGCAGGTCACCTACCAGCTTCAGGAGGCCCCAACTCCCCAAGGATCCAATTGAACACAGATTGTACCTGACTGGTTACTTCTTTGGCTAAGAATGCTATGAACAGTCAGAACTATATAATTGCAGCACATTCATTCATAATTCAACACACCAACAAGCAGCATAACCCACCAGGGGATAGCAATTACCAATTTGGTGAAGCCACCAACTCTTCTTCATAACCTCTGTTCTTAGACACAAGAGTTTGGTTGTCAACTAATTGAACTAATCCTGCATGCAGACAAAACTGTTACTACTCCTCTCCTGAAATGGAAGGGAGTCATTGAGTTGATTACTCTTATGACTGAAGTTTAAATAACGAAGATCCAATACTACCACAGACTCTTTACTCTGCCAATTAGAAGCCATCAGCAGTGGATTCTACCACGAAGACAACAGATACACCACTCTAGCCTTTGCTGACACTCCAGCTCCAAGAAGTACTTCATGGGAACAGACACAAGAAACACCTCCTAGATTTTCCGTGAAAACACTGGCTCACAAACCCAGAGGGAAAGGTGTCAAAGTCTGCCACCAAATCCAGCCATATTGCCATAAAGTCAATAACTGCAGTCCTTGGATGGTGCCCAACATTCTCAGTATGTGCCTCCATGAACTTAAAAAAAATGTACCAAACTAAAAATTGATCTGTGACTAGCAACTGCTAAAACTGGAACCTTAGCTTTCTAATGTCAGAAAAGTTCTGTTAAAACATCTCTAACACCCCTCACATTTTTATATATGATCACAATCCTAAGACTTGTGTAAATAGCTGATGGAAGGTCTACACCTTTGAAGTTTTAATACTAACATCAAGAGCACTTTTAAAGGATAGTTATATTTCCTGGTCTTTACAGCAAATAGCTTACAGCAGCACAAAGGTTGTTAGGAGTTACCTACCTTGTAAACTCAGTGTGAATCTACAAGTACACAGATTACCCAGAGTATCACCATCCTGAGGAACAGCTATGGAGGGATGCAAAGAAATAGACTGACAGATTATTGATAGTCATTGTAGTTAAAGAGACAAACATTACCAAAACAACCCTAGAAGTGCTAATGCCATAGGCACTAACAAGATAAGTGAACAATGTAACAGAAGACCTCCAGCCAAGTTATACTTCCAAATATCAGGAAGAAGGAGGATGACAGTTTGAAAGCCAGGGTTGTGGAATAGCCCTGTACTGAAGAGACCCTGACTGTAACAACTGCCTAAAGAACAACTGTATCTGTTAGAAATGCCTATCAGCAGCTATACAGTTTAGAGCAAGCGGTTCCTCAGCCACAGGATTTCCAAGCAGAAAAAGATGCAACATTAAGAACTGCAGACACTTCCCAGCCAAGAGAGACCTAAGGATATGTTGTGGGGTACAGTCTTTTCAAACCATGTGCATAAAACAACACAACAACCCACAGCTCATAGAAAACAGAAGATGTGAAATAAACACACTGAGCCCCAACAGAGAGAAAGAGAACAAGTTGTTTAAACCAGTTAAAGATGGAACGGCCCTTTGTTGGTCTTAATGGTCAGACAGAACATTCACACTCATAGGTGGAGCATTAGAAAGAGTGTCAAAATATATGAAACTTCCAGAGCAGGAAAATATTGAAGAGGTGCTCCAGAGGTAAAGTCCTTTGCCTTTCTCCCATATTCCAATAAGAAAGACATTCAGACAACTACACTTTACTATCAGAGCTCAACCCTTCTGCCAAGACATCAAGAGAACACCACTCAGTCTATAACTTCTAATCACTTCCATTATCTTCACCAGATTTTCCCAGGAAAGTCCAAAAAATTGTACTATATAGACCTCAGGAACACCTCAGGAACACTAGCACAGTTTTTTTGTTGTTTATCAACACAAGCAGAAAGAAGAGGAAACATTAACCCAGGCCTCAAATTGTCTAGCTCAGGAATCTACAATTCCAACCAATTATTTACTTGAGGAGCTACAAATGATCCAAGACAGCATGCCAGCTGTCTACAGCACCATGGAACAAGTTGGGAGACTACAATTACACAACATTTATTATACAGGTGGGTAGAAGACACAAATTGATGATTTCAGACATCTGTGGTTTCAGGCAGGAGTAACGGGGTGGAAGCAGAAAAGGACCATGTTGGACTGTCTCTGGCTGGACACCGGATTACCACCAAAGCTGCTCTATCATTCCCTACAAGCATAACAAAAGGCTTGTGGATCAAGGTAAGGACAGGGAGAGATCACTCAACAATCACCATCACAGGTCAAACAAACTCAGCTTGGGTAAACTAATTTATTGCCAAACAAATTAGATTAGCGTAATGAGAAATTAAAATGAAACTTTAAAACCTCTTTACCTCACCCCTTGAGTCTTCTTCCATAGCTCAACTTCACTCCTTCACACAGGGTGCAGTCCTTCAGGAACAGACTGCTCCAGCACAGATGCCCTGCGGGGTCACAAGTCAGCAAACCTGCTCTAGTACGGGCTCCTGTCTCCACAGGTCCTGACAGAAGCCTGACCCTGCATGGGCTTCTTATAGCATCACAGCCTTCTTCTGCTCTGGCATGGGGTCTTCACTGGGCTGCAGGGGGACAGCCTGACTCACCATGGGGCCTTCCCTGGGCTGCAGGGGAATCTCTGCTCTGGTGCCTGGGGCACTTTCTCCTGGGTCCTCTGCACTGACCTCGGTGCGTGCAGAAGACCGGGTATGTTCCTGTCACACATTCTCACTCCTCTCTTCCAGCTGCTATTGTGCAGACTTTAGGAAGAACACATCAACCACGTGAGAAGAATGCATGCACGCAGGGAGGGAACCACCTCAATCCCACACGGCAGTCCCTCAAATCTCAGCCGGCCCATACCGCCCGGACGCGTCGATAGCGGGTATGTGCACTGCTGGGCGGCCCCGGCGGTCCGGCTCGGCAGCTCTATTGGGCCGCTGTCCCGTCAGTCACCGGCAAGGGGGGGCCGTCGGCGGCTCTGTTCTATTTGCCGGGCGCTTGCGCCATTCCCGCGGGCGTTTCCCGGGGGTTCCCGGGGGGCTCAGCCCGCGGGGCGGGCCCTGGGCCCCTGCCGTGTCCATGGAGCGGCGCCGTGGGAGGGGCCGGAGGCCGCGGCAGGGGCGGCTCGGCGGGGCCGGGTGACGGCACTGCGGGCGCTGCAGAGCGGGACAGGCCCGCCCAGCCCAGCCCAGCCCAGCCCAGCCCAGCCCAGCCGCGTCCCCGCCGACCGGCGGATGGGGTGCGGGCAGCGGGTCGGCCATGGCCAGCGGCGGGCCCGAGGAGGGGGACACGGTGGCGGGGGAGGAACAAGCCCTGAGGAAACTGGTCGTGCGGCTCCAGAACGTCCAGGAGAGGAAGCGGCTGGAGACGCTGGTGCAGACCTTGAGCGACCTGCGGGAGCTGGCGGCCCGGCAGAGCGGTGAGCGCCCTGCCCTGCCCTGCCCTCCCCTGCCCTGCCCGGCCCCGCCGAGTGCCGCCCGCCCGCCGCCGGTGGCTAACGCGGTCTGTGTGTCTGTCTCTGTTCCCCCACAGCTCCCCGGCTCTTCAGCGGCAAAAACGTCCACGTGCCCGTGCTGCTGGTGCTGGACCTGTACGCGGGAGCGGCGGGCGTGCAGCAGGTCAGCGCCGGCCGGGGAGGGGGACGGGGCCGCTCCGCGGGATGCGCCGAGCGCCGCGGCCCCGTCCCGGGATAGGAGCTGTTGTTCCGCTTGTTGATTTCTCCTTGACTTGCTTTCTCGTGGGCCGCTTCATGAAGTGTTGTGATCTGTAGAAGGGCGCTGTCACCGCTGGCATTTAAAGGGACCAAGCGCTTCAGCTCTTTGCAGACGCCACTTGCTGCGTCTCTGTTTAAACGGCAAGAGGAGGCGAAGTAGAAAGTAAAAATTAAGCAATGTGCATACTGTGTCATGTAGGGTTCTGAATTACCAAGAATGTTATCTAATATAATTCTGACGTGTGGACATTGAATTTTGCCGTGGTTAGACAAGCTTCCGAAAAGCAGAATTTTACAGTATGAATTCATATATGGGTAGTCCTATCCTAGAGACTGGTACTAGCACAGTTTTTTTAAAGGGAAGAGAGAATCTTATAGCTAAGAGCAGGTTCTGGAATTTAAGGTTCTGCCTGCTCCTGTAACTCAGCATGGGCCTATTTGGATTAGGTGTGGCACTTGCACGAGTTGATGCTGTACTTATGGTACAGCTGCCAGACTTGTCATACAAAACAGCTCCTTCCTGGCAAGCATTTATTAAATTTCTGACTATGATGTGCTTAGAGGATGTTTATAAACTCCAGACTTCTTTGCAACTCATTTTTTTTATTATTATTAAGCCCATTTGTATGGTAACAATATTTTTTTACGTTTTGTTTTTTTCAATTCATCTACAAGGCAAAACACAAATTATATTGCAAATGCCTCATGAACAGTAGTATATTTTAAGGGGTTTTGTGTGGTGGTTGTTCTGTGGTTTGGGTTTTTTTTATCTAATAGACCTTAGCTACTAGAGATCAAAAGCTCAAAATTCAGATTAAAATATGAAATTGTGTTTGTGTAGTAATTAATCTGGAATAACAGTGATTTGAGGTTTTCTTTTAAGACTAAATTTTTTTGCAGCGTCTGAAGTTTTTATTTATTTTACTAATCAATTGTCAAGTTGTTAAGAAATACAGAAAAATGAATCAGCAATTATTTTCAAGATTAAGCGTATTACATTTATATAATAATTTACAAAACCTCTGCCCAGAAGTTTAGACTAGGAAATAGAGCATATGAAGTCCAACCACAACAAGAAATAGTTGTGAAATGATAGTACAAGACTCTCAGAGTTGCATAAGGCAGATAGTGATTGTTTAATTTACATTTTAACTGTATTGGAATACCTCACTCCAAATTAATGCATTTAAAATTTATTTTTAATAAATTTTAATAAAATCTTCTATCTGCCTACATTTGCAGTCAAACTGTTTCAGTTTAGAAGTTCTGGAGCTCCTTACTGTGTTGTACTGGAGTATGAAATTCACAGCCAGTGCAAAGCTCAAATTCTGTTCCTCATAAAATGTCTTAGGCAACTCTTCCTTCACATTCAGTTCTGCTATTTACAAACATTCACAATATGTTAGCAGAGCTCTGTCTTCTTGCTTCATTTACTGCTGTTTGTTTACAGCCTTTGTGAATACACAATTCTCACTTTACAGCAGTGATGAAGTAATGAGGTCCTGATTACAGTGAAGTCTCTTTGCACTACCAATGAATTTTCATTGAATAAATGAATTAAACAACCTATTTTGCTTTTGGCATTGTAAAAAAATTGTCCCACATCAGAAAATAAACACAGTAAGAGACACACCTGAAGTGAGAATTTTCTTTACCTACCCTCCCTGCAAGCTTCTTCAGAAGTAGGAAGGTACTGGTATGGAAAGCCAGTGGTGCTTGAAAGTAAAGTAGGCATCCTTAAAGTAAATATGGCCGTTTTCTGCAGTTGCTCTGGCAATGAGTGGAGCAGCTTAGAAGCTCTACAGCAAAATATGAGTACACTTGAGTAAAGAGCAGTCAGCAGAGCTTTATTGTCTCACGTAGTAGGGGTGACCTAATGTAGTCTAAATTCATTGCATGCTAGAAACAGAAGGGGTCTGATTTAAAAATAACAAGAGTTTCAGTGCTGCCACCAACTGTTTCTGTGGGACTTGCTTAAGTATTCATAATGACATCTTTGTTTACTTTTCTCCCTTTCCCTGTAACCTTTAGGATTTCTAATATTTAAAAGACCCTGACTTTCTTACATAGTTATTAAACAGCTAATAAGCTGTTATCTCAGGCTGTGATTATAATATTGAAAAATAGACTACATATCAGCAGGGCTGAGGTTTCCATAGGTCTTCTCGAGATCCACTGTTTTTATAATTGTCAATACTTGTGAGTCCTAACAATCCAAATAAAAAATGTTTAATGGAAATATTAATTTCAATGGGAATTGAACAGTTTTAATACTAAAAGGAATCTTCTAAAGTCATTAACCAAGTTTTCATCAGATTATGTATTTTATAAGAACAGTTAGGATGTCCAGAAGTGCGACCTGTAAAAAAAAAAATCTTTTCTAAGAAAGACACAGTTTGTGAATTAATAGTCACCTCTACAATATTTCTGAGATTTGTACCGGACTGACTGTCACTGATAGATTCTTATCTTGGGGAGGACTGATGGTTGGCCAGACTATTTGTTGTACTTACATTTAGTCGGGACTCAGTTACGCAGACCAGCCCAATCATCCTGAATGCCCACAGTACATGATTTGTAGTCTCATGTAGAGCAAGCCAGCTTGCTTTCCAAGGAAGCAAGGAGCGTGGAAATTGGCTTGTGGTAAAAATCAATCTACAGGCACTGAGGTTCTAATTTGGCTCTGCAAATCTGAACTCAAACAGAAACAAAACTACTGCAGATAGTATGAGCGTAGGACATGTAAACAAGTACGTAAAAGACAAAAGCAGAATTCCAGTTCCCAGGGAGCTACATCAGCTTTTTCCTACTCTCCAAAGCTGTCAGCTGTCTAGATTGAAGCCTCTGCTGTTCCTTTGGGTGACTCTACACTACCAAACCTGTAATTCCACGTCTCTAGTGTTACTGATTGCAGGGTTAGGGATTGTGCACTTTCTGTGAACTTCACTGTTAAACTCTTTGGAGGTAGCCATTTACATTCCTGTTGTTGGCTGTCCCATCTTGACCCCTTTGCTTTACACAACTCTTCTGTGGAAAATTGATCCAGTTACACATATAGTTTTTGTGCCATACTTATCTTCTGTTTTGACCCTATTCTTAAAGTACACAAGCCTGCTTCCACCTTTTTATTTATTTATTTATTTATATGGTCAAGGAAGCTTTTATACCTTATTATAATTCCTTTTTGTAAAATCTGCTTCATCTTGACTTTTGACATTTCATAGTTCACTACTTCTCTTTCAATACAGAGTGGGTTTCTTGCTCATCAGTTAATTATTGGTACAGATTTTGCTTACTGCGTCCTCACTGCAGCCCATTTGATCATATCAGCCTGTAGACATTTGTAAGACAGCAGATTTCTCCAATACAGAAGATCAGAGAGGAACATTTTTAGGTTTGGCATTATTCACAGATGTTTGAAAGTCAAAGAATTTGCATAGAATGAAACATGTACTGATTAAGAACAAATACATTGGAATTAGTATTATTTCGTTCTTTATGATCTCAAAATTTCCACTGCCTTCATTACATTTTGAAAGCACACAGTGTTGATGATTGATGGCAAGATTAGGAAATATGTGCTATTGTTTATGTACCTCATCCCCATTTAAAACATTGAACACCTTTAGAAACCTATACTTTATCCTTATAAATTGCAATTAAATGGCAAGTTCCTGTGGAAACACACATTCTTCAATAAAGGTGGATTTGTAATAGTGCAGAGCTCTTCCCTTGCCTGTGGTGATGTACTGTGGATTCCATCATGTTTTTCTGTCTGTCAGCATCTGATTTAACTGTGTGCCCTTTATCCTCAGGCAGTGCTGCAGCAGATTGAAAGTGCTGTGTTCCTACAAGCAATGCATTCAGGATCATTATCTCATCTGTTTTACCTCCATCTTTTAACTTTTCATGCCGTTTTTCTTGTGTCAGTTAATTTTCCCGTGGTGATTTAGCCAGGTCACTTTTCAGAGCAGCTGTCTTCCAGAAGTCAAGAATATTAGAAGGCAACATATAAATTCCAAGCAGAGTACCTATTTTAAAATAGCTGTGTTTTTGTTTTACAGATGGGCTGGTCACTTCTTTGTAAATTAATAGAAATTTGTCCAAGCACTCTACAGAACATAGCTCCTAAGGATGTTGGGAAAGACTGGGAAGTCCTGGGTGTCCACCAGTAAGTATTTTGTATGCAGAGAGTCTGCCAGAATGCTTGGTTATTGTGGCAGCATATATTTATGCAATGAAATGTATTTATATATAGTTATTACATCCGCTTCTTTTTTTGTGAGTTTCTTCAGGCTTCAGAATGGGAAAGTCACTCAAGCAGGGATCTTATCTGTGTATATAGATACTTGATGGACAAAGTAAAGGAGACTGTGCCAGGCTTTTCTTAGTGACACTCAGTGATAGAATGAGAAGCAATGGGTCCAAACTGAAATATAGGAAATTCCACTTAGACATTAAAAAAAACCCCAAGCAGCCTTTTTGACAGATTAAGTATTGCCTGGATGGTTGTGTGTGTTCTTTCCAAATGTGAGGAATTGTATCCACAAGCCTAAAGTAATGTAAATTGAGAAGAGGCGGTTTTGTCACACCTAATGTTATTGTTTTAAAATCGAGTATTTAAACTGATCTCCTGAACTATCTGTGAAGTCAGTGGACTTAATTACCTTTGGAAGGGATAGTTTGTTTCATCTTTTTGGGAAGTTATCCTGGAGAAAATTTTGGTTTGGACTTGCTCATCTCTGTCCTTTAGGTGTCAAGCAAAGCCTAAGCAAGTGGTTTCTGGATGTTTGTGGTTAGGTGGGATGAAAATCCAGGTAGTTGAGCTGAGTGGTTGTCCAATAGCACAAATGCTGATTGTAGGGGTAGGTCTGATACAAATGGGGTTGGTTTGGGCCTTGGTTTGGTGTTCTCTCACTTGGACAGATTTCCTCCTTCAGGGCTGATAATGACAGCAAGCTGCAGCCTTGTAACCGAGTGAACCTGCCTCTCTAGTCTTCACCATACCCTTCCTTCGATAGGATAGCCGGAAGATGCATTTTGGCTTTGTGGGGTTTTGTTTATTTGTTAGTTTTCCAGTGGCTAGAATGCATGGCTGGTAAGGGAATGAACTCCCTTGAAAGATGTGTTGGCAGTTTTTGCTGGAAAGTAAAAGCCATTTGGGTTGCTTTTCATGAGCAAGAAATAACTGAACTGAAGCAGTACAAGCTAGTTATAATTTCTTTGGGAGCTTAAAGGCTTGTTAATTGACTGAAAGTTATTCTGAAAGCTAGAGATATTGCTGTTCATTCTCAAGTCCCAGAAAAATTACTTTTTGAGGGTTGGTCTTTCCTAAAGCTTCTTTAGAGCCCGCATGGTGTATGCGGTTGAACAAAGCCCCCATTTCAAACTTCCCTGAAGATCTGATGACAGCATTGCTGTACACAATACCTTCCCACTACCAATATTTTAGCCAACTGTGTATCCTTGTCTGACATGCAGACAGTTTTCCTTGCTGTGGAGAAACTTGCTCTTAGTGGGGGAGTGGGCTCAGGCAGTGCCAAAGGCAGAGCAAGCCAGATAAATTATAGCTCATGTTCCCAGTGCATGGATTGGACTAGAACTGTAGTGAAACAACACCACAGTGAATACATCCTGTTTGCAGTGAGTCTGGAAACAGTTATGACAGAGAAGAAAAGGTCTTGTTGGGGTTTTTTTTTGCAAGAGATTTTCCCTTTTGTGTGTGTGACTATTTTAGGAAAATAGAAATTTGAAGCTAGAAGAACCGTTTCTTTCTTGTGTCTCAGCTATGTTCCAGCTTGACCACATTGCAGTCATGTTTACAAACAGTAGTTTGCTATTGATTTAGGTGTTCTTGACAGACAGTGTGATAAATAATTAAAAATTTGCTGTCAATCGGAGAGAGAAGGAAGGAAATTCCTTTTAGTGTATTTGCATCCTTTCTACGAATTTTTGTAATCTCTTATATTAAACTCTCGCACAGTAGAAGAGTATAGAAAATTTTACATTCTTTTCTTGGTTATACTTGAAATGGGAGGGTATATGAAGGGAATTTTCTAAAGATAAAGGATGTTGTATCTCCCATCAGATTTTGCCTTTTGTGTCTACTTTGGTCATCGCAGCTACCACACTAGTGCTACAACAGAGGGGAGATAAACTGGCAGCATCATAATGTGAAGGGAAAACAGTGATACCTTCATTCCAGCTTATAAAGTTAGACTTCAGCAAGGCAAACAACATCATTACCAGAGTTGGGGAGTGAAATTAGGATGAAACTTTAAGTGCTGTTTATGCTCTTCAAGACAGATCAAGAATATCAACTAAAGTATCATGAAGTACTGCACAATCCATTTTTATTAGATATTATATATGCAGTGACTCACATTTGAAGTTTATTAATATTACAGAGTCAAGTTCTCTAAAAAATGAAAAGTAAAAAAAGGTTTCTTCAGGTGGATTTTGTGTGTGTGTGTAAGTCTATGCATTTTAATTTAGTTTTTAATTATAAAATCTCTTTTTCCCCCTCTTTTGAGGTATGCTTCATTCAGTGTGAAAGCCGATCTGACTGTTGCTCTTACAGCATTAACAAATTTTTGAAAAAATATTAAATTTTCTTTTAAAATTTTATGTACTGAAGAGGTGTTACAGATTTTTGGCCACTGTTTTACAGGTGGTAGTTTGAGCAAAATATGTTAAAAATATCAACTGATTTTTAGGTGCCCAGTTTTTGATACACGCCGTGACTTTTGCAGTACTTGGCATAGTTTGTCTCTCTCTGTTTAACAGGTCAGCTTTGGTTGGCTGTGCTGCAGCATTTCTGAGGTTTATGTTCATGGGTCAGGCTGAGTCTGTGAAAAATCAGCAGTCTAGGAAATGTTTCTTTTCAGTGATTTGCCCAGCACTGTGTAAATGCTGTACGGTTGGACCTTAGATAAGGTAGAGTTCTCCAAGGTGCTCTTCAAGGTCTTTAACTGGGAAACCGCTACTTCTCCTCCAACAAACCCATGATTGTTCACTGTAACTGAGCTCTTGCTACAGAGCTGTACTGTCCACAGCCCAGTGCTCTGTGGAGTAACCACCTCCTGGATGACACTTGTCCACTGTAGAATTAATATATAAATAGCTGAACATGAAAATAAATTTGATAAATTATACAGAATTATTTTAATGAAGTATGATCATAATTAACATTTCAACGTTATTTCATTGCTAACTTGAAAAAATATAAAATTAAATAAAAGGGGTTTTTTTGAAATGAGTTGAGAGCTTTTTAAGCTTTTGCTAATTTCTGTAATTATTTCTGGGTTTATGTAAATGTTAGATTAAAAAATTGTAGATGTTAATATTTCTCTAACCTTAACTCTTTTTTCCCCTTTCTTTTTTTTTTGTTTTTAATTTTTAGGCAGATTCTTAAAATGCTTACAATCCACAAAGGAAATATAAATCTTGCTGTAATAGGACTAAAAGCATTAAATCTACTCCTCATGTCAGGTATTGTGTGTTTTACTTTCCTAATTTGTCTAAGCCTTTAAAACACAGAACTGTGATATAAAGTGTGTGACATGTCAGACCAGAATTTTCTGGTTTATTCCATGAAATCACTTGTCATTTGTACTTGTATGCAAAATACAAAGTAGTGTTTTGCACCTTTTTTACCCAGTTAAGTGTGATTGCAAGTCTAGGAAGAATATGACCAATTAGTTTTGCCAACTTGTTATTAGAGTAGACCCAAATACTTGCTGTTAACTACTTAAGTAAAATAAGTAAGAACTCATTTTTTCTTATCATAGTACAGATTTGGTGGCATTCTGACTTGCTTCCTTTAGCACTGGCTAGTACTTTTGAAAACCGTAGATTATCTCTGACTGTTCAAGTTTTCTGCTCTGCAGAGAGAGACCCAATCTTATCATTCTTGATCTTCTGTTGTAACTCAAGAGACAACCTAAGGGAGAGATTCTGCTCATTTTATTCAAGCTGGCATAATATTATGTGATACAGGTCTTGTTATAAAGCATTATAATAATAACAATAATAATAGCAAAATTTGGCTATTGATGAGTTAACGGTAATCTTTTAATTGTGATGTATTGAAAAGGGTCTGGCTACAGCTGGAACACTGGAGCAGGCATTATACATTCTGTTGTTACTGCTGTAGTTTGAAAATTGTCATAAAATGGATCTTTTTGCCTACAGAAGCTATTGAGTTAAAGTTTTTTCTTTTTTTTTTTCAATGTAGTAAGAGCAACAGTGAGATTGGTTTTTCAGTCCAGTTTCAGCCAACAAATGTCTGAGGATGAGGCCAATACAGATGGACTGATTTCATGGTTCACTGTAGTTGAGATGCACATTTCAAATCCCCTGTCATTTTCCTCACAGTGCAGTCCTGCCCCCTTTCTTCCATCAGCTTTACTTCTTAGTGAACCTTCTTAGCTGCAAAAGGAGGGGAGGGGTGATGCTGATGGGTTAATCTGCTACCAGTTTTGAGAGGTGAACTGGCTCATTGAAGAGTCAGAGAAGTACCAAAACAGTGCAAGGTGGGAGCAAGAGTGGAGAGGGGAAACTGTCTTTTTGGCAGTTAAGTTTTAGAATGTCAGTTCTATTATAAAATACTGTCTTAAAAGATAACTTTGTTATGGGTTATGGATTTGAACAGGTGAATTTTAAGGACAGTATTACAGAATTTCAGATTTTAATGGTTAAGTACAGTGTTTCAATGAAAGTTGAGAACTAATCAGTGCAACATGTCATCTCCTCTGCTATTCAGACATAATTGCTTTCCTGCTCTTGGAAGAAGAGGTGGACGTGTTTTCCTTGGTATTTAATGCCATGCACACCTTTCCTAAAAATGAAGAGGTCCAGCAACATGGATGCAAAGCATTGCACAAACTTTTTGAGAAAGGTATTTATATCTTGTAGTTTATCAAGTTAGGAAAATGTATGGATTGGGAGGGGGTGGCAGATTTTTAAATGCAACAAATGAATTTTTGCATTCCAAATTGGTTTGTGTATTATGTCTGTTCTTTAAATGAGATAGCACAAAACAGGCTTTCCAAGCAATATCACAAATTTTCTAAATTAGAGCAATGAATATGACATTTTTTAAAAAAATCAAAATTTGTCTTTATTTCTGACTCTAGATTTAACTGAAAAGACAGGATTCGACATTGTTCAGTAACACTGGAATAAAGAGTAGTGGCATTTGTTTTTAATTCTCAAAACCAGGATTTAAAACAGGACTGAGTATTTAAATACTGGTAAATTTCAGTAATATGTGAACAGTTCTAAAATCAAGCAAAATATTTGTACTTAAAAAAATACTTGGTTCTGCTTTGGATCGTGACAATGCTAAAAGGTGATTATGTATCCCTATGATATTCCTTTGTTTATTCTGAAAAATGAAGGCACCATGTATTGGATTTCCGCAGAATTCTCAGGAACTGTGCATGTAATGGCCAGAAGTCCCCTTGTTGTATTGTCTGAATTGAGTTTCTTGTTTCAAAATAGTGAGAAATGCCATCATTGTTGTACTCCTTTGTTTCAAAGATAACCTTCAGTCCTTCAAATTGGTTCTTTTTGGCACCATTTTGTATTGCTTTTTCTAAGTTTTTCTCCCACACATGTGTGCTTGGAGTTAACTTCAGTGTTCCTTCCCCTCTTCCACTCACCCTAAACACTTTTGTCCTGCTCTATTTTTTCTTCAGTCTCCGTAAAAGGCTGAATGTCTTAGATTTTCTGTGCCTGTTTTTGTAAGTGCGTGATTTTTACACATCTGCCTGATCTTTTCTGCCTCTGTGACACCTTGTCACAGTGTAATGTGAATGTTTGCCTAGCCTTAGCTTGAACCAGACTCAGAAAATGATCCTGCTTATGAAATTCAAAAGGTGCTCTTTCTTAGCCTGGGTCAGTTCCCTTATCTGGCTCATTGCACATCCGTGCATTTATGTCAGTGTGAATAACAGGGGCCGGGAATGGAAAAACCTGAAGCCATTAAAGTAATCTAGTACTGAAGCATGGCTGACATCTTTATGGGAAGAAGTCCATTATCAAAAAAAATTTGAGAAATTAATAAAATCACAGAGTATGAAAAATGACATTCCATCAATTTTTTTTCCACTGTATGTTCAGCTTTTCCCTCACTTACATGCTGTCTTGGTTTGGAATATCTGATATTTGTGAAAGAAGTAAAAGATTTCTTCTAAAATACTGATTCACAGGGTAGCATTTAAAAGTCAGGACTCAGTTATATGAAGTGTAGGCTAGGAAAAGGTCTTTATAAAATAGCTCAGTTTTCAGTAAAAGGAATTGTGAAGATGGTCTGTATGGAGAGTACCTTACTTTCGGTGAAACACAGAAAATAAATATAAGAAAACTTGATAAAAACAATTGTCTTTTCTCATTAATCATTTCCTCTTGTTTCCTCAAAACACACTGTATCTCTTGTTTTTCAATTCAGTTCCAGAAGAGCAGCTGACTGAATTTGTGGAAAGCAAAGATCATATGATCATACTGAAAGTATTTAAAGAGTTTCCAGAGAAAGAAGAGGTGATTCTTCCTGCACTTTATTCATTACATTCCTTAGCTGGTCCACGTAAGTGTATTATTAGAAGTTATTTTCAATTCCTCATCTCCCAGAGCATGCATCAGCTCACATTTTCTGTGCCTGAAAAGAGTAATCTTTGTGTGATTGTAAAAAGTCAGTGAGAACTGGTTGGGAGTTGCCAGAAAAATCACTTTTCTGTTTTCTTTGGGAAATACTCTTTTTTTCGTGGTATATTTTTTATGTTTAGCCATTAAAACAGATATCTCTCATAAACAATAGATGAATACTTTCTTCTGCTTGGAGTAAGTAGTAACAGAGATACTTATCCTGATTGTAGAGACTGAAGTTCAAGATCCTGCTCTGTCATCTTTTAATACTTGAAAAGTAAGATATATTTATTGACTAAATAAATCTTCAGTGAGTTTGGGTAGGAGGTAAAGAACACTTCTGGCAAAGTCTATTCCACAAGGGGAAAGTTGCCCATGCAAATTCAATGGCCAGGCCTGGGGAAAGGTATCTGAGCTCAGACACCTGCTCTGATCATTCAGTGGTGGCTGCAATGACAAGCATAAGTAGCACTGTGCACATGATAGTCTTAAAGTGTCCTCAGGTGTTGTGCAGTAAGACCGGAAAAAACCATCTTTGTTATGTTATGCCTTCTGATAACAGCAGTCCCTGTTCTGGGCAAAATCCTGAGAAATGTACTTGATGTGTGTCCATTTGTTAACAGCAGTTTGATCTTGTTGACACAGAGGCAGTTTTTGTCAGCTTCCTGCTGGTAATCACAGTTTTGATAAGCACAGAGCAGAGTTCTGCTCTCCATGTCTTTCAGGAGGTACATAATGCTGTGCCTCCTGCAAACGTGTTTCCTCACAAAGCCTTGCTCATACATCCTGTCTGGCTTTGTAGCAGCTGTGTTGCCCTGTGTGTGCCACTAAACAAGAACCAGACTTGAGTGTCCCACATTTCATCAGACTTCGAGCTATTTAGTTTCTGTTTCTCAAACTTCTTGCTGTTCCAGTCTATGTTTAAAAGTTAAGTATTCCGTGAGTTGGAAATAATTTTACCCTAGCCCAGAAGTTGTGGCTGTTTTCTGGGGAAGAAGATGCCAGATTTCAAGTGCTTTTCAAAACACTAAATAAAAGTAACAAGAGAAGGGCATCAAAAAGACCTCTGTAAATTAGGTATTTAGTATTCTCATTTCTAACATGAAAGATTGAAAATAGCCAGAGAAACAAAGACAGCTTGCACGTGAATGTGCAAAGCAAACATTCATTCTCTTGGTTTGTGGCATCCCACAAAAACTCAACAAAATGTATTTCTTTAAGGCCACAATGGAGAAGTTAATTCACTGGAAGTACACTGCAACTTATCCAGTAGTCAAATGTAATGTCTGCCCATGCCCTGAAGTTCCAAATGAGTGCCTCACTATGCCTTCTTTCACTAATACATACATAAACTATCCTGGCTTACATGCCATGAGAAATCGAAGGGTCAGGGTTTGTTGCAGTGTGGTACAAGAAGTCTTTTAAATCTTAATAGCCTTGATGGCATGAGAAAATTGTTTTGCTGCTGACTATCCTCCAAAATCTGTAGTGGAGTGATGGGTCACAGAATGTTAGCCATGTAAATGATAGGCATAGGGAGCCATATTTTAGAGTGTTCATAATTGTCACCTCTGAAATCATATCTTACTGTGAAGTGATGCAGTACAATGGAATATACCTTTAAAAAGGTGATTTCAGTTGAGAATGACGTGATAAATCGCTGTCATATTAACGCACTGTGAAAGGTACCTTCTTTCACTATCAAATAAAACGCTTCAGAAATGCTTCTACTCAGCTTGCTTTTTCAACTTGGAGGTTGTCATTATTTAATACTCAGAGTTGTGTTATGTAAAAGAGCTTTAAAAATACCAATTATCTTTAATAATATAGTTGTGAATATTTTTTTCATGTTGCACTTCGGAAAGGCAAGCTGTTGCAAGAACAATTAAGGAAGTTTATAGACCTCAGCAGAATAATGCCAACTCCCTTGGAGTCAGTGACAGGACTCCTTTTCATTCATTGATGTCAAGATTTTGGCCAAGGTTTTTTGGGTTCATATTCTTCTCATAGCCTGGGTAGACATACTACAAGGATGTTTTTGTACATTGTGTTTTAACTACCATGATGTTGTTTTGTCTTGAAGTTCTGTATGTAGGATCTTTCTGTCCTCAGTTGGACCTGATGCATTCTGTCTTTATACTGGCTCATGTGATTATTGTGTTGGTTTCTGTATCTGGCTTGAGCAATAAGCAGTAAATAGGTTAAGAGTGACCAAGCACTGGCCAAGTTTTCTTGGAGGGATTGTGAAATTTCCATCCCTGGAGATACTCAGAAGCCATCTGGCCATGGCCCTGGGCAACCTGCTCTAGGTGGCCTTGCTTGAGCACTTGGATGGTACAAGCTGACCTTTAGAGCTGCCTTCCAACATCAGTCCTTCTGTGGTTCTGTGAAATGCAGGATTTGCACTGACTTTCAAAATATTGCAGGAGATGTAGATGAAAATGTCTGTACCCTCAGTACAAAACAGGTGATCTATATAGAATAGTAGAATTAATTTAAATTAAAATAATAACTTTTTTTTTTTAAGAAAAAAGTTCCATAAGATTAGTTGTAAGGAGGTTCCTGTTACATGGCCTGATATAGAATAGAACAAATCCATAAATGTTAATGCAAACTTTGATCTTAATGAATTATTTCCAGGTGTTCATAGTTATTAATGTCTTCTCTGGCAATACTAAAAAATAGAGCTGCTTTTCTCTCAAGTTGCAGAGAAAAAACTGAAACATAGTTGCAGGTTCCTAAATAAATCATTTAACTAGGTCTGAATTTAACTAAGGTCTGAATTAGAATCCAATCAAATTTTTTTTTTTTTTTTTTTTTTTTTTTTACTAAGAAGCAATTTTTGTTTCTGTTTCTTTCTTTAGCCAGTAATGTTGAAGTGCTCATGTCTGGGGATGTTCGCTGCTACAATGTTATAGTGGAAATGATGAAAAGTTTTCCCAACAGTGAAACAGTTCAGGAAGTGAGTTGCTGTTTGTTGCACAAGCTTACTTTAGGTAAGTTCACAAAGTTGTTTATAGTCAGCTTATTCCGACTGTGTAAGAGCTGGGAGTTTAATGGCAGCATTACAGGCAACAAGGCTACTAATATTGCAGTTAATCCTCAGGGTGGTGTATAGATCCATGTCTCTAATGATATAAACATCCTGAGCTAACACTGACCACAGTCAATACGCTATCCTTTTGGGTTACACATTAGTAACTATCAGAAGCTGCCATAACTCAAGCTGAGGGGAAGTAAAGAGAGAAAAAGGGGGGAGAATATAGGAATGGGAAATCTGGATTTCTGGATTTCTTTTTTTGAAGTGGAAATGCTGGATGTGTGGGAAACAACTGGTGCTACAGAATTACCTGGAAGGTGCTCTCCAAGTTTGTGTTTTTCCTGCTTGCAATGTATTTATCTTCAGAGACCTGTGCTGCATTCCTGGCAGTGGTGGTGCCTGTCTTGAGGGCCCCTGTGCTGCAGCAGTGAAAGAACCACTAGGTCCTGGACTTGCCTTAAGTACTTTGATTGTCTGGGCTTACACGTCACATCAAGAGAAATGTTGCCAGTGGCAAAATGTTGTGCCTCTTAGCAACTCTGTCCTCTCACTTGTGAATATAATAAAGTGACCTGAGCAGTTGCCAAGAACCATGTAATAGGAAGTTCAGATAGGAATAAATATGTTTCCCCCCCTGCTGCATGCAAAACCACTGTGAGCAGCTGCCTGAGCCCTTACTCCATGGTGGTTTCTTTATCAAGGACCCAGCCGAGCTCTTTCTCATGAGTTGGACTTCCCAGTTCTTGCAGGTGGTGGGCTGAAGCAACTGCAGATGCTGGTACCAATGCATGACTCCCCTTAATCGTCAGTCCCCTCCTTTCACCATCTGTTTCTGCTTTTTTGTGCAGATATTGTAGAAAGTACAAATCAGACTTGAGTGCAACCCAGAGCAACTTCCAGTTCCCCTTCAGAAAGTGAAATACAGTTTTCAAGGAAATGCGATGGCCACTGAGGTGGTATTTGCAGGGTTTTTTTGGCAAGAGGTGATGCTGCCCTTGACTGGTTTCCTGTGCAAGGCTAACTGAGGATAGGCAGGGAAACCAAGCAATTGAGGGGACTCAACTCGGTTGATATGCCTTGGTCTGGCCCTGTTTTCAGCCTGTTTACAGTCACACATTTGTCATGTGTTTGTGCTGACCAACAAGTGAGTGGCAGAAAAGCAGCCACAAGATCCCTTTCTTCTTTCGGTGTAACAGATGCCCCTTATCTTAATAAAGAACAACTTTAGGAGAGTTATGGAAGAGGTGTCCACAGCATCACACAGTTGGGGAAACAGGAGTGAAATTGCTAAATATTCCTGGAAATAGTCTGGAAGATTTCCATCTAGCCAGTGTGGCTTCCCAGATTTCTCTGGTGGACACTGTCTTCCCTAAATCCTTGTTACGTAGCAGTGAAATGGTACGGTCAGCATCTACTAGCTTCCAAAATCACCATCACACGTTTTTGCTAAGCTGGTAATGACTATCCTAGATTTGACTCTCTTTGGAATTTTAACTGGCTGATACCTGTTTGGCCAGCCACAAGTCCAACAGAATTACTCATCAATTAGCCTAGGATTATTAAATTTTTTAGGTAAGTAATGCATTTACACAAACATACCATTTCCATTAAAATACAGTAGGAAACAGCAATGCTGAGGTACCACGACCACACTACTGATCTTTCACATTGCTGATGTGATTCTCATTTTTCTAATGAAGATTTAAAGAAAACTGAATATCAAAATAGAAACTACAGCTTTCAAATTATATTTGAGTGAGTGTTCCTCTGTTTTTTATGCATGATACATGTTTTTACAACAAACATGGAAATTATTTTAATTTACTTGCTTTTTGGAGAGTTCTTTATATTCAACCTGTAACAAAATACTGTACAATGTATGATAATAATTATGTTTTAAATATATTTATCATCAAAAGGTAATGCTTTCTGCCATTCCAGAATGTATGTATTTAGAATGCTGACCTTGATCTGTTTAATGAGGAGGGCAAAACCAGAGAGTAAACCAGGGTTAAATGAGTTGCTTCATAGGATAAATCAAATCATTGTAAGAATTCAGGACCAGGACCTCATTTCCTTCCTGGCAGGAAGTCTGCAAGTGATACACTAACTGTATTTTTTCTTATTTTGATGACAATGTGTACTTCATTTTGCATTAAACCTCCGTCTTTTGTTAAAAAAAAAATAGAAACAAAAACCCCAAAAAGAACCTAGATCCCAACTGCATTTTTATCTTGACC
The DNA here is from genome assembly GCA_035584735.1 of Pseudotriccus pelzelni. Classification (NCBI taxonomy): domain Eukaryota; kingdom Metazoa; phylum Chordata; class Aves; order Passeriformes; family Tyrannidae; genus Pseudotriccus; species Pseudotriccus pelzelni. Next base: position 13,721,243 of record JAWMRA010000041.1, on the reverse strand, counting down.
TCTTCTTTCCACAAATAGAATGTTGTATTGAGCCCTGTAATAAGAAACAGTGTTTGCTACAAAGTTTGTGCATTGTGTGCCAAGCAATTTATGTTAAATGCATGTAAAGCTGCAGAAATGTGTTTATATCAACTTAATATCTCATGTGTTTCCAGGAAATTTTTTCAACATCCTAGTGTTACATAAGGTTCCAGAGGTCATTGTGAAGGCTGTTGCAGTATATCCTGAAAATGCAAAGTTACAAGCTGCAGCTCTCAGTTGTTTAGCTCTTCTAAGTGAGTAAATCTCTGCCTACATATTAATTTTTTCATTCTGATAATTTCCTGTAATAATTTCAAACTCCATTTCTATTTCCTACATGCTTACAGTTTGTTGTTTTGCTTTGAGAAGGCTGTGTTCATGTCATATGCCCAACATCTTCACAGTGTTCAGATCAGAACAAAACAAACTGTTTATTCCTAGGCAAATATTGGATAATCCCTGGTTAACATAACATCTGCAGCTGTAGTAACACTGATTTGATGCTGTGTTTGGCAGGTATGATAGTACTCATATTGTGGCAGTTGATAGCAATACAAAATCAGTACTCGTGCTTGAGTCCTGAAATCAATTAAAAGATTTAAACTTTTTCTTGAGTACAATTCAGATATTATTTTGCAACAGAGGTTAGTTAGATAGTGGCAAAAAGCTAAGGATCTAATCCTCTTTGACTAATTGTCCCATACGAAAGTCAGTAGAAACACTGCTTAAGAGTCCTCAAAATAGCAAAGACTAGAAATCAGCATGCACTCCAGTATGCCTCAGATATTATGGTCAGTGTTGGTATCTTTTTTTACCCCTTAAGTGCTGAGAAAATCAGAGGTAGGAAATTATTTATTTTAAATTCACTTGCACTTTCTGGGATGAGATATTTCTCTCTTAGCGACTGCAGTTTGCATTTTGTTTTTTAGTGGCATTGCTTCAGAGTGTTGATGGCTCTGTAATAAGTGGTTACATGCAAATGATTCACAGTTATATTCTATGTTTGTGGTATTCTTTATGTAAATACACTGGGAAAAAAGTACATGCAGGTCTTTTCAGCCAAAGCCTTGGCTGATCTGTAGCTATGTAACTCATTTACTACACTAGAGTGAAGTTTTTTACTCCCTTTATAACCTGAAAGACATTTTTCAAATCTGTCATAGAGTTTATGTCAAAAGACTTTTCCCATCCCAGAAAAGGCTTATGTTCCCACTGATCTTTGCACTTTGGCACCTTGAGCACCTCCATGACTAGAGGAAGGTTAAGACCTAGGTGTTTTGTTTTCACACTAAGGATTTATTGTAAATATTTTATATTTCAAGCTGAAACAATATTCTTGAACCGGGACTTGGAGGAAAGAAAAGAAGAGGAGGAGGAAGAAAAATTATGCTGGTTGGAAGCGTGTTACAGGGCGTTAGAACTGCACCGAAAAAATACAGATGTGCTGGTGAGAATTTCTGGATGGTGGGGGTATGGGAAGACTACATTATATATTGAATAAAATGCTTAGCAACATCCTTTTCTTATATATCCTCAGGCAAAAAAAGCTTTGTGGACTGGATTAGGTTTAGAATAAATCTTACCTTTCTTGCCTTTCTTACCTTAAGAGGTTTCAGTTACTCCTTAGGATCAAATGTTGGTAGTTAAGATGAGTCTTGTTATCTGAAACTTTGGCCATGCAAAGATTGTTGTTTACATGCCTCCTGTGTGTCCAGCAGGCCCATCAACAGAAGAATTAGTCTTGGCCTAAAATAGGTAACAAAATGCAAATCAATGAGAATGTGGCACACATTTGTAGCTCAGGCCTATTCCAGCTGTATACATTTTGTTCTATTTCTACATAAAGCACCTGGTACCTCTATTGTGGACTGAAAAGCAGTCAAACTATTTAAGTTTTTTCATATGTTTTAATCTTCTAAAGGTGTATTTTCTTACTATTTTTTTCTCTGTTTATATTTAGGAGGCTGCGTGCTGGGCTTTGAAAAATCTGTTTCTGTATCAACGTAACCTTCATGAGAGGATTGGAGATGGAGATGATCAGTCAGTGTTATCTTGAACTGGATTTTTGGAAATTAAAAAAATGAGTGCCTATTGTTAGGCAATTTGAGGTTTCATGTTTCAGTTATTTTTAGTTTTGTTTCCTGTTTTCTAATGCATGATGATCTACAAGGTTTCTTCAAAAGTTTGCTAACCTTGACTCAGGCAAAACTGCTGGTGACTTAATGAAGGGTCAGAACACAAACTATTAGAAGTAATTTTTACAGTTCACAAGGAATTTTGTCTTCAGTTGCAACAGGGATAAACAATGTAAGAATTAGGAAGGTAGACAAGATTAAGATATCTAGCATGTAAAGAGTGTGGGGAAAGCAGTGCTCATTTCCACAAATCAGATGGCAGAGCATTGAAGAGGGCATGCTGCCTCATCAAGGAGAATCTAGGCATGGATAAGACACAGATTTCCATTGTACTTTTTTTCTCAGAGTTGCTTAAAATTTTAGTCATTCAATTTTTTGTAAGCCTGTTTGTACCCCTTTCTGGGCCTCAAGTCCCTTGGAAAGCGTGACTCCAAGTGAATTCAGTGAGGTTCTGATTAGACAAAGTTGCGTAGGTTACGAAGGGCTTTCTGGCAACTGCTGCTCTGGTAACATGTTAGAAACCAAGAACAATCATCTGAAAATTTAATTCTATCGCGTAATACCTTTAAAGGAAACTGCAATTTTGAAGTAACTTCTGTGATACAGTCAATATGCAGTGATTTGTTTCTCTCTGAAAGGTTCCCAGTAGACAGAGCAGTGATGCTCTCCATGCTGATGCACTCCTCTTCAAAAGAAGTGTTTCAGGCAGCTGCTAGTACCTTGGCAATTTTGTCACAACAGAACGGTAAGAGACTCTAATTATCTTTACTTTCCAATTCAGCAGAAAGTTACTGCATTTGTATTAAAGAGATTTAGTGTGCTGTTGGATGAATACAATATTCCCTGTGATTAGAATGTTATGCTACTGTGTTCAGTAGGAAGTTTGTTCCTTGCTTTGAAAAAGCTGTTCTTGGCTAGTATCAAAAAGTATGTGGAAGTAAAGAGTTCTCTGCCAGTTCATGTGTTGCAATTGCTACTTTTTGGAGCAGGAGACATGAAAAGATTGTGTTCTCTCTGTACGCTTGTTTAAATATTTGTCATGTTTTAATTTCGTCAAGAGCAGCATTTGTTGAAAATCACATGAATAAGGAATACAGTCCAACAAATGCATCTTTTTGCTTATCATGGGAGATCTGAGCAGTCTTGTGAACTTCAGTGAATCAAATTGTGTAGAAAGTTAACCATGTGCATGACAGTTTTCAAGATTGCTTTAGTCCTGATTGTGTCCCTAACATGGCTTCTTAACTTTTTTCGATTTGCAGACCCCCTCAAAATTTTTCAGTGGAGATGTGGACCTCTGGGTAGAGTATTTAAGCCTACTGACAGTTGGCCTGCTTTTATTAGATACCTTTCCCAGAATCCTTTGAAATGGTTATGGAGCTCAAGTGGTTTGCAGACTGCACATTGAAAACCACTGACTAGATAGGAAGAAAAAGCCTAGCAGTTAATTACCATTCTCTAGGTGAGAAAGCACTATTCTATCACTAGTTACTGAGCCATCCAAGTACATAAAACCTAAAACTTAAAAGGTTTTATAGTTATTTATGAGATCAATATCTATCTGTATTGAGAACTAGATCTCATAAATGTATGTATACTGTTACCATATACCAGGTACTTTCATGATGTGTGACTGACAAGTGGGCCTCTGATTCCTTTTGGAAATCTAAAGCAAGTTTTTCTTTTGTCTTTTTGTTATTATTCCTTTTTTTCCCCCTAAATGAATGTGCTTACAGCAGAAATGATAAACAGGAAGAAGTGTAGTAAAACCCTCTGGCACAATGCAGTGCTGCTTGAATTAACCATTTGAAATGGATGTGCTGAACTGGGAATAACAAGATTTGGTGTAGTTACTGTGATAATGAGGAATGTTTTTGTAATGTTCTCATTTGTATTGGTTAGCTACAACCTGTGCTTGGATATTTGAATTTTAAAAAATGAATAAACAAAACCAATAGTATGAAATAATTTCATTTTTGAGGCTTTATTATGGAAGCTTGGAGATTTTTTCAGAGTTTTAAATTATACCTTTCCTACATGATCGCAGAGTGCAATTACAAGGAAAAAGGATAAGAATAAACATTTTTGAAAATAAAAGTAGTCATGCATATTCTCCTTCCAGTATGCTAACTTAATGTAAGTAAAAATAGCAGATGTATAGAAACTTATTAGACAACTGGGAATTACAATCTGTTTAATTGAGGTGTGCAAACAGAATTCAGCTTCAGCTCAAATTATTTCCCATTCTAATTTACACTATAATGTGTGTGTTTGGTAAGGGGAAACACTGAAAAAAATTAGGGAAAAAAAGCAGTTCTGTTGATTTTGAGAGCTATACATAAAGATTTCCTTATAGGAGGTTTGCTATTTTGTGTTGTAGTAAATATTAGGAAGACACTTTTGGCAAAAGGCATACATATGAATGTCTTGGATATAATGAGGAAACATCCAGATTCTCCTGAAGTGGTTGAAAGTGCCTGCAGGATTCTGAACCATGTTTTCGAAGGAAGGTAATATAATTAGAAACACGTGTCCAGTCCCAAAGTGAAGGTTTGTGAGATTCAGTGCATTTGCAATTGCATGTAAATTATTGACTGTTTCACTGATACTAAAATGACCAGAGGTTGACAGCCCTATTTAAGACATGGAATTGTGCAAGCCCTGTAGTCCAATGCCCAGGTGGATGTGTGCAGGGAGAGCCACGTTCTTCTCTTCGTGGCTCCTGAGCAGTGAGATTTGAATAAACTATCCCTGGGTGGTCTCCTCTCCTGTTAGCCACACTGAATTCCATTGAGAGCTAAGAAGTTTCCCACAATATCAGCTTAATAACACTGTGTTAATATTACTCTTGTGTTGGCTAGGATGGAATTATTTACTTGGATTGAATTAATGAAATGGCGTGAAAATAATTTGCTATGATGAAGAAAAATACCATGGTTTAATTTATATTTCATAGCTCAAGTTGCATTTGCAGTCTTCTAAAGGGTTATCACACAGTATTAATTGAGGAAGCCAATACATGTATAATTTAGACATGCATTCTTTTCATTCATTTAATAAACAATATTTTCAGTTTTCCTCATCTGGATATAATGACAGTCGCAGTATCAGAAGTTGTAAAAGCCATGAGGAAACATGAAAAATCACTCTCTGTACAACTGGAAGCACTTCGAGTCCTTTTACACTTTATGATGCCTGGTAAGTCATCCAAAGTCATCCACCAAATCAGAGAATAGAATCAGCTGCTTTTTAGTTTTTCTTATCTAATGGGACTGCCTTTAGTGGGACTTCCAAAAACGATTGCAGTTTGGAACATAGCAGAGAACAGCTTTAAATCTTTAGGAACATATAAGATGGAGGCCAATTTTGGAGGTATTGAAGGTAACAGACCAAAATTATCACTGCTGATTTCCTCTTGATTTAAAGATATAAAATATACAATTATGTACTATTTTCTACCAAAAACAAGAAACGAAACTGACAATCTTAGAAATTCCTTTCCAAAAAAACCTTTTTAATGGCAATCCACAGGGGAGAAAAAATGTTCTTTAGTAGAATTTGTGTATCGTTTTAACCCTTTTTATCAGTGTACTCCTGATACTAAGCGTGAGAGTACAAACATGGCTACTGATTTTTTTTCAGAACAATTTTTTGCAAGTAGCACTCTGCAATTTTAGTTGAACTTACAAAACCAGTAACTCTGAAAATAGTAACATGGCTAATATGCAGACTGATTACAGGTTTTCCATTTCCTTCTGTTGTGTTATAATCCTAATACTTTCCTTTTTTTTTGTCAAAGAACAGCAGGATTAGGACTTGATATATGTATTCTAACGTGTAGGCAGGGTGATTTGTTTGCCAGTGTGCTGGAAGTGGGGCCCTTCTAAAGTGTAATCAAACACTAAGAGAGCCAACTGGATGTTGGAACTTGCAGGTTAATTAGGGAATAAAAAAGTAGTTCATAGGAAAAATAGCAATCAGAACAAATGTGAGTGCTGAAGTGACTTTTAAACGATTTCTGAGTGCTTTATTTAGTGTCACTTGAGTGCAAGTGCCAAAAGCTACAGCAAAGGTAAATCTGAAAGACCTTTCTCTGTTCTTTTATATGTGGTCACATTCCACTTAATGTCATCTGTGTGTAAAATTTGTCCTATGATCCTGCCAAGTGAGCAAGGACAAAGAGTTCATAGCTTCTCTATAGTATCTCCTTTCCAAAAGGAAGAGGTATTCTGAAGTGGGTATCAGGAACACCAAGAAACTCCATAGCTCAAAGAAGTACTTTATTGCAAAGTACCTTAGGCCAAAGTCTTTGGCATGATTTTGTGTTTTTATAGCAAGCCGTGAGCAAACACGTGGTGAAATCATCCCTTCAAACTCATACTCACATTACAGTGGAAATCTGGAGGGACTCCAGTCTCTAATACAGTGTTCTGAAAAGGTCATAAGATCTGAAATACACCCTCTGAGTCACCTCTGTGTTCAATTTGCTTGTTAGGTTGTTATGTGGGATTAATACTGGGAAGAATATGAAATCTGCTGTTCTGAGGAAGGCTGTTTTCTGTCGTTGCAGATACAAAGCATGAACACCAGAATGGTTCATCCAGAGACGTGGGAGATGCTGCCTTTGCACTTACAGTGAAAGTCATTAAAAGCCAGTGTCTCTTGGAGGGAACTCACTCACTGGTGCTTAATGCTTTGAACAGGGTATAGTTAAAGCTTTATTCTAATGGATATTGTCATTATTTTACACTTGCAGTGGTGAAGCATTTATAAGTTTTAGTTCTGCATTGATTTTCCTATTGATTTGATAAAATTGTTCTTAACTCCTGAGTTTTATTGATCTTTTGGGATTTCTTCTTACTTTCTTTCCTGGAGTGTATTAGATGATCCTTTATACAGTAACTCTAAAGGATATTTATAAAAACGAAGTTAATTTTTTAAAAACATACAGGTTATTTGTGATTTTTTTTTAAAGTGACTAGTGTATACATGAAAAGTGTCCTCATGCCTACACCTCAGCTACACATAGAACTGAGTGGACAACTCAGTTGTCTCCATTCCTTTCATTGGTCAATTCTATAAATTTTTCCAACCACTGGAAAACAGAATGATCACAGTGCCTTGAAGGGGAAGCTGAAAAATGAAAAGCTGAAGCAGAATCAGTCTATACAAAGGAAACACTGGGCTCTTTGAATGGCAAATAAATCCTAGTGATTGGAAAGGTTTAACTTCATGGCCTTCAGAAGAATCCCATCTCTACAAGGTTTTCAGGTTTCACATAACTACAATCACAATGTATTAATTCATAATTTTTTATACGTCTCTAAAGAATTTTAAGGTTGCCAAACAGCTTTAGTCAAGGAAACTCTTACATTCATTACAGAAGTCAGAGCAAGTAATGTATGGTGAAAGAGTTCTAGAGTGTCTAAAGGACATTTCTTGACCTGAAGATACCAGATATAGGAATTAATAAGGGAGGTAAAATAATTTTTGCTTAGAGAAGGTATTACAGTGTTCAGTACTTTGTGACCATCCTGATTGCGTTTTTCAAGCCAGCTGGTTTGTGTTTTGGGGTACTACAATATCAACCAGAAGGGCTAGAAATTGACACATTATAATGAAAAACTACAGACAGAATAAGGAGGAAGATGGGCATGACTCCACTGAAATAATTTTGCAGATTTGCAAGTCACAGTGACGGCTGTGATACTCTGAGATCTAGGCCTCATCTAGGTTTCCTCCATCTAGAAGTGGGGGGAAATTGGGAAAAAATATCACAAATAACCTATTGAATTGCTATATAATAAACCCAAAATACTAAAAATCTTGATGAGGTGTGGTAATAGGTATGTTGTTTATATCTTTTTATTTTTGTTTTTTTTCAGTTGCCACCATGTTAATCACCTGTGCTAGTTCTCAAAAAAAAAAAAACCACATTTTTTTTCCTTTTTAACTAAAAAGGAAGTACATTTTCTCCCTCTTCTTGTCCTAAAGAAATAGTATGAACTTAGCAATGGTTATACTGAAAATTTGAGGAAAAAAATCCCACTCTTCATGAGAAAACTAGCTAGGGAATATTTCAAAATCAGAGGTGAAAATCTGTGGAAGTTATGAGCAGGCTGAAACTGATGGTTGGTAAAGAAATATTTTTGAAATTGCGATTATTGTTATTTACTGTCACATCAGATGTAATTTTGCATACTTAAAAGCAACAATTGCTTGTTCTTACAGAACAGCTTTAAGAATAAGCAACTCTTCTTGTAAGCAGAATAAACTTCATCTGATTTTATATTCCTTTCTTCATTAGTTTATTGGAAATCCTAGCATTCAGAAGTGTGGATTAAAACTACTTGCTTCTGTAGCTGAGTGCACTGGTGCACTAGAAATCTTAATCCAGCAAGGAGCTACTGACACTGTGCTTCACACCCTACAGATGTATCCAGACGAACAAGGTAGGGAAGGTGTTTTGTCAGGAGAATGAGAATGACATGGGAGGAGGATCTGATTAACCTTAGAGGCTGTAACTGGTCTGTGGCTCTCTTTAGTGCTGGATGTGATGTAGGTTGCATGGCAAGAAAAGGCTGCAGTGCTGTGTGTAGTCCTCAGGTTCGCCCACCTTAACATGCCTGGTCCTGTAATAGTTTGTGCCAATAACTTTGTGGAATGTTACTGAAAGATGACCTAAATCATGGGTATATTCCACTTAGAATGGCTGAATTATCAATGTCTGAATAATATTTATTTCCCTTCTAGACATACAGTGTTTGGGTTTGAGTCTTCTACGCTCTTTGATTACAAGAAAGAGTTTGTGTATTGCAACTATGCATGTCCTGTCAGCAGTTCTGGTTTCTACTCTGCGACGATTTAAAGAAGTCACTGAAGTTCAGATGCATGTACGTGTCATTTCTATGTGCAAAGATGGGAACAAAAGCTAAAATCTTAGAAAATTATTTTAATATAGTTATATCTCAAGTATAATTCCTTATTTTACTTCATATCAATTGCAATTACTAGATTAGTGTAAACATGTGTACTTAAACTGGTATGTTTGTTGTAGAGGTGGTTTTTTTGGAGACATATATTCAATTGAGAATATGTAAGCATAGGTTAAGTGTTTATCTAAAACTTCTGAGATCTGCAAACTAGAACAAATTTCTCAGCCATGATCCATCATGCTGTCAATCTATAACCATTTAATGAAGTAACCACATTATATTATTGATTTCCCTTCTTTGAGAAATCACAGAAAATGACTTAGTTCCCAGCCTTGTCACCAGCAATAAACTTAGTGTAGGAATGGTATATTTAAGAAAGGATATTACTGGAATACTGTGTCAGGCTTTGGACCCACATCTGTATATGGAAGGAGAGTTCTTAGTCTGTCTGCAAACACACATTCAGTCCCCCTTGTGTGAAGGTTCTGTTTCCTCTGCTTCAAAAGTTTTCCCTGTTTGTTACCAGTTTCATTTTTCTAGCAGAATGGAGACTGCCCATGAGATCAGCTTTCTGTGAGAGTTTCTGTACTTCAGTTTCAACTCAGTATGAAATATCGAAAGTTTTTCCCCCAACCCTTCCCTATTTAACTTAGCAACCAATGTAGAGAGAAAAAATATGCTGAAATAAGGAAGTTACTTTAAGTGATTTAGTCTCAATTAGGTCTGGACAGAGTCCCTAATTTACCCAGTTCACCCTTCTAGGCGAACTTTATTTGCAGAACTGTGGGATAATTTTGTGTTTCTTCTTAGTTTTTAGATACACCTCTTAGGTTTTTCATTTGGTCCATATATTTTTTTCAAATTCAGCGATTACTGAGCAGCACACTGGAACAGGGATGTATCTTCATTCCATATCTTTAGAAGGAGATTGTTTCCTCTCTACATTTTCAGGAAGTCACGAGTACATTTGTCACTGCCAGTGACAGATGTTATGGTGCATATTTGGATTTTCAAAGTGTCAATTAATATATGTTTAAGAGGGTCAGCTAAACAAGCATGAAACTACAGTTATATAAACACAGAGGCACCTGGTGTTTCTGCCGTCTCTCCCGATCTCTGATTTGTGAATTATTGCATGTTTAAAAGCAAGACCAAAAAATTAAGGCACACATATCTTTTGGTTGAAATTTGATTTTGTTGCATGACCTGTTTTAAAATGACACTTTTTAACACTCTACTTCTTTCAATCTTCTCATTGTGTTTTTAGGGATTTCATGCAATCTTGTCAATCCTTGATTTGTCACCTTGTTTTGCAAAGCTGCTGGTAAATGAATCCTTTGACACAGTCATTTTCTACCAGATGTCTATGTGTTTCACTGACCAGCGAGATCGACAGGTATCTTCTCTCTTTGACAGCTCCGCAACTATAAAGTGTTGGTGCTTTTTTTGTCCTAACTTTTATTGTTTGTCTTCCCATTCAGTTTCAAAGCCTGTGTTGTAGATGTTTTGCTAAAATAGCTGAAAATGATGATTTAAAAAATATGATGCTGGAAAAAGCATGTATGGAGTGCAATAGTATTATGGCTGAATGTTTACTTCTACTTGGAGCTGATATTAATAAGAAGACAAAGACAAACTCTTTGATCTATCAGGTAATATATGGAGATATATATATATATACATAATTTTATTGCTTTAAAATTTGTGCAATTTTGACTTCCTTTCTGTTTTCCTTGATTTGGCAGAACACAGTAGCAATGTAACTGTGACCCAAGTGGTGTTAACTGTTATTACTGATGGTGACTGGAGGCTCAGTCTGATGTTCCCTGGAACACCCTTCCCTTTATTGAAGTTCCCAGGGCACTGTCACATAGAATGTGGCCCCACTCTCAGTTCGGTTCTGCTGCAAGTTCACTTTAAAGTCCGTGCTCTCCAATGTTTACTCTGTTCTTGTGCAAACCTGGCTTCCATCAGGTACTGACTTAGCCTTATCTGTGGAGTACTTTTGAAGAAGAAGACTTAATCTCAAGCTTTGCAAGTTACCAGTCAGCATTTTTTTGAACTACTCAGGTGTAGAACGTATCAAGCCATTAAAGCCCAGGTGGGGAGCTGGTATTCCAGTCTGAGCTGTTGTTTAAATGCCTCACACAATTTTTTTTTTAATTGCTTTTCTCCTAGGTTTGTGACAAAGGAAATAATCCTAAATTAGTGGAATTGCTATTAGCCAATGGCGCTCGAGAGCAAGATGTTCGGAGTGCTTTAACCATCAGTATAAAGAGAGGAGATAGCCAAATCATCAGCTTGCTCTTAAAGAAGCTTAGCCTTGATGTCACCAACAGCAGTATATGTCTTGGAGGATTTGGTATTGGGAGACTAGAACCTTCCTGGCTCATTCCTTTGTTCCCAGATAAACTTACTCCAATAAAAAAACAAAGTGAGTATATGTAGAGATGGTTACATCTCTTGATGGTACTGTGAAGGTGTTTTAGATGAAGACTTTCAGTTCAGGCTCTCATAGAATTCCGCTTGTTATAGAAAGTCTGGCAAAACTTGAAAACAAATCAAGTTATTTCAGGGGTTTTTTTTAAAGCTATTTGAATTTCTTGGAGAATATTCGATGGTTTCCATTTCTTATACATACAGATGCAGGTTCTGCACTGGCAAGAATGGTGCTTAAATTCCAGATGAAGAATATTTCAGAGGATAGATCAAGAGCATCCTCTGATCTGAACTTCTCTGAAGATGGAGTGGATAAAAACTATGATTGGAATTTCATACCTGACCCGTTAGTGGACGGTATTTTTCCTTTGAGTGATGATATTGATAGTGAAGGTAATTGTGTTTATTTTCTTTTTTCTTTTTATAATCCCAGTCTAGTGTACGAGGGCAAGACTATAGCCATAAGTCAGTTGCTTATTTGTATTTGAGATATAACACATCCCATGAAGAAAAAAATTTTATGTAAAATTTCCTTTGTGGTAACATTGGAAAATAGTTTATGGTGAGTATGTAGTTTATCTACAAAATTAGGACCTTAAAGAATTTTATTATCCATTTAAAATTAGTTCTGCTTGCATTTAGTTTTTTGTACAGAGAAAGCGTTAGATTCAAACAACCAAATTTAGATTTTGACTGTCTTGCTGTCTATTTATGAGCTGCCTTTATAGCCTATAGCAAAAAGCAAGTGCTTCAAGAGCCCGATTCATCTCATCATGAAGTCAGGTGCATTGCAATAGAGAAACCCCTGTGTTCCCTGGGTTGTCTGTAAATGAAGTTTACACAGCCACATCTGGAATAGAGGACTATATTATTAACAAATAAAGTAGGTGAAACAAGCCCTATCCCAAAGATAACCAACTGATCAGAAAGTGTAAATGACAAGTTTATGTTCAGTCCAACTTCATTCTTGGTAGCCATGTCAGCACATCTGAATGCCTTTAACTTATTACAAGGCAGCATTTCTGTCTATAATATCAGCAACTTAAAAGTGGCCTTGATTTGCAACATATCTTTTTTTGTTCAAATGTCACTCTTCTTTTAAAACAGTTGGCTACTTAAAATTGTCACAGATGAAGAATTTGAATTTTGGAATCAGAGAATCCTAAGGAAGTTTTTTGTTCTGTTTTGTTCTTTTCCTTTATAACATTCACTACTGCTTTTCATTTCTGTAGGTCTTTTTGTTGTCTCACATAGAAAAGTTACGGTCATAAAAAAATACAGTTGTTGCTAACAGGAGTGATTTTAGGAGTTTTAAAAGTAGCTTTGAGAAGAGGGACACCAAATGTGTCCAGATAATCCTAAATCACCAAATCTAGAGTGATATTTGATGTTTCATTCTCAACAAATGTGGGAGTGAAAATTCATCTGTTAGAATACAAACTTTTTCTATTTTAAAAAGCTCTTTACGCTGCAGTAGCAGAAAGACGTGCTATGAAACATGTATAGCAATCCCAACATGATGGAAATTTGAAATGATAAAGCATCAGGGTAACAACCTGCAGGTCATATTTGAAACATGTCAGGTGAGTATGACCCATGTCGACGACATTCTTGGCCTGTTGCACACACAATTCACCTGTGAGATCCTGCCGGTATCATGCTTTTGAAATGTATCTCTCCTTTGTATGTCAGCACCTGTATTACAGTTGAATTCTGAGCCTCATTTTTAAACACTTTTTTGGTACTTATTTCTTCCCCTGTGTTATTGTTTTGTTCTAGGAAGTGAAGGTTCAGTTTTTACAAAAAAGAAGTCCAATTCCATTGCAGTTGCTGATGTGTATTGTAGGGAAATGGCATGTCAAAGAGGTTCTCCTACTTTGCCGCGACATTCCTACTCCGTGGTAAGTTAGATCCTTGTTCATTCCAGGCTTTTAAGTCCATCTGCATTGCCTACTGGATAACTGTTAATAATCAAGTGTTAGGAAAGGTCATGTAACCATATGGGCTTTTGTCTCACTGTTGCCATTCAGTATTTCCTTCGTTGCAGGGCACTGTGTGGATGAGAGTTCATGTCAGCAAAAATTGATGGTCACCTAAAAGTAAATTGTTCAAATTTCCAGCTCTGGTTTTCAAACAGAAATACAGGGACCTATTCACAAAGACTTAACTACCCTTTAACGAAGCTGATCTTCAGCTGTAATCAATGGAGACTGTTCCATAAGACATGAAGACAAATCAGTGAAATAAAAGTCATGTTCATTTGAAAAGAGCTTGTCTTTTTCCACTGACTTTTAAGGGGAAACTAGAGAGACTGTTTTCCCTAGAGAAGGTTATGTTTTGTAATATCCTGCTCCACCCCACCCTAGTGAAAGTCATATTAGGTTGTCAAAGAATGCACTTCTTCCACTGCAGTTTAAATCTACCATTCTTCCGTATTGCATGGATCAGTAACTTTTATAAAGATGCAATCTATGGTTATTTTGAGTTGAAGTGTACAGTTTGTGTTCTCCCTATAAGTTCAGATAAAAAGAAACCACAATAAAAAGAGATTAGTGAATTGGGATAATTTCAGATATCTACATGTTTGTAACTGTTTTCTCCCCTTGGGATTTTGCAGGGACCTGGCTCAGATTATGAACCATTTATGAAACAAAGAAGAAAACTCTTGCTTTCAGATGAATCCCTCAGTAAGTACACTATGCAATTTAACATATATAATGGATTTTTCATCCTTAATGCTTTCACAAACTTAGCATGTAGATTTTAGGCAGATTATATATTTGTTTACAAATAAGAGGATACATTTTGGAAATACTACAGTGGAGTACAAATAATGATTTTTTTTTCCCCTGGGCTTCACAAATAATTTCTGTAGAAATAAACGGGCAATGAAATTTCTTAAGTGCTCTTATTAGCTTTCAGAAGCTCCTTCTGTTGTGCAGTGCATAAGCATCCATCTTTCCCCTACTGTCTTATAAATTTTTGTGTCTTAATGGAAGTCTTCATGGATTTGGATCTTGAACAGTATTGAAACATTCACTGTCTACTGCATCTTTAGTTCCCAAGTTGATTGATCTTAATTTTACTTAAGTGAAAAATGAAATCATGCTGGTTTTCACATTTTTGTTTTAATAGAAGGCATCTCAAAATTTTCACCACATATAAGACCATCAGAGAGTCTTTCTTCATTGATCTCAGAGAAAGAATATATTAAATCACTAGATCTTTCATCAAATGAGCTGGAGAACATCGATGCCATCAGCCAGAATAGCTGCTTAACTAGTCATCTGGAACACCTTGAGAAACTGGAGCTCCACCAAAATGCTCTTACAAACATTCCAGAACAACTGTGTGAAGTAATTCTGCGTAATTTTTTGTAATACAAGTTGAAATTAGTTAAAATAAATTGTTTATATCTAATAATGTAATCCATACGTACTGTAATAATGTATCCATTATCTGAGCAATATTATTGAAGAATATGGGTGTATATTTTTGCATACTTCATACATTCACAGAATTTTTTTCAGTGGATTTATGTTCATCTAGAAATAAAAGTATTTTCATAGAACTGTTTTAAGTTATTTACTGCAGAGAACTGCTTTAAAACGTGTTGTATTAAGTAGCATAATAATGTAAATGGAACTGAGAACTGCAGGCAATTAATATTTGTTAAATTTTAAGAAACTGAGCTAATTAATTTTATATTTTAATAGAAATGTTATAGGTTACATTGGTACAATTGCGATTTTCTGTTGTTTTTCCTAGTGAGATAAATATAAGTAGATTAATAAATGGCATAAAAATATAACTCAGTTATAGACATATAAAGTCATATTTTCTTTCAACTTTTTAAAAGTAAATTATCCTTTTCTTTTAGAACTTGAAATGCTTGACTTACTTGGATTTGCACAGTAACCGATTTACTTCTTTTCCAACTTATTTACTGAAAATGAATTGTATTGCAAATCTTGATATCTCCCGAAATGACATTGGACCTTCCTTTGCTTTGGATCCGTTCCTCAGATGTCCAACTCTAAAGCAACTAAATCTTTCATACAATCAGCTGGTTTGCACTCCTGAATTTCTCACAAATGTCGCTGAAAATCTGGAACAGCTGTTGCTAGAAGGGTGAGTAGCATTAGTAAATGGGCTGTAGCATAACAAACATAACAGGAAATAATATATTGGTCATCCAGAATGATGACTGTTGTAGCATGGAAAGGATTATTTCGTCACCAGTGAAACGCTGACATTGTCTTCCAGTGTGTAAATTGCTACAATTTTCAGTGTTGTATTGCAAAGTACATGAGAATATCTTTGGGCCTTGTTAGAACCTGATAGCATTGCCATTCCAGTTCTGTACTGAACATGGAATTCATGCAGTTCAGTAGCTTTCTACTGCCATACTATTAATCCACAGGCCTGTCTGTGTGGTCTGACATATTCAGCTACGTTTTCTACATACACAATACAGTGTCCACTGTATTTCATATTCTGAAAAACTTTTTTTTGGAAGTAGTATTTACGGAATTTTAGGTATTGGTATGGATACATTTTAAATTACAGAAATAGGAGAAAATGTGTAGTTTTTTGATTAGCAGCACTCATCATATTTGTTAGTCAGTGAGATGATTCATACCTATATAGCATTTTAAGAATGTTGTTGGTGATAGTTCTGTAAACTGCAGAGACTGTCTCACTCGTTTCCTGCAGTTTATGCTAAATAAGATGGTGAACATTTTACCTAATGGTTTCTAAATAAAAAAATGGATTATTGTCTTTCTTGTTATCATAGAAACAAAATTTCCTGCCTGTGTTCACCCATATGCTTGAAAGAATTGAAAATTTTAAACATTAGTAAAAATAACATCTCATCCCTTGCTGAGAATGTTTTCATGGGCTGTACAAAACTGGAGCAGTTCAACGCCAGGATGAATGCTCTTGGTAAGTATTGTGAAAATAGGATCCACCTTCTGGAAACTACTCTAAGTCACAAAATTCCTGAGCCACAGCACTTGGACTCCTGGGACAACAGGAAAGAATACCACATATGCTCGTCCTTGTTTATACTGTTCCCTAAGCTCCAGCTTTTCATCACTGAAGGATAGACTATGCATCCAGTCATTTGATGTGACTCAGCTAATACATCTTGTTTTTAAATTTGTACTGGATGCTGTAAAAATGACTGTGTGGTTGAGATTGTACATGCAGTTGAGGAAGGTTCAAGAGAGAGGAAATTATTCAGATTTAGCTTGCAAATCTAATATTAATACAGGTTTAATACTGTACTGAAATACATAGAAACATCCTGGCTTGTACCAGGAAGAGTTTTGGGCCCCTCGCTACAAGGAAGACATTGAGGTGCCAGAGCAGGTCCAGAGAAGGGCAGAGGAGATGGCGAAGGGTCTGGAGCACAAGTCTGATGAGGAGCAGCTGGGGGAGCTGGGGTTGTTTAGCCTGGAGAAAAGGAGGCTCAGGGGAGACCTCATCACTCTCTGCAACTACCTGAAAGAAGGTTGTAGCCAGGTGGGGGGCAGTCACTTCTCCCGAGGAACAGGCAATAGGACAAGAGAAAATGGCCTCAATTGTGCCACGGGAGGTTTCGATTGGGTATTAGGGAAAATTTCTTCACTAAAAAGGTTATCAAGCCCTGGAACAGGCTGTCCAGGGAAGTAGTGGAGTCACCATCCCTGGAGGCATTTAAAAGACACATAGATGTGAACCTTAGGGCCATGGTTTGTTTAGTGGTGGACTTGGCAGGGCCAGGTTAATGATTGGACTCAATCATCTTAGTAGTCTGTTCCAACCTAAACAATTCTATGATTCTAAGTATTTACCACACTATATCCACCATTATATTCAGCGTAAGACAGGATGTTTGGTTCAGTTGCCTGAATGCAGATGTCATTTGAGAAGCCCTGAAGTATCCCACTTGGCTTGCGGGTTCTGGTCCAGAAAAAGCAGGTCATCCATAGCTCCTGTGTTTTATCTTTAAGCTCTGTGCAGGCAGCTCAGGTACCACTAGGCAGATCCACTTCAACAGAACCCAGAACTCTACCATCTAGGGTGTGTGTCAGTAACTTAGCTTATTTTATGCAAAGGCGTCAAATCAGTTTACCTATGGAAATTACAAATGGCATAAATCAGATTTTTAGTGATACTGTGGGAGTTCATAAGGTACGGTCATAGTTTATTATTCTGTCTTCAAGGCATAAAATCTTCCATTTTGAAATTATTTTCACATGATTTCAGAAGGTAACTCTTACAACTTCATTAAACACAGCTGAACCATTACAGTCATTTTTATATGAATAAGACCCAACACATCCAGTGTTCCATATGGGAATCTTATGCATACTGGCAATACAGTAAAGTGTAAGTAAGATTATTTCAGTGTTTAATGCCACTATGAGATGAAGGATAATAATATGTAATGTGTTAAAAGTCAATATATTACTTAATTTTGGGAGTTTAGTTTTAAATAGGCTTTAAAAAAAAGAGCTGAATTGTGCCTTTGATAGATGGTACCAAGGACCTGTGTATGAAAATGATAGACTGACCTTTTAGTCTGTCTTTGATTCTGGAAAATTCCAGTCTTAAAAATAATAAGATTAACCTCTTTTTCTGCTCTAGAAAGAATACCTGACTTGTCATCCAGCATAACAAGTTTAAAATTATCCCAAAATTGTTTTGTTAATGTTCCAGAAGCAATTCTTCTTCTACCACAGTAAGTTGTTACTTTATTTATTGAAGTTAACACCAAGTTCTTGATGAAGAAAATCTGATGGCAAGACCTTTGTTAAGCAGAAAATGCTGCATGCACTACTGATTCTCAGGAAATCCTTTCTAACAGGTTAAATCCAGAACTTAGTAGCTTTTAAGTGAAGACAAATTAGTCACATTTTCTTTATGATTTTGAGAAATTCTCTTCCTCAGATTCAAATCACTGTTGTTGAAAATATATTGCTTGACAGTTGATGCTCACAGTTCTTGCTGAGAAGACCAGAATTTGTTTAATATTTTCTTGTAACCAACAATAAAAATATATTGGCAATTTTTCCTTTTTTAGTTCTGCAGACTTTTGCACAAGGCTACCGAGATTGGTTTTTTCACTTCCCAAATAACACAAGATATTTATTCTCAGAGAGTAACACTTCCTCTAAAGGGAATTGTGATAAAGATGCATGTGACATTTATTTTGCTATACCTTCAAAGCATTACTCATGTGAAAATTGGACTTCTGCTTTTTTAGAGAAGATGATGACCTTAACAGATTAACTGGAATCAGATTGTGGAAAGAGTGCTTGGAAGGGATGATCAGATCAGTTATCTGATAGGTGTGGGTAGATGTGAGTGCTGGTGGCACCATGGAGAGGGAAGATTTGTGAACTTACATTAATGAAATTTACATAGAGCATGCCATTATTAACATGGTATTACACAATTTCAGCATGCTAACATTTATATTCACGGCAGCAGATGTAATGGATGTGTTGAAAAAGCCGCACCTTTCAGGTTCTACATCTCCCAGCTCAGACAAATCAATAAGGCATTGCATGGAATGTTGTATGCTTCATGTTTCACAGTTACATAAACAGCATATTTTTGCAACAAATGTAGGAAAACTCTATAATTTATGCACATCTATCTACAAACATATCTACTTCTGTCTGCATTTCTGTCAGAAAACCATCTGTTCTGACAGCTAATCCATTTATTTGTTTATTAAAAACTAATATATTTCCAGTTCCAGTTAATCTGGTGTTTATTTTTTCATTTTCTAACTTCTCTCTTTTTTATTTTCATGTTTTTAGTTTGCGATCAGTAGATTTAAGCCAAAACAAGATTGTAAGCCTGCCTGGACCAAGGCACTGGAAATCATTAAACTTAAGGGAGCTGTTATTTAATCATAATCAAATAGACATCTTGGATTTGAGTGAAAAGGCATGTGCATGGTCTAGGCTAGAAAAGCTACACCTGTCCCACAACAAGTTAAAGGAGGTAAGTTGCACATTCTATAGTGAAATGGTGTGTAAGAGCAGATACTACTTCCTGTGAATGAAAATCAGTGTATTCTATTCAGCTTTCCTGCCTGGAATGTGTCCTATAATCTGTTTGTATAATGAATTACTTATGAGGTCCTTTCTTTATTAGTGTGGGATATTAAGCCTGTTTATTAAAAAACCCATATACTACAGCAAAAATAATACCTGGTTTTGTTAAATATTTAATGTTTTCATGCTGATAAGTTTTTTTTCATTTATAATTGCCCATTAAATGTTCTTTTATTTAGATTCCTCCTCAGATTGGCTTCCTAGAGAACTTGACTTCTCTGGATGTAAGTTATAATCCCGATTTGAGATTCTTTCCAGATGAAATGGGAAGACTGTCCAAAATCTGGGACCTTCCTCTGGAAGGACTCCATCTTAATTTAGACTTCAAACATGTGGGATGCAAAGCCAGAGACATTATCAGGTTTGTTGCCCTGTTGTTCTTGAATATTCCTGTTTTGCTTTCTTGGGATATGCCAGAAACATTAGTTTTGAAAAGACATACTGGTTTGTTGTGTGAAATCCAGCATGCTGCTCTATGGAAGGTTTCATGTCATGTTAACACACACACATAAAATAGATTAGAGTGATTTAAACCTCTTGAATTTGATGCTTCTAAAAACTGGGCAATAAATGGTGCTTACCAATTATTTGTAATATGTTTCTAGTGCTTCCCAGTACATTGCACAGAACACAATTTCGGGGTAATTACAAAACAAAATAAGACACATTATGAATTAAACTTTACCTTTCAAATCAGAAATTAGAATAGAAAGTTAAAAGATATTGAAAATTTGAAGAAAGTGGTGTGGGTTTAGATATTGCCTTGTTCTTGAGTTCTGTTGGTATTTTTCTCTATTATACACTTCCGTGAGTTTTGCAAACTTTTTTTATACCAGATTTCTTCAACAACGACTGAAGAAGGCTGTACCTTATAACAGAATGAAGCTCATGATTGTTGGAAACACTGGCAGTGGGAAAACTACCCTGTTGCAACAACTGATGAAAAGCAAACGAACCGAGTTGGGCTCTCCGAAAGCTACAGTAGGCATTGATGTAAAAGACTGGATCATTCAAGGGAAAGGCAAAATGAAGAAAGAGCTCATATTAAATGTGTGGGATTTTGGAGGTATTTCATGGGCTTATTGTCCTTTACTATTGTCTTTTCTCACATGTCAATACATTACTCAGTCTTAGAGTCAGCCTGTGGAAATTTGAACTGAGGACAGTATAATCACACAAACTTACACCTGAAGTCCAGTGACCACTTATAAATTAGTGACTTCTGTAAATTAGCAGCTAACCCCTCAAATTTAACATAAAGCCTCAGGAATGGCTCATCACAAATGTGGCCTGACCACACATTTCAACCATAGCCCTTAAGAATAGTCATTTCAAAATAGCAAGAAACAGTTTGTAATCACGAGAAGAGTCTTCCACTCAGCTCTGATTCTGCCTTTAATAGTCTGGGTCTCACTAAGCTCTACAGTATTACAGGTTTGTAAGGTCACAGAAAATAAAGCACTTAGGGAGAGTCTTTGAGCCTTGGATTTTTGGGAAACTTTCTAAGTTTGGGGTACTACCAAAACACTTCTAAAATTCAGGTCTATTTTAGGCTATAGAAAAGTTATTTTTAAACAGTGGACTGTCATCATGTAAATACAGTCTGTTATCATAATGCACAAATGAGCAGTATTCAAGCTGGATGTCCAGCTTCCATTGTGGTGTTAAATCATGTGAATTTAGGAGTCTTATTTTGAAGTTGCAGACAGGATAGGAGAAAGGGAAGGAAGAAGGTAGAAGGGAAGGAAGGAGTGAGGGAGAAATTCAGTATTGGAGTTTTAAAAGAATCATGACCTTTCAAGCTGTCTTTGCAGCAACTGTATTTATCCACTTGTTAAATCTTACACTTCTTGATTTAAAACTAGCTTACATGTTTCAACACTACACTTTAGTCAATAAGCTACCACAGAGTACCTACCTAAAACTCATAGTTATTATGGGTTTTCCATCAATTCAGAAAAATTTCTGCAAACATTAATTTCATTGATAAATTGGTGGTTCTGCTGCCTTTTTGTGATCTGAGGATGTTCCATGAAGGAAATACTGTTTCCATCATTAGGACAAGAAGAGTTCTACAGTACCCATCCTCATTTTATGACCCAAAGAGCTTTATATCTTGCTGTTTATGATCTCAGCAAAGGACAAGCAGAGGTGGATGCTATGAAGCCATGGCTTTTTAACGTCAAGGTAAGCCACACAGAGTGGAATTCCACTTTCCAGGGAGCTGTATGGGGGCAGCAAATTAACCACAAATATTTTTAGATAGGGGAAGAGGAAAAAAACTCTTCAGAAAATAAAAATTAAGATTAAACAAGAGCTGAAAATCATGTGTTGAATGTGAAATATTTTTAAACATACAAAGGCATGATCAGCACCATTTTGTACTTAAAATGGTACAGAGTTAGGTGCAAAAGAAGAGTTTGTATGTTCTGGCAATATTTTGAGTTGACTGATGATAAATCAATACAAGAAAGAGAATAATAAGAAAGGGATAGTATTAAAGGAATGATGAGTTAAACCTGCTGTTTTCTTTTACAGCAGTGTAAATTCTGATGAAATCAGAATTAGACTGATTTAAAACTGACTAGATGTAGGTTTTAAATCATGCTATTAGGTGTATGCTTAGCATCCTTTTCTTAATAGGAATGATTCCAGACCTATAGTAGGGAAATTGATCTAAGCATCAGCCTGTATATTTTTTCTTTGCTCTAAGTGTTTTATCATCGTTAGAGGGAGTCCCTTCGTGGGGAGTGAGCATTACTTGTCTTTTCCTTTTGATGGATGGTTAGCCATGACTAAGCAATGCAATCACATAAAGAGTTTTTATACCGATCCTGTTTGGTAAACTTGTCTTTTTCACTCTTTTCACCTTGAGAAGTGATGCAGGACAGAGGGTAGCAGTCACTTTAGTGTAGATAGAGACCATTTCTGACGTGTTCTCCTTTGCTATACAGTACTTGCTGATGTTTCATAGCTGCACTGTGCCAATGACAACTAAAAAGGTGACATTTCTTTTAGGTTTTCCATTTTGTTGGGTGTTCTTAACATGTCTCTCCTACTGTACTGACAATGCTGTTAATCTTCAAAGAATGAAATCCAGACCTACTCTGCTTCCCTTTAGAAAAAACTGATTTTTTAATATTTCTGTTTTGAAATAGACTGCTCTGTTGAAAAATATGTTTTAGATTTATAGGCTAATGCACCTTTATTCTTATCCAGTCAAGGCTATTATATGGGATTGCAGTTTAAACTTACTCTGAATAAAGACAAGAAATAGCAGATTTCAAATCTTAATTGAGAGAGGTATATTTAAAAAGGGAGAAACAGTTGCTTTTTTCATTTTATTGATTGTTTTGACTAAATTGCTCACATTTTGTGTGGATACATAACTCTAAAATCAACATTGACTATTGAGTTAATCAACAGTATGGATCTTACTAACAGGCTCGAGCTTCAACATCCCCCGTCATTCTTGTTGGCACTCATTTAGATGTTTCTGATGAAATGCAACGTAAGGCCTGCATGAGTAAAATTACTAGAGAGCTGTTGAATAAACGAGGCTTCCCAGCAATCCAAGATTATCACTTTGTGAATGCCACAGAGGAATCTGATTCCATTATCAGACTTCGGAAAATCATAATAAAGGAGAGTCTTCATTTCAAGGTAAGCTACATACTGTTTGTAATGTTGAAAACATTCTAGTTTTAGTTAACTGAATAAATTTTTAAATGTTAACACATAATTAAATACATTTTAGTGTGATAGTAAACTCATCTCGCCTTTATAAATTATGCACAGCAAAACAGTGAAAGAAAATCACCAGGTTTGTTTCAATTTCTTTTTCTACCCAAAAAAATCAACTTAGTAAAAATCCCAGCTAAGTTCTGTTTTCAAGCACTAAGGCCATAAATTGAATATTTAATTAAAATGGACCATCTTTTCTTACAAAGAAATTTCATTAAAACCTGGGTTTGTTGGGTGTGTTAAACATGTGAAATTACATGTTTGCATGATGTGTTAATAAGTGCAATAAGTGTTGCAAGATTTCAGGGGACCAGGAAGTATGATTTTGTGATTTCTGAAAACCAGCTAATTTTCCATCTACTGATTTCGTTTTACATAGCATGAAACTATTCCTAGAAAGAGGAAAGTGAATTAAAGCAGGAAAATAAGATCTTGTGAACTGAGTAATCCTCCTAAACTGGAGGATCTTCACTTGTAGTTCTGTTGTCTCCGAAGTCATCCTCCCCACTAAGTCACGTTACTCAATAAATGAGTGTTCTTGTTCCTTCTTGCTGCTACCATTGAGCAGACATACCCACCTTACAGCTTGGGTTTATTGTCTGCAATTCACATGAATAAATTAATACATTTAAGATTACTATGACTAATTTTACAGATCAGAGATCAACCAGTGGTTGGTCAGCTAATTCCTGACAGCTACCTGGAGCTGGAAAAGAGAATTTTGCTGGAACGCAAAAACGTCCCAGTTGAATTTCCTGTGATCGATCAGAAACGCTTACTGGAACTGGTGCAAGAAAACCAGTTACAACTGGATGAAAATGAACTCCCTCATGCAATTCACTTTCTGAATGAATCAGGTAAAATGCTATTTTCAATATATGTTTGTTAGCACTTTGTTGCAAATCTGCAGCAGACAGACTAGTACACATTTTTAAATCCTTCACAAGGTTGCCACAAAGTGGCGAGCTGAAGTGTCAGTTGGGTAATATTAGTGCGTTAAACCAGGTTGTGAGGAAGGGAATTCTGTGATATGAAGGATCACTACTGTAACAATTTATATCTCTTGCCCCTCCTTGAAAACATCGTACCTGCTTGTTAGACAGCACAGTTGCTGAAGAAATATGCAATTGTTCCAATAGCTCAAATAGAATATTGGTTAGAGGAATACATGTAACAGCTTATCTCAGTGCACTTCCTCAGATTAAGTAATAAACCACACAGAGCTTGGCAAAAAAGCAAGTCAGATTACAAATCTAATGAAAAGTCTGAAAATAAACGTAAAGCTGAGCAAACCGCGATTCCATTCTACTGCTCTGAGATACTGACATAAATTCGGTAGCTGTATTTATTATTCAAATTGCTTATGTCAAGTGAGGAAAACAGTCCAGAGTGGGGTGTTTACTTTGCTTAATATGGAGCTTGAGCGATGCATTGCTAATTACAGTATTCTTTATGCAGGTGTTCTCCTTCATTTTCAAGACCCAGCACTACAGCTACGAGATCTGTATTTTGTAGATCCTAAGTGGCTGTGTAAAATCATGGCACAGGTTAGACTCTGATTACTTTCTGTGTATGGATTCATGGTACATTTTCCCCTGTCTGAAGCCATTGTAACTTGTCAGTGATTCTTCTATCGGTTCATTTATCTAGAATTTTCTCAGGGCCCAGATTGTTTTATCCATCTCTGTTTCTGTTGCTTTCTGGGCAAGTAACTGTCTCATTGCTTCTCTGTTCTTTCACTGTAATGGCCAATATAACTTAAACTGCCATGGACAGAAGAATACTTGTAGAATAGAAAGACCCCATGGATTCAAAGTAGTCGTACAGTATGTTGCAACAGTTTGAGATGAAAGCTGGAACTTGGGTTAAAGCTGCAAGAAGGGGGGAAGAAGTGTCATTGGTATGGATGGCAGAGGAAAGTGAGTGATATGGATTCACAAGCTGGAATGGGAGAGTAGCAGACTGACTGCTTCAGTGAGACCATCACTGAAACACTGATCTGGAAACACTCTCAAAATTTATTATATATATTCAGATTTCCTAACCTCTGAAAGTTCATCTTTCATTCGGTGCAGGAAACTGGATGGAAAAAATGTGAATTTGAGTCTTTTCAGCTGATAGGATTAAGAGTGAGGAAAGACCTAGAAGATCACAACACACAGTGAAAGCCACTGAAGAATAGTAGCACAAAAGTGGCTTAGACAGGTTACATTCTGTCACTGCTATTGTCATGCTGTTCTAGCATTGTGGAAATGTTTGGTTTCACTGTGCAAGGGAGTCCGTTTCCAATCCCTGTCCTTCCTCCCAGAATATTAGGGCATACCAAATATTTCAGGGAACAAAGTTTGTCAGGAAAATACAATCTAATGATGAATGCCTACCTAAAATTGTTTTACTTTTTTTGAAAGATTCTGATGGTGAAAGTGGAAGGCTGTTCTAAATATCCTAAAGGAATTGTAAAGCGTTCAGATGTGGAAAAATTCCTTTTGAAGAAGAGCAAATTTCCTAAGATCTATATGTCACAGTACTTCAAGCTTCTGGAGAAGTTTCAGATTGCTTTGCCATTAGGAGAGGATCAGCTACTAATCCCAAGCAGGTAAGCAAAGAGTTAAACCCACAAATGACAGCCACAGAGATAGAGCAAAATAAAAACCTCCCATCAGGCTAACTAGTTTAACTGATCGTCAGAGCAATTTGGTGTATGAAAGCGTGATACATACTTTGTCTGTTACATTTTAGTAAATGCTTTTGGAAGAGGCCTGTTAAGCTGATCTTGTAACAGATAAAGCTTACATTTTATCAGCATGGTGGGTAAATGGAATCTATAAATGATAAAATGCTTTATGAGGATATTTCTTTTACAGTTACCTTCAAGACTACAGCAGGGAGATTATAATTTAGCCTCACATAGCAGTGTTGCCAGCATTACAGATATTTATTGCAATATAAAAGATAACCATGAAATTCTACGACCTGTTTGCTTGAAGTGAGAAGCACAGACAAGTTATTCATAGGCAGTATGTCTTCCAAACAGTGCAGATATTAAATGTGGTGACCAAAAAAAAAAAGCTTTAAAGACTTTGAATGTGGTGTTTGTGTTGTATCTGAAGCAGATAACACAGTTTCTCTGCCTCAGTTACAGATTTCCCTGATGTGTTTAATAATGCTATGGTCCTGATTGGGCTTTCTATGTCCTTCAAAGTCCTGGGATAGGAAGATTTTATCCTGTCTTATGTATGTCTCAGATTTTTCTCACATTTACATTGGATATCTAATGACTGTTGGTGAGGTTCTGATGGGTTTAAGTTACAGCAGAACTTCACTTTAGCACAACCAAGCAGAATAAGCAGATACACTATCTGTCAGCTCCCTGATCATCTGAATCATATATTCATTAATAAATATTACATTTTACATAATAAATAATATGTCATTAGTCGGTTTGGATAAAGTACATCATCAAATACTGACTTCATATTTTTCTTGTTTCAGTTTGTCTGATCACAGACCTGTTATTGAGCTTCCCCACTGTGAAAATTCAGAAATTATCATCAGGCTTTATGAGATGCCGTACTTTCCTATGGGATTTTGGTCCAGGCTGATCAACAGGTTGCTTGAAATATCACCTTACATGCTGTCAGGGAGAGGTACAAATCTTTATCTTCAAAAGTAATAGTGAGCATGTTTCCTTTGAATGCCAACACCTGCATGTCAGAGCTCTAATCCTCAACATTATTTTGCATTAGCTAATCTCTGACCACATCACAAATATGAGAAAAGGACAGTGGTCATTTTTGTAACTTAGAAATATCTAGGAATAGAGAGCACCTGATCTTCACAGTGGTGTGCAAAAGAAAGTGAAGGTTGTAAGCAACCTATTTCTCTCCTTCACATGCTAGACATAGAGGAAATCCGTATGTTTATGCAATACTGCTATTTGCTTCCACAAAGAATACTGGAAAGGATGTCTCTTCCCCACAGAAAAACTAACTGCTTTTCTTCAGGTTCATTGGTTCTCCCTTTATGAAAGTCTAAAAATAGAAGGAGGGGAAGTCATCTTTAGTTTTTTCCCAATAATTCTGTGCTTTGTGTAGACCTATCTGCTGAACTTTGCAATTTCATTCAGCTTTGTTTTCTTAATGTGTGATTTTTGAATGCTGCTGACAAGTCAGGTGTGAAAAATATGCATTGCTAATGCTTTACAAATATCATTCCTAACTGCCTGCTCTCCTGGCATTCAAATTTCTTCTGAGTGTTAAATTCTGGTTGCATCCTGCAATTTCATGAGTCTGTGACAGGAGAAAAATTTAAATAATTGGTTTTTTTCATTTATTGCCTAAGATATTCTGTGCTTGAACCTCAATGTACCTAAGCATTTCTGTAGTGCCTACCTGCCACATGACTTATCATCTGATTAAATATTTATAGTTTGTGGAGATATCTTATAAAACCAAGCACCAGTTAATACATATATTCAGCTTTTGTGGGGCTATGCTGCCTGCAAAGCTTTAGCCTTTATTTTGTTTGTTACTGGGGTAGGTATTATCCTACAATCATAATTAAACATTCAAAGTACTATGAATTATTCTGAAAATTTTGAAGCTGTATTTAAGATCGGATTTTTAATCTCATTTTGTACTTTCTAGAGCGAGCTCTGCGTCCCAATAGAATGTATTGGAGACAAGGCATCTACTTGAATTGGTCTCCCGAGGCTTATTGTCTAGTGGAATCAGCAGTATTTGACAACAACCCAGACAGTTTTCTGAAAATTACGGCGCCTTCTTGTAGAAAAGGTTAATTATCTCCGAGCCTGATTTTTGCTCCAGTTTGATTGCAGCTTGGCATTTTGGTCTGTTGTGCTTTTGCCTTTGGAATGCAGAGTTTATCTTTGTAATTAAAAGTATGGCAGATTGAGTTTGTAATTTCCCCTCTTGTGGTTTCTTAAAGGGTGCATCCTTTTGGGGCAAGTTGTGGATCACATAGATTCCCTTATGGAGGAATGGTTTCCAGGTTTGTTGGATATAGATGTATGTGGTGAAGGAGAAACACTGTTGAAGAAATGGGCTCTGTACAGCTTTCAAGATGGTGAAGAACACCAAAAAATACTGCTCGATGACTTACTTAGAAAAGCTGAAGAAGGTGTGTATTTATGCCGTTTGAGATATATAGAGGTACACCTGTATGTGGACAAATATTATGTGACATCCCCTCTGCAACATTTGGGTACTTCGTGTTATTTTAAAATGTTTCATTTCTGTAAGGAATAATTACAGTATAAGTCAAAAGTAAATTGTTCTTTTATGTAAGATCTGTCTAGTATATGTAAGTATAGAATATGAGACAGATTGCAGCTACTCTGTGTAGTCATGTAAAAATGGCAATAATGAAAAGGATCGTTTTGTCGTAATATTGAGAATGCAGCTTCATTCATGGAACTGAACCCAGCACATTGTAAAAGTGATACTTGATCTTTTGGTTGGATCATGTAGAACAGTAATTTAAAATGTAGTATTCAGGGTGGCATCCTACACACAGCATTCTTTCTTTTTACAGACAGAAAAATTATCTCTGGGTTAGTTTGGTGGTGTTATGTAGCAACAGTTTTTATCACATTTAATTGGTACATATACAGAACCTTGAAAATACTTAAACATGTAAGATCCAAGAATTTGAATGGCAAACTTAATTAGTATCTATGTGTGTGCATGTGTACATATATATATGTATATGCACACATATGAATCTAATTTTGGGTATGTTGGTCTTATGCTCTCACAGAGATCCATGTACCTCTCAGTGCCTTTTGAATGATGACTACCCTTCTTTTTTTTCATTTTCTTATTTTTTTTTCTTAGGTGACCTTTTGGTAAATCCAGATGAACCAAGACAGACCATTCCAATCGCTCAGATTGCTCCTGATCTGATATTGGCTGATTTGCCTAGAAATATTATGTTGAACAATGATGACCTGGAATTTGATGAAGCTCCTGAATTTCTCTTGGGTAAGCACTGTTTTGTAGAGTTGGTTTTTTTAACAGAGATTATGTAAACAAATCTACTGGAGTCAGTTCTGCAACAATTTAGGGATTTCTTTTCTGAAGAAATTTATTATTTTAAGGTTACTGAGTTTTTCATTTTCCATTAATTTGTATGCTACAATATTTTTTTTTATGTGTTTTGATTACTGATCATGAAGCTTAACACAGTAAATGATTCACACATTTTAAAACTGAACCTTTCAGGTTGGTTTTTTTTGAGAAATGGTTGTTGTCTCTTTGCTTATAGTAGTCTTTTCAATTTTATTGTTCAAAAGGTGATGGTGGATTTGGATCTGTGTACCGTGCATCCTATGGTGGAGAAGAGGTTGCTGTCAAGATTTTCAATAAACATACTTCCCTCAGGCTCCTAAGACAGGTAAGAAATATTGTCCTTTTTTCTGTAGTGCTGCTCTTGGGATGCCAACCCTAGCAAAGAGCTTTAAAAGTTTAAGTAAATTGCAACTCTTCACTCCAGAACATTCCCCAGTTTACTTCAGAGCCACAGAGGTTATGCTATTGGCATTATTTCATCTGATTTTACAATTTACAGGAGCTTGCAGTGCTTTGTCACCTCCATCACCCCAGTTTAGTGTCTTTGCTGGCTGCTGCAATCCGTCCCCGGATGCTGGTGATGGAATTAGCCCTTAAAGGATCTCTTGACCGTCTGCTTCAACAAGACAATGCAAGTTTAACTAGAACACTTCAGCACAGGATAGCTCTACATGTAGCTGATGGCTTAAGGTAAATGTGACTTCTGCATTGCTGTGGAAACACAGTAGAGCTGCAAATAAGTTATATTGCAAATGAAGGGCTTCTGATTTCTCATATCCCAAGCAGAATATTCCCTGGGTCAGACACATCTTTGTATTTTTATGGTCGATTAGCTGACATATAACACAGACTTTCATTGCCTGTGCTTTTTTCTGCTGACAAGTGATCCTGAGATTAGCTCAGCTGGTTAGAGCATGTTGCTAATAATACCGACGTTGTGGGTTTAATCCCTCTCCAGGCCATTCATGTAAGAGTTGGACTCGATGGTCCTTGTGGATCCCTTCCAACTGAGAATATTCAGTGATTCTGATTCTGTCATGCTCATATAAGCAGAAAAATTGCAAGAGCTTTAGGTGCAATTTCTATGTGGCTGTTGATTTTGTATTGAAATGTCAAAGAAATTAATTTAGTGCATTTCTGAAGTTCTGAAAGTCCCTGAATGACCTTGGGATCTAGTGCAGTGTGACTTTAAAATTACAAAACCTGCTAAGGGGCTCAGGGATCAATGAAACTTAAACTTCTAAGATTCAGTTTTCAAACTGCTGACAACTCTTCAAATCAGACTTGGTACTAAAATACTGCAATGTGTATGTGCCAGTAAATAGTATTTCAGAACACTTTTGAGTCATTATCCAGTAAAGGAGTGTCATGTTAGTGATGTTTGACATTTTTAACACAATAGTTCACATCTGAAAGCACAATTTACTGATGTGGGAATATTGCACTTGGTGTGTGTGTACAGATGAATCCCTGACTTATGGATGTTTTCAATAAATATTTTTTTGATTAATAGGTATCTTCATTCAGCAATGATCATC
Source organism: Pseudotriccus pelzelni (assembly GCA_035584735.1). Lineage (NCBI taxonomy): Eukaryota > Metazoa > Chordata > Aves > Passeriformes > Tyrannidae > Pseudotriccus > Pseudotriccus pelzelni. The sequence goes on along the minus strand of JAWMRA010000041.1, from coordinate 13,690,225 downwards.
TACCGCGATTTAAAGCCTCACAATGTGTTGCTTTTTACCTTATATCCCAATTCGGCTGTTATTGCAAAAATAGCTGACTATGGCATCGCCCAGTATTGTTGCCGAATGGGAATAAAAACCTCAGAGGGCACACCAGGTATGGAAATATGCTTTGATTTGTAGTTCATTATGTCCAAAAATAGCTAATATGATTTTTATGTAGTCTGTAAAAAATAACTCAAATCTATACTCTCTATTCAAAAGCACAACAAGTAGTCCTAATCATATTACAAGTTGTGGTGCCAGATTTATACCTCTTGGATTTTCTTCCTGTTCATGTTTTAACCCCTTTTTTTTAGGAGTATACTAAAGGTTTAAAAAGAGAACAAATGAAATTACATGCCTTCATCATCATTTTTTGCTGTCTTAATATGGTTACTGTGATATTGAAATTATACTGCTAACATTTATTGTTTTCATTTCCAGTAGTGCAAACATAGGCCTTAATGATTTTTAGAGGCAAGAAATACTTGCACTGTTCCCCGACTTTAGAGAGAATCTGTTAGCATTCATTCTAAAGCACTTCAACCACTCTGAAAAGTGCCTTTAGGTCTTTTAAATTGTGCATGAGAGTGTGACCTCAAGTGTGAAATGTTAAGCCCTCAGTAATGACTGCAGACTTGCCCTACATTTTCAGCATTCATTGATAAAGTAATTATTTTATATGTAATGGTGCAGGAGCTCTGTGATTGAGGTACTGTCCTCTTCCTTTATACTTACTGCTGGTATTTTTGGATGTCTGCCAAATACAAATTGCCAGCCCAGAAATAGTGTGCTGTTTTTGGTTCACTTCCTGTGACGTTTTCATCAATAATTTACTTTTAAAAGCATAAAGATGGCTTCATCTTGATAGGAACAGAACTATTAATGAATGATTTATTTGCAGGATTTCGAGCACCAGAGGTTGCCAGAGGAAATGTAATTTACAATCAGCAAGCTGATGTTTATTCATTTGGCTTGCTGCTTTATGACATTTTAACAGGAGGAGGTAGAATAATGGAAGGCTTGAAGTTTCCAAATGAATTTGATGAATTAGCAATTCAAGGAAAATTACCAGGTATGCCTTGTTTCTTAAAGTTTTAACATTTGTCCTGCCTCTTCCAAAAACAGCATCTCTTTTGAATTGTGTTGTATCTGACAGTGATCAGAGAAGGAAACTAAATAATAGCAATTTTTAGAATCTTCCCCTAATTTCGTATCATCTCAAAATTGTGAGAAATAGACATATATTCAGCATCACATTGACTATAATTCCATTGCAGTTTCAAAGAATCTAGCTAGTTCACTTCATAAAGAAATAGAGATTTTGTGTACTTCGGACTTCATCCAGAGCCAGCTAAAATGAGTGTTGCTGAAAGTACCATCTATAATGCATATCATGTACAAAGATAAACACAATTCCACTCTTGTTCTTTGATTGAGATATATTACATTAAGATATCCATTATTTAAAAGTTGTATATCTTCAAATCTTCGAAAAAAACCCTTGAATTCTTACTTTAAAAGAAAAAAAAAAAGCACCGCTACCTTAAAAGAGCTGCCACCCCTAAAGGTTTTAATTAGGAATTTCCTTTTAACATGTAAAGATGTAACATTCTTCATATTCCATCTGCATTACAACATGTAGTTGTTGACTGCTGGAAGGAAGATTAAACAGGATGTCAGGCTGGACATGATGTGGTCATCTGGACAGTGTAACTCAGTCTTTGGCAACTTCTACCAAAGTGTCAAGAGCTGCTGCATTTTTATGGTACTACAAGCTTAGTGTCTGGTGTGCTTATTTGTTACCTGGAATAGTGAATATACTCATGGAACATTTTTTTAGAAATGTTTCACTCCGTCTAGGAAAGAGCAGCATCACTTCATTTGGCATGGCTTCTCCATTACGAGAGACAAAGAGTTCATGCATTTTCAGCTCCTTAAGGAAAGTTGTCCAGTTCTAAGCACAGACAGTTTCAATGCCCTTCCCGAAGGGGATATCCCAAGAACTGATGGCTAAGTATCTCTTGAGTGCAGCTGTCCATTTGACTGTGTTATGAGCCATATGAAATAATCAGAAGTACTACTTTTGGAGGATAGTACAGTTCCATCTGTGCACATGCTCGTCATTTCTGTATTTCCACCAAAAGAAGGGCCAGCTGATCTCACAAGTAAATAGTGCCTATTGTTTGTTGAACTATGTTCATTTGCAGGTATTTATCATTAATGTTACATCTGTCTAATGTAGGACTGGATTATCTGCTGTGGATTGTGATGAACTAAAAGAAAAGCAATACAGGCACCATTTTTCATGAGTGATTTGTTCTTAGGCCAGCACCTGTAGTCATAAGATATGTATTCAAAGCACTGAGTGGGAATTTGAACTTCCATGTTTCACGACTGCTGTATGGAGTGGTTTATCTAATTGCTGTGTGTTTTACTGGAAATTCATCTGTATTCCATATATTATGCCCAAATACAGAAGAATAAATGTGGATAAAAGTGTTTACAGCAATTTGAAAGACTAGACTGACATGACACGTCCTTGAATGGTCAGAATTGATCAAAACACAACCCACACATATCTGTGATTCAGTCCCAGGTATGGAGACATTAAAGAAAAAGATAAAGCAAAATCCATTTGCTTTAACTGCTATTAATGAAAAGGACTGTAGTTTTAACATTTCATGCTCTAGCATTTAATGGCAGATGAGCAATTCCAAGCTGTTCATGCTGACATTTTACCTAAGAATGTGATATTTCTTAAAGCAGCTCGGGAAGAAGTTAGATGAATTCTTAAAATATAAAGTTACTCAGACCTATGGTAAATGCTGGTTAAGAAGTTATCTAATTTTACATTTTAGATCCTGTAAAAGAATATGGGTGTGCCCCCTGGCCGAAAGTTGAGAATTTAATTAAAAAATGTTTGAAGGAAAACCCTCAGGAACGGCCAACATCTTCCCAGGTATTGTTTACTGTATTTATTTATATTTTAATGACAGATGATACTACAAAGTTGTGCTTTGTGAAAAGAAATGGGACATTAAGTTAGTAGGAGGAAAAGAGTTTTTTCTGTTGTTCTTTTCTGAAGTGGAAACAGACATGAAATAGTGCCTCCTCTTGCCATCCAGAATAAACTGTTCCATTCAAATCTATCAACCACTTACTCTAGCCTGCTGTTTTCCCCTGTGTTGCTGTATAGTGATTGTACTGAAACACGGTTTGGGTTACTTCTTGGTCTCAGAGTGTCTCATACTAGAGCTGTGCAAAAAGGACTTTGTTCTATAGTATCATGCAGCTACATGCTGTTCCATGCATGTGAGAGAGGAGCAGCAGTGTGGATCTGAAACCTGCTGTCTGTTATCACACATCGCCTTGCTCACTGAAATGAGTTTTCAAACATGCCTTGATCTCACTGCTTAGAGTTGCTCAGTGCCCAGAAATTGCCCATTAGTAGTGGCAATACAGATGACCAGGCTTGCTGAGATACCGTGCCCATATTGCATAAAATTATCCATTGCTTATTATTTATCGCTGTGCAAGCCATTGTTGTGACCCTGTGCATGCTGTGGCTTTCTTTGTAGGTTTATGAGATGCTGAATTCTGCAGAGCTTATCTGTTTGATGAGGTACGTCTCAATACCCAGCACATCTACAGCAGAGTGCATGGTAGCTGCCAATCAAAGCTGCAAGAAGGCAGGAGTCTGGATAGGCAATGGGAACACAGAAAAAGCACAACTTTCATTTGTTAACCTGAATACAGATGGACATACTTGTGAGGTATGTGGGAAAGTTGCCATTTATTCTATTTTTCCTGGCACCTAGATGCATTTCAAAAGCAGGATATTACTTCTGCAAAGCTAAGCTTTGAGAGAACAAATCTCATAAGTGAGTCATTATTGTATCCATGAAATAAAGTAGAAAAGCAGTTGCTTTTTCCTCTCTTCCTGCCATCTAGACTGAAGTTTTTCAGAATACTGTTTTTTGCACTACTGGATAACTTTCTTCCACTAAGGTGGAAGCTATTTCTAGTATGGAGGCCAGAAAAAGGAGCAGTAGTTATGCAACCCTTCATATCCCTACCTCCCATAACAATCCAGGTAGTCTCTTAACAATTCCTCACTTCCCGTGAATGCCATCTCCTTTGTGTCACTTTGGGTGATGCCCTCCAGTTCTTTTAATGTGGTTTTTGTACGTCTCAGTGCCATCAGAAAAGGGCAAGTGTTTTACCCAGGCTGTGATGAATATGTGTGCCAGAACTGAGCGTGACTTATCATCAAAGATGTTTAAGTTCTATTTCCATCTGCCATCTGTTGACCATGATACATCTGAGTTGGTAGCTTTGGTATGAATTATGTGGTTATTCTTCTGAGATTAAAATAAGAAAAAGAAATGTTCGGCCAGTACTTTTACTGTTCACAATTAAACTGAATGTATATTGCATTGTACTTCCATTTGCTTAATTCTCTCATGGCTTTGAGACCTTGATTAAAATAGAGAGAATACTTTTTTCCAGCATTCAGTTGAGAGATATTCCTCTGTACTCTTTGCGGGGTCCTTCCCAGCACTTTGAAGATAAATGGCACAGTTGAAAATGTGTTCTGCTCCTAGGGCATTAGACTTCTTAAAGGGAAGGTTAGACCTTTGGGTCTTTCAAAGGTCCAACAAGATTGTACTTAATTTTTCTCACCAGTAATTTACCCTTACTGAAATTATGACCAGGGGTTTTTTTCTTCTTTTTTTCTGACTCAGGATATTGCAGATAGTAAAATTATAAGTTTGGCCTTAGTGACTCTTCCTACTGAGAAAGAAAACTGGATTGTAGCAGGAACCCAGTCTGGTTCTCTATGGGCAATTAACACAGAAGATGAAACAAGAAGGCATCGTCTGCAGAAAATGTCAGATTCCATCACTTGTTTATACTGCAATTCTCTTTCAAAGCAAAGGTATAAATGAATTTTAAATATTTGGGATTACATTTTGAAAATAGTACTAAACAAAGATGTTCATAAAATTACATCTGTAAACTGTGCTGCTTTGTTCAGACAACTGCTTATTTTGCCTGTGTTTCCGCCTAATTTTACAGCCAGCGTAGCTGGAGACTACACAGCTGATCACAGGGATTGTGTTTGCTTTTACTGTTTAATTGAATACTTGAAATACTAGAGACTTCTTGTTCATTTTTTTCTTATCTGATTAAAACATTTCTAGAATTCATTATTTTATTTTATTTCAGCAAACAGAAGAATTTCTTCTTGGTAGGCACAGCTGATGGCAGACTGGCAGTTTTTGAAGACAGAGCAGTAAAGGTAGACTTGTTCTTTGCTGTTCTACAAAGTGCTATCAGGAATATCTAAAGCAGCTACCAACAGTAGCTTTATTTCATTTTTGATTGCTTCTCGAAAACTAAAAATAATTTTCTCCTGCAGTCTTAGAGGAGCTGCACATGTTTGAATGAGTAGAAGTAAGAGGCAGAAAATTCCTTTAAAAGGCCTGGCAAACTACCTGGAGACTGACATTAATGGATGTTCTTAAGAATATTCTAACCATTTTAATCTCCTTTATTTACTGTTGCTCTAGTTCCTTTTTCTTCTCATTTAGTAAATTTTCGTAGAACCGCTATGTTCAAAAAGAAAGTGTTGTTTAGGTTTTCTGTGAGTCAGAGTTCTTCTCGCAGAACAGATGAAGAAATACTGGGAGCTGCTTATATCCGCTGGTTCCTGAGGGTTAGGTCCTGAGCATATGCAGTTTAGAGCAGTTATGGAATTGCAGTGCACTGCAGAACTAGAATATGGACCAGTGTGGGATGTCTCCAAAGATACAGATCTGATTTTCCATCCAGTTCTTTAACTGCTCCAGGGCTTGCAGAAAGTGTCAGTCCCTGTTCTGTCCTGTTTCCACTCACACAGGCTGTTCCCCTATGAGACATCTGTAATGGGAATATTTTCAGTCCATAACATTCTGGAAGTGTTCTGAACTGTAATGGGTCAGAAAATCTGGATGTATAAACTTAACTCAGCAAGGCTGTGTGGCCTTGTTTTAGCAGTTTCTGAGTGTCTGCATCCTCCTTGTTTCTAATGCAGAGTGTATTTTTTCTTGCAGTGTAAGGGTGCTACACCTTTGAAGACAGTGACTATAGGAAATGTTAGCACACCACTGATGTGCTTAAAGGAATCCTCATGTTTATCTGAAAAAAACGTAATCTGGGGAGGCTGTGGAACAAAAATCATTGCCTTAACGAGTGACTTCTCTGTTCAAAAGCTCATTGAAACAAAGACAAGTCAATTGTAAGTTTTTCTTATAGGTGATGTTACTTGGTACTTTTGTTGTTTTCGTTAAATATTTCTGACAGAACTTTGATGCAATGTCTTGTTCTAGAGCTCGTTCTTTGAGTTTGCTTGTTTCTGTTCCTTTCCTTCCATAATACAGATGGAATATCAGTGAGTCGTGTTGAAAGTATTCACTGCTGCTTTTAAACAAGGGTTACCCATTTTTACTCTATAAAAGATTTATGAAGTCAGTATCTATTCAGAAAATGTATTAATGCAACTGATCAGTTTTTCTCCTCCAATTGCATTAGTCCAGGCCTTGTTTGCTTTATTTAGAATTATACCTACATACTTAGCATAGTTATTTGTCCTTCCATGTTTGTCAGTATGATATGTGTGCTTATCTTTGCCCTATATATATTTAATCATTTATGATTGCTGACTTCTCACTATTTAGAAATTATTAACTGATGCTTTTGGACTATTTGATGTAATTCTCACATGGACAAATCCTGCTTTGAAGTTAAGGGGAGTTTTTCCAGAGCAGGGAAAACAGTGTTCAATGAGAAAGATTTATTAATAGCCTATGAGCATTAATGCACCTCCGAGGATATCGTCAGCCCAACTCTGTTACTCGGAGAATTGATGTGAAACTGTAGCAAGATTATAGCAAAGCCTTTCAGTTGTATCTTATCCCAATTTAGTTTTAAGGCTGAATGGTTCTCCAAGAGTCAGAGGGAAACTAACCCCACTCATAATAGTCAAGTTTTTCTACCAGGTATTTTCTTTGTAGCTAACAGGAGTTCTTCTCTCTCCTAGGTTCTGTCATAACGCTTACAGTGATGCAAACATTATTTCAATAGCAATAGACAAATCCATCTACTTGGCAAAGAAAAACAGCCATTTTGTGGAAATCTGGGACAAGAAGACGGAAAAACTTTCTGAACTAATTGACTGCGCACATTTTCTTAAGTAAGTGTTTTATTGCAGATTGTTGGCCTGATGGATAGAAAGCTGAATCTCAGATTGCCTTCTGTAGCATGGTACCTTAACCTGCCAGAGGTAAGGGATTTGCGCAGCTCTTTGAGGAAATGTGGATTTCCTTTCCTCTCTGTTGGCCCAAAACTTCAGAGTATTCCATGCAGAATCCCAGTTTTTTAAAACTCATATATTTCACAATTTCCCTGGTATCTAGAAGACCCATTTAACTCAAGAAAGAAGAAAGTCTTTTGCTGTCCTTCGGGTCCTAATGCTTTTACATGCAGGTACTTCCTGCATCCCTAGATTAAGAATGTCTGATCTCCCCGGTGCACAGATTCAGTAGGAGATCAGAGTTTTATTAACGGTGACAGTGATTTTCATTTGCATTTAAATTGTTCCTCTCCCTTAATGTTCCACATCCATTTTTTTATAGTGAGGTTGAGAGCAGGTGTAGGTGTGCTCTTCCCACTTTGCAGTGACATTAATCAGAAGGCAGAGAAGTATACCTGCCTTCTATTTATGGGCATTATGAAGCTGACCAGCTGGCTCTTAGACATCCAGTAGTTCTCATCCCAGTTTGTTAGCATGAGATTTTTGTTGCTTGTCTTGATGAATGATTGTTTAGAAGTCTGGTATTGAGGCAGTCATTTTATTAGTTGTGGAATAGTGTGCCACCAGATTTCAATACAAATTCTCTCCATACTGATAGGAACAAAGTGGAAAAACTAAATAAGGAATCAAAACATAAACTGGCTTATTCTGGAAGAGTGAAGACAATTTGCCTGCAGAAAAATACTGCACTGTGGATAGGGACAGGAGGAGGACATATTTTGCTGCTTGATTTATCAACGCGTCGTCCTGTACGGGTTATAGACAACTTCTGTGATTCTGTTAGAGTCATGATAACTGCTCAGCTGGGTAAGTAAAGCCATTCAAATGACAAGTGCTTTGAGTCAGTGCCAAGTTTAGGTGTGCTGTGTTCTGTTTGTTGTGGTCTTCCAGGAACAAATTAGCATTATCCGTGATTTGTTCGTTCATTTTGTTCCGCTGCTGTCCTCTCCAGTCCGTGTCCGACACTCGGGTGTTAGCTGAACACCAGCAGGCTGAATACCTGTGCCCACATAAAGCAACAGCTCTTCCCTGCCTTGTCGCTGATCAGCACATGGACAGACCCCCACTTCACTGCATCCTTGTGCCGTGTTTCAGCACACACCATCCTCTGTCCCTCAGTCTTCTCTTACACAGATAGCCTGTGTTCTTTCTCCATCCGAAGTGTTACGCTTCTGGCTCCACTCTCTGTGGACCATGTTAGATTTTAATAATTTTTCCTTAATTTCTTATTGCCTAGTTTACTTCTCCCATCCTTATTCAGGGATGGTTCTTTTAGATTTGGGTCACAGGCAGATCACAGAAAAGCTGGGCAAGTCCTACACATCTGAACTCAGGGTGTGGACTTGAACAGATGTGCTGTTCCCATCAGGGACAGCTGTTTTGAACTGCTGTAGGCAGACAGGAGTTGTGGGGTTTCAGTGGTAGCCACAAAGAGCCAGAGGAGTGTAGTTGATTATGGGGTACTCCTTGGCTCTTGTACCTTCCTTCACCTGTGCACTTTCCTGCATCTCTCCCAAAAGTAATAAAGCCCATATCGACTCAAGTTCTTGGTACTGCAGTGGGAATACACTCAAAATGCACATTATTTCAAAAAGTACTTTGTGGCACAACATGTGGATTCCCATCACTTTACAAGCGTGCTTGGCCCCGGCAGATGAACCTTAGGATTAAAGGGTGGGTTCAGTTCCGCGCACACTGTGTCTCACCTAAAAAATCCAATGCGCAGGCTGGAAGGTGTAAAGACCTTCCCCGGTTCTTCGTTCGCGAAGACTGGCCATTTACTTTACACTGAGTTTTGAAAACAACTCTGGAGTTTCCCTATCAGTGTGATTTAAAGTGTGTTTGCTGTAAAAAAACCAAAAAAGACACTGAAGCTGTTGCTGTGGAGTCAGAAGCACACTGTAATCCTGCTAGCAAGGTTGCAGGCTGTGTATGTTTTCTCATTACCATCATGAACTTACTCTGGAGCTGTTTTTTCCTTTCTGGCACCACAAGAATCCGTAGACTGCAGTTAGTTCATAGTGCTGGGGTTGTGTGAGTCAAAAAAACCTCCGTCTTCCTCTGACTTGCCTTTGCCTGAGACAGCAAGTTTGTACAGTCTGTTCAGTCCTCAGCTGTTATGCCCAGCATTTCAGTCCATCTGGTCCTGATATCTACAGTGTTAGCACTATAAAGGGACATTTTATTTTTAGCATTTTGTAAGTAATAGTTACTATAAAAACATAATTTCTGCCTCACTTATCACTGTCATTGATAGGGAGAGCATAGAACAGTACAGCATGATTTAAAAAGCTTTGAATCTCAGTCACCTCGACATTTTTAATCAAAATTTTATGTTTGGAAAAATTACTATTCAGGAAAAGAAGTTTAGCTGTGCTTGCACAAATCTCAAGACTGGCAAATAAGATTGATATATGCAGTTTGATGGGTACTTTTTTCTTTTGATCGTCTTTTCACAGCAATTATTTATAAGGATTGGGTATTTTTTCCTAAATTCAAGGCCTTGGTTTCTACTGGGATTTTTACTGAATTGGTGAAAATAGCACTGAGCAGTTCTGCAACAGAACCACTTTGCTTCTGTGAAATAAGAGAAGATAAATGGAAATATTTTTGTATGAAATAGCTTCATTTAAGGTTAAAATATATTATGTCAATGAGATATAAATATTTCAGGAAAAAAAGATTGCCCCACTTTGAGACAATAATTTAATCTGTGGTTCATATATGAATATGAAATATAATTTTCCAATTCTGTCACCTAACACATTGATCTTTAATGGACATGAGACTTCCCAGAGAATAATTTATATGTAAATCTGTAGTTCATTTTGCAAGTACAAATTTAGACTTCTATATAGTAAGACAGGACTCAAATGAAAATAAGAAGATACTCAAGTTCCAATCACTTTTGTAAGGAGTATGGATAGGTCTGGTTGCAGAAAAAATTTAAGTCATGAAAAATCTGAGCATGGAGGATGTGGATGGTTCCCACCATCCCTCATCTACTGTAACCAGTCTTTTTTTGCATTATTCAGTAGGCACTTCCTTATGATCCATCCCCTATTTCCACTTCCCTGCTCACTCCCACCTACGTGCCATCGTTAGTTCAGAATAGTTCTACTCAGTTTGTGTCATATTTCATGGGTTTGTTTTCTTCATAACCGAACCGATAACTGGTACTTTCTGCCGTGCACTGGGACTTCATTTGCCACCTGTCCCTTTGCCGTGACATTTGTTTCCTGTGACCCTACTACCTCTGCCTGTGCTATATAACAGGGTGCTTTGTCCTTGGCCTTGTTCAACAGGCTGGTCGGCTGATCTCGTGCTTCAGCCTTGGAACCCACATAAACCCTGACAGTAAATGGAGACATGAACTATATTGTCTTCATGTCTGGGTTTGTCATGGTCAGTGATTTTGAATAAAGGGTCCTATTGACTGAGCTCTGCTTTCTGTCCTCTTAGTGCCGTGATGCCATCTACTCTTTCTGACCTTAAATTAAGAAATTCCCATTGAAACTAAAATTTGTCATTTTATTTCTTTGAAATAGGGAGTCTCAAGAATGCAGTCCTGGTTTTGGGATATTGCTATAAAAGTGATACCGAAGACAACAAATATCACAAAGGTATCTGAACTGTGTTTTATTAATTTGTATTAGTGGAGTAGACACTATTGAGTTTGTGATCATCATTTGACATAATGTTATTGAAACATTATTATTAAATAGTTTTTATTTTCTTTTGTATATCTGGGCTCCATACAAACTGACAGTAACTCCAAAAATGGACCAGAGGAAGCTACTGTTTCAGTATATAATATAATTTGTTGGGACACTGTATTGGAGAGTAAATGTCATTGCCTAGTTGGAGAATGTATCAAATGGATTTCCAGAGGGGTCTGTTCTAGGTCAGGAATCCTCAATGTTTTTATGAGAGATGTGGCTGAAAAAACAATAATGTTCTTTTCAGATCTGCAGACAACTCTTAGCTGAGACACAAGCTCACTGGAGGGCAGGATTAGAACTCAAAGTGACCTTGACAAATAGAACAAATGGTCTGGAAGGAAATAGGATACAATTCAGTAAGGACAAACACAAGACCTTTTACTTAATTAGGAATGATCCGTTGTGCCAACACAAGGAAATGACCAGCTTAAACAGCAGCGCTGCAGAAAAATGGTTATAATTGATAGGAGGCTGATCATGAGTCAGCCACATCACGTGGCTGCAGAAGAGACAAGCACCACTCTCACACCAATTAAAAAGTGCTGTCTGTAAGACATCAGCTAATTCTTACACTCTGCTCAGTGCTCATATGGCCTCTGCTGGGGGTGCGTATCCCTTCGGGAGATTGCTGAATGATCTGGACTATTTGGAATAGGTCTGGTGGCAGAAAAAATTTAAGTCATGAAAAATCTGAGCATGGAGGATGTGGATGGTTCCCACCATCCCTCATCTACTGCTCCTCTGGACTATTTGAAATAGTCCAGAGGAGAGAAATGCAACCCGTGAGGAAATGTCACGGGAAGTTTAGTTGGTTAATATAAATAAAGCTTAGAGAGGACATGATAATAGATTTCAAATATATAAATAAAGAGCGAGGGAATAAAGACTTGTACATATTCCCTGTGGGTATGATAAGAACTAACCAGTTTCTGTCACAGCAAGGGAGATCAGCTCAGACACTGGTAAAAGGTTCCTGACAATTAGGACAGCAAAGTGCTGGAAGATAAAAAAACTCCATCTTTGGATTTTTCTAAGAACAGTTACAGGTGGTGCTCTGATCAATGCCCTTCTTCACCTTTATCTCATGCCAGTTTCAGTGACTCCTGAAAATGTGGCAATGACAGGATAAAGTTAAAGGTGGCAAGTGTAGATGAGCTGACAAATAAAATTAGACTAAAGCTTAGAGCACTGGGGTTTATGTTATGGTATTCCCCAATTCCTGTTACCATGAGAACACTTACTGCCTTTTTAGCATTTTTGTTTCGTTTAAGAGTGACAGTAATTGTAGAGAGGAATGAGAGAGTCCCGGAATCCTTGGGACCTTGGTTTGTGAGCCCCTACTAATGCAGGTGTTCTCAATTATCCCTCTCCCACTAAAAGCACATGCTTAATGAACATGAAGGCACATGCTTAATGAATAAAGAGTTGTTTGGATGAATGGAGATTGAAGAAATGACCTTTTCTGAGAATATTCACTAGCTTATGAAATCAGTTTTTAGTTAACAGTGAATGGGATTTGAGTCTCATAAGCATTTAAGGTCTGTCTGCTTGGGAAAACAGAGATGAAGTTTTATGCAAGCACCTCAGTACAGCTGCATTAGCTGTAGCTCAGGTCAGTACCTCATGGCCCACAGGCTCCAGAAATGTTTTTTCAAGTACTTTTAAATGGGGTACTGTAAATTTAGGGACTGGAATCCAAACCATTGTGAGTACAAGAAAAAACAAGCAAGTACAAACAGTTTGTAGACTATGACTGCATTATCTCACACATGAAGTGTCATGTAACTTGTCTTCCAGGTCCCAAGGATCCTGCTTCATTGACTGCATTTACAAGTAATTAAAAATAAGCAGATAGGCAAAACCACTGGTAATTATGCAACAATTCATCTCTGTTGCAGTTTTCAAATTTTCTTTGTTTTTTTCCCCAGAGTTACAATCCTGTGTGTCAGTGTGGGATATTAACTTGCCCCATGAAGTGCAAAACCTGAAAAAACATATAGAAATGAGACAGGAACTAGCAGAAAAAATGAAGAGCTTTTCCTTGGACTGAAAAGTCACCCTGCAAGTGCCATACTCTTTTCTAGTCTTCCATCCTAATGTACTGTGCAATAATTACAACTTCTTGCTATTGTTTTGAACTGAAACCAGGAAGAAAATTGCCATGAGAGTATTTATAGGATACCAAGAAGAAAGAAGTTATGGGTAGTATTTGAAAGGACAGAAAACGGTTGAGAATTTCTGAATCTAAAATGCTATCGTGCATCTGTTGTTTACTTGTGAAGTTCTGCTCTCAGCCACTACGGCTCAACTCCAGTATAACGTTGTTCATCCGGTTTTTGATCCCAGCTAAACTCGGAATAAGCCAGGAGATTATAAACAGCTCTAATTTACTTCATTATCTCCACTGAGTTGACTCTCTAATAAGAAGCCAAATTGAAGCCTCTGTGTGTTAAGTGCAGTTTGCATGTATGAGCTTGCTCTTATGATTCATGTTTTAGTAGTCAGTCAGAGCTCATGACCCTGAGTATATGAAAAAAACATTATAGTTTATCTAATAGGATTTAAAGGAATATGTAGTGACTACATTACTCTTTGAAAACAACAGGCAGAATACTCTTTATTTCTTCCATGTATAATTGACTTTTTTTTTTCATTATGAACAGAAAAAGCCCATTGTGCTACAATAGAATAGCTCAGAATTTAAATGCACTGACAGGCTTCTGCAAGTTGGTGTCCTCTTGCAGTCCTGCAGTCTGCCTGGTCCTAGGAGATGTAGTCACACTGCTGGGAACGTTACCATTCGCACTGATCTCTTGTGCAGCTCACTTGGAAAAGCAAGGAGAAAGCACGAGGTGAAAGCTCTGATCCAAACGCTGCTCTGACTTGTGCCACACAGAGAGCAGCATCCTGCTGTTGGCACACCACTGGCTCTTGGTCCGACTTGCTCGTTCTTACCTCAATCTGAAAACAAAAGAGAACTTTCACTTTGATGTTTTGAACGTGCAAAGTTTCCACTTATTAATTCTTGGTTTAATTTATATTGTTATTTTGGGGGGTAATCAGGGGAACCTTGAGGAGTGTAAGAATTGGCTGCCTCTGGCAAATTTGTTGCTCCACATTATCATTCAATCTGCTGCTCTCTGGCTGTAAGTCCAAGCTGCTGATTGCAGCCAGCACTGACCTGCCCTAAGGAAGTGCCTTATTTCTGTCTGTCTGAAGACAGACATCAGTTTATTTTTTTGATACCAAAAGAATCTACAGGGTGCTCCTGAAATCTCAAGGAGTGGAGTATCCAGAGTCATTCCTGAGTCTATGGAGCTGAACAAGGTTGAGCAACCAAAAAGTTATCAGTTTTTTGTTGTTTTTTTTTTTCTAAGAAAATAACATACTGGGACAACACCACTTTTTGTGTCCAACTCCGCTATTGTTCTATTTTCTGTCATTTTTGGAGTGCATACTCAGGATTCCTTTCAGATATGCATTCCAATTTTTATGTGTTCTTGTAATCTGCATACTGAGAATAATTTGCTATTTATATGGGATTTTATAACTCAAAAAATATATATTATAATGAATAGGGTTTTTTTAAAAAAATATATATGCATTGTGATTAAGTTTATTTATATGTCATTTTGAAATGTAAGCCTTAAACATTTTTATTAAAACTGTGCTTTGTTAATAACCTGTCTACTTTCTCACCACTGAATTTTCAAGGAAAAGCTTTTGTGTGCAGCTTTTTTGGCATTTAATTCCTCAGGATGATGCAATATCCCAGTTCTGTAGGTGGTATTGACACAGCTGCATTTGCACTTGTGCTCTGTCTTCCAGTGCGTCTTGAGCCCTTTTCCATTCTGCAGTTTGTCTTCCACTTGGTGTTCCATGCGGCCTTTTCCCAGAGGTGCGGGGAGACCTGTAAGCAGTACTGTCCCTGTGGTCACTCCTCACCTCTCCAAGGCACTCTGGATAAGAATGATCTGAATCAGGACAGGTATTGGGTATTAAAGGAGGGCAGAGAACAAAGAGACAATGGCAACCAAAGGAGAGTCAGGAGCTCATGGCAAACCTGACTCAACTGACCACTGTGGTGGGAGAGAAAGATTTGGTGATGGTGTAAGCCACGGGGGCTGTTCAGCAATGCAGCACTCACTGCCATGGGGCACAGTGATCCAGCTGCACCCTCGTCCCACGCGTCTTAGTACTGGAAGAAAACGAGAACATCCTGCGTTGGTGCTTCTTGTTAGAAGTGCTCAGGGACTGGCATCACTCCCAGCTGGGACCTGCCACCAAGGGGAAGAACAGTACCCCTGGAACCTGCACTACAAGGAAACCGTGTCCAAGAAACATCTCTACTGGCAAACTATAAGCAAAGAGGAAAAAAAGATCCATAACTTCATGTTCACTCTGGTTTTAGTGGAGCTGTTTGCAAACCAGTAGAAGCTGATCACGTAAGAGGACAAGCTGTATTTGCTGTAGCTTCCTGTGTACTTAGGATAATATCCAGCACCTGAAAACAGAGATGGCCATTATTTCAAAAAGGGACTGTTTGCTCCTGGGAAACGAGCATGTGGTGGGGCTGTGACTGAACACCTGAGCTGGGACAGGTGATTAACCCTGTGTTCCTCAGTGCAGCTAAAGGGTACTGGGGTTTAAACCTAAAGACAAGGAGAAAAACTACAGAGTGAGCTGAATGCTTGATTAGATACCAATTTGTTTGGTTTGTTTTAAACTGCTCTTTCCCTCCTGTGCTGCTGACTTTAATTAGAGTCATTCTTTTTTATTGGTTGCTTGCTCTGGCAGATTACATATGCAGATTCACCTGTTCATTAATTTTAACCTAATTTCTTTTACAAGCAGTTCCTGGTCAATCCTACTGTAAACAAGCCTGATTAATGCACTTTCTGTATTATATCTGGATTTCCTTTTACTCTGAAATGTCATACTGTCTCTTGTGTCCCATATTATTACCCTCTTACTTCTTCATGCACCACTTGAGGGCAAAACTGGGACACATAAGGGAGGAGAGAGAACGAGGCCTCTTAGGTGTGGCTTGATCCCCAAACATGGGCATTTATCATTACAGCCACTTACTAACTATCCCATCCACCTGCAGCAAGCAAGACAAATAATCCATTCTATAATGAACACTTCACATACCAGGGACATGAGAAAGTAAGAAGGGAGAAGAATGAGTCTCAGTGCATGAGAGAAACACAGTGACAGTCATATTTTTCTGTCTTTCAAGCAGAAAAGCATATGAATAATCCCTCTTCTCATTTTTTGCCTTTTAAGTCATTCATTAAAAGCAATCTGAGAACAGCCCCCCTTACCTGCCTTAAGAGAACCAAATTTTTGATCAGAACTAGCAATTGTTATTTGTGTCTCTGTTCTTTGTCTATATTATTAACTCATCCCAGGACTCTACTGACCTGCAGAGTCCCTTATATAAACCCTCCTTCATGGCCTTTGAACAAGTATAATTCATTGGCTGGCCAGCATTCCATTTTGGTAACTTTTCCAAATTTTATTTTTTTAGTAGGCCTGTGTCTTTGTAACAATTAGTTTATAAATACAAAGTGGCATAATCATATGAAAATGGAGAATCATAGTTATTGCATATCTGTATTTTAAAATTAATGATTTTAAAAGGAAAAACCTGTAAGATGTATTACTGTTGTATTAGTAAAGGGAAACCTCACTTACCAAAGATTTAGAAGTGAACCCAAGTGAAATTTCTAGCAGGAATCTTTCAGCTTCAGGAACGTGCTTTGCTGTATCAGTGAGCTGCACAGGCACTGGGTGAGGACAGCTCTGCCTCTAGCCGTAGGTGCCTCAGTAAGACTCCTCAATACTTACATTAGTTTTTGTTCAGTTAAGTAGTAGAATTACAAGAATGATCAAACTGCAGGGTAAAAAAACTGTTTCATGATGACCTTATGCTGACTGGTACCTATCTTTAAATGGATTACTTGTACAGAGCAGTAAACTGAAATTATTTTTTAGAAGTTATTAAAACTTACGATACAATAATAGATATATTAAAGAATAGTATTTTTTAATTATCCTAATATGACTCTAGTAAAAACAAGATGAAAGTAAAAAAGCAAGCAAACACCTTTTCTTTTTTTCCTTCTCCTCTGCGTTGCTTTGCTTTTTCTGCTGCCAGAGGTTTGTTAAGCCCTGCAGTCAGTCCCCACAAAGGTTGTCACTAATTACTGAGGGGAGACTTAAAAATCGATGTGCTCTCTCTGGCGTATGCGATTATTTACTTCACTTCCACCACAGCCCATTAGTGTCACTGACCTGAAAAGTTAAAGCGGACAGAAAAGGGGAAAGAAGCTAAAACCTTCTTCTGTGGCAGTATCAATTTTCTTTTACTGAACCGGTTTTTTTCCGTGCTTTTACTGAGCTCCCTCCTGGCACTGCAGGCCGTGCTTTTCCCGTGCCAGCTCTTGGCAGTGGCTGCTGCCGGCACAGCCGTGCCTGGGAGAGGGGCTGGGGGGCTGTGACCCCGCTCCCGTCCAGCCGGCAAGCACAGAACGGCGTTACAGAAAAGAGAGAAGGGACAGAGGAAGAGAAATATGTAAGAGCAAGAATCTGGCAGCGTGGCAGTGCTCAGCAGCCGAGCCAGCAGCGCTGTGGGGGCCCGGGACCCGCTTTGTGCTGCCCCCGAATCCCCCGCGGGGCAGAAAACGTGGCCACACAGTGGCCGGCGGTGAATGAAGGACAGCCGGGCAGGAGCAGCAGGCTGGCAGCGGCACAGGCTGACCGGCAGAATCCCCCCCAGGATGGGGGGCTGCATCCCAGCAGGCGCTTCCAGCTTCTCCTGCGCCCACACCTCCCGTGCCGGGAGCGGCGGGGCTCGGCCCGGCCGCAGCAAACTCGGGGTGCCCCAGGCCCGGCTCTCTCTGCACCGAGCCCTGCTTAACGAGGCTGCAAAACGGAAAAATCCTTTCACGATGGGCTCCCTTTTCGCGTCCTCTCTCAAGGGAAGGATGACCCACAACGGAGTCACAGCAGGAAAGGAGAGGCCTTGGGCTCGCCCGCGGGCCCCGGGTCAGCCCGACACGGTGACAGGGCAGTGACTCGGCTCACAGGGTCACACAGCTCCACATCGCCTCCTCCTCCCGCCCCAGGGCTCGGCAGAGCCCAGCCTGCCAAGGAGGACCATCGTGCCATGAGGACACAGAATGGACAGACAGGCCTTTACATTCTAGAAAGTGATTCATAGAGTGGCAACGGAAACACCTGGCTCTTTTTACTGTAAATACAATAACCTTAGGTCAGTGATTCTCAGTTCCGCCTTTTTTTTGCCTTGACGTCTCTACAACTGCCTTGAAAACATCTGTTTTCTGCGGAGCTACACGAACCATCCACCCCCGCCACCACCTGCCAGGCTCCTGGGCTCTGCAGTTTGGACTTTAAATCAACTGAGCCAAGCTAGAGGCTCAAAAACATCGATTTCACACCCGTATCCTCAGAGATCACAATACATTAATTTTTTTTAAAAGCTGCAGGACTGCACTAAAAGTCTTTGGAAGAGCAGCTGCAGCGTTTGCAGATTGCCATGCAGAGGGTGGGGAGGACCTAAAGCCTGTCTGCTCCCCCTGTGGTGATAAAAGGTGTTTCCTCTCTCTCTGCACGCCTCCACAGACGGCCACAGTGACAACTCTTTTGCATTAGTCGAACACTGGCAAGTTCAGGCAAAACGCAAAGGATTCTGTCAAAACGCATACACACAGTAAAGGTTTAATGAGTTTCCTGTTATTCCAGTGAAGTTCGAAGTTTGCAACGTGAGTTTCTAAGCTTTAGGGAGAGGTCCTCACTACAGCCCACACTCCCTGGTGCAGCAGTGCACCAGCAGCTCCTGAGCGACAGAGAACTCGGGCCACCCAGCCCTGTGCAGCAGCCCTGCTCAATTTAAATACCACGGTTGTTCATAGTCAATTTTAATACTCAACCACCAGCCAGGGAATTAAGCTTCGGTAAATAGTAATTTTCAAATATCATCCATGCGTCAAAACTCACCTCCTCCCCTTTTTTTTTTTTTTTCCTTCTCCAAAATAGTAGTATGTGCTGAGCACTCTGCAACCAGAAAATCTCATGGCAAAACACACTCCCACCTTCTAATTACAGGAAAATGTGCAAGGGAAAAAACCCAACAACCCCAAAACCATTCAGTTCTGGTTTTTTACAGCTATTACAGCTAAACCCAGGAAGGGAAACAAACACCTGTGCTCTGCAGGGGCTTAGAAGTAGCTGGTGCAGAGCAATCACTTCTGCTGAAGAGCCTGAAATCTCCTTTGCTGGAGCTGGGGATGGAAGTGAGGCGGGGGAGGTTCTTTGGCTCAATATGGGCAGGGGAGCACAGGGCCCTTGCTCAGAGGAGCATCCATGACAGCTCCAGTCTGTGATGGTGCAGGCAGAGATGCAGGCATGGCAGCCTGGAGAAGTTCTGCTCATCCAGAGCCTGCCCAGCATCTGTTTGCCATGGCCTCTTGCCCCCACACCACACCAGGGTCCTCCTGACCTCAACCCAGTCTGGCTTTCTGTTTTTCACACGTCAAATTGCTGGTCCTGGGACTCAGAACATTTCTATGTATATACACAGAACAAACCCCAAAAGCCCCCAAACCAAGCCACAGTGAGATTTTGCTTGAATTCTGGTATGTGGAAACCACATGTTCTCAGAGCTTGCCTTCAGCTCTCCCCCTTAGGAGGCTGCAGCACACAGCCTTGAAGGTTCCTGTTCTGACAGATTTATCAACCAGCTCTCAGAAAACTCCTCTGGAAGACGGGGAGAAGCGACACTGCCTTTCTCCTGGGCCAGCAGCGACCAGAAATGCTTTGGAAAGTGTTGGAGACAAGGACATCTCCCTCTGGAGAGATGCTGGCAGCCCCTGCAGACTGGCTACCTGGGAAATTGCTGCCC
>JAWMRA010000041.1:13646525-13669453 GCA_035584735.1 Pseudotriccus pelzelni | reverse complement strand
CTTACACGTGGAGCTACAACTCAGGAAAAGGACCCTCCGTTGGTCTGGAACTGACCCTGTCCCCATAACCGGGACAGGAAAGGATACTAAGCCATGTCAGAAGGAAAAGATGAAACATTTCATATCCCTTTAACTAAGCCAGCTGAAATGAATGCCAGTGCTCTAGCAAGGTGTGCAAGGGCAGGTGGACAGACCTACAGACAAAGCCTTGCCAGGGCACTGAAGGCAGCAGGCAAAGTCCCTCAGGGCTTCTTGAAGCATTAACTACTAAACATTAACTTCATATACAGGCATGGACATTTCTTTAAACAACAGACCATCACCAAGGCCAAATACTAGACATCATTTGTATTAACTGAGCATTGATAGGGAAAAAAAAGTGTCTTTACAAGAAATAACTTTGCACCAATCTGAGTAATCAACACATAAGTAAGTAAACCTCCCACACCCCCACCTTCTGGGTGCCTTGTAAAAACAGAGATCTTTGCAAGTACCACTAAACAAGCTGTTCTCATTTCCCATCTTCCCAGAAAAAACAGCTGCAGTACTTGGCTACCTCTGAAAAAACAGAGAACAGAGAGCTTTACTATCATCCATACCACTGGAGACGTGATCAAGGTGATCACATCCCTGCTCCTTCAGTGCTACTGCACCGTTACACCAGACATCCTTAGCACCGGATCTTCTCACAGAGAACTCGACAGCAAAAGGATGAGACAACAGCTGCCTCCCCAGCCTTGGCTTTGTCCATACAGTTAATCACAGAGGCATTTATATACCAAATATATACCTGCCTCTCACCGTTCCTAAGCAACTACACCGACTACTTAGGGATGAGTTTGTCAAAGCAGTCCCTGAAAAGCTTAAAAAGATCTTGGGCAGGGCAGGAGGGAAAGTCCTTGCCTAGCTCCATGCAGGACTGACTCCGCCAGCACATGCCCTTTCCACCACGGTGATTTTACAGCAACTTCTTGTCAATGCTGCGTGATTCTGGCTTGCAGGCAACAGGGCCAAGGATGGTCTGGTCTGTTAAAAAACAACACCCCTCCCAGGAGAGCAGGGCAGGAGCAGGGTACAACCCAAACCATGCCAGCTGGGAACGGGGAAGACTTTTTGGGCAGACAGTAGCCACAAACAGCACGATATGAACACACCTAACGAAGGTTAAAACTTTCTTCCCCTGTGCTGTTGCCAACATCATGTAAGAGCAAAGGATAAAAATAGATAATTTTTACCATCTTTTCTGACCCAGAAAATAGTATTTTTCATCTGCTATCCCCCTTTCAGAAAATATACATCACATCAAACATCTGGGTTTCTGTTTCCCTTGGGACACCCATTCCTTTCATTTTTCCATATTACACTCCCTTTTACACAACGTAAAGAAACGTAACTAAAAAAAGTCCCTGCAATAACCTACTATTTTCTCTGGGACACCCCAGCACACGCTGGTTAAGCCAATGACAACATGTGCTACAGGGGTGAGCAGCACTGCTCTACCAACCAAACCCGCTGTGGAAAGAAAGCACAGCAACACAGGGTCCACTGATCCTGTATTCACTGTCCACTGCAGCACCTCACATTTGGAAGTGGATTCCAAATTTCCTTCCATTAGCAACTAGCCATCACACAAGCTTTGTTCTAGGTAACACAAACACACCACACAAGGATTTATGACACACCAAGCTGCTTGGCTCTTTTATGTGAGAATAGAAAATAACATTTAAAGTTCTGGTACAAAAAGTTAACCAAGATTAGTCTCTCCCACCTGTACAGTCTGTTCCAGGCAGGAAACAAGTGTTAGGACAAAGCCCATAGCAGAACCAGTCTGAGTAGAAGCAGGGAAGAAACCTCAGAAAGAAATGTTAAAGAGAAATGGAAAACAGAGTTTCTCAAGTCGCTGGAGCTTTAATCGGTGTTAAAATAAAGCACAAAAGAGAAACCCCCAAACCTGGTTGTCATTCCCAAGGACCCAGCTTCCTGAAACTTCTTTTTCAACAGCCAAATTCAACAAAGGTCTTTCCTTATTTCCCACATTTTATTTACTATATTATTTCTGTTTAGGAAGCCCTTTGCTTTGCATAGCAAATCAGCTGTGTTATTTACACTATGCTTATCACCAAGATCCGAGCGTCCTTTAAAGTACATTAACAGAAGTCAGCAAAATCTGACGCCACAGAGATTTTTATTTTTCTGCAATTAGTCCTCTCAATGATAATATTCATGGTGAGTAAGGCCAGGATCAGCATCATCTCCTAATATGTTATTAAATCAGTTTTGCCAAGAAAGAATCATATTATTGATTTTTTACACCGGTGGAGTAACTGTTCAACCACAGTTGTGTACCAGTAGTTCAGCAGTAACATGATGTTCAGTTTCTCAAAGCACCATCTGCATTAATAACATTCATTCTCAGTAGCATATTTACAATATGATATTGCTCTCTTCATTTAATTTACAAAGACCTTCATGAACAATACGGATTAATTCTGCAGATCCCTTCTCATCACCTGTCTGCAGCAATAGGATTCAAATTCCCTGAAGTCACCCAGTTCAACTCCACACTCCCTGGCCTAGAAGACCTCCCAGCTGCCCTGAGCTGGCAGCTTCTTGCTCTTCCCCTCTTTTCCCACTCCATTTCTAGGATGTGGATGCTCCCATGGCTCACATACCAGCAGCAGGGGTACAACAAAGGTTCCATCCAAACAATTTCTTTACCAAGAAAGAGGCATACAAAGGTTTCCTGGTCTTTTACTAGGGAGTCTTGCCTTTTACCAAAACTACAGTCAAATGTCTTATTTAAAAGCCTTATCTAAATGCCTTATTCCAAGTTAAAAAAACCTGTGCACACTGGAGGGCATTCTGAGAGTCCTCGAGCACTTCCACACCGATGCCAGAAGCGACACTCTCACTGCTGGCACAGCGGATGTGTGCAGAGGAACTCCTCTGCTCCACAGTACGTTTCTTCCACTAAGGAATGGTGGGACCGCAGAAAGGCGGTGGCTATGACCAACATCATGGCTTGGGCTCCACCTTATTCCAAGTTCTCCCTCATCCCCCTCTTCTTCAGGATTTTCCAGGATTGCTCCCCACCTGTATGAGGCATCTTAGCCCTCAGCCCCAGGATTACAAAAGAACAAGAAAACCCAATCCCCCGTTTGCACACCTAAGAGAAACCCCAGCTCTATTGCTGTCCCTCTGTGCCTCCCACACATCCCACTTGTACTCTTTCCTCCTTGGGGCCTGCAGCCTTCCCAGGCATCACTAAGATGCTTCAGTGGTCAATGGCAGCCACCACAAAGATGTTCAGCTTGAGCATGAATACTGTGTTGGCAGTAACACTCCTTTTACTCTCCAGCTGGTTCACCTCACTGGTCTCACAACTTCCCATGACTCCATGTGCACTCAGAAAGACAAAAAATTACACAAATTGTTTTGTTGTTGGTGGTGGTTTTTTTGTAAAGGCTTCATTTTTTTTGCTGCCCATCAGCACTGTCTCAGCATATTGCACAATGTTTATTATAAAAAAAAGTCTTCTGTATCAGGCAGGAAGAAAGAAAATTTTCTCAGGAGGCTAATGTGTACTATTGTCTGTAATTAGAGGTAAGTGGTTGCTTGTGTGGCCATCAGAAAGTGGGACCTAGTGACACAAAAACAAGGTGTTATTAATGGCTTGTTCACAAACAGAATCTCTACTCCCTCCCCCAAAAACACACACTTGGGCATTTCTTGGATGTCTTTTACCTGGTCTCTCTTACAACAATTATTCAAATCTGGTTGCCTTCCCTCCTCTCTCTCCACTCACATAACCTTGCCAGCTGCCAAACTTCAACCACATTTGAGAGAAATGCAGAGGTCTCAAAGGCTGTCTACAGGCTTAAATTGCAAAAATAAAAGTAAAACAAAATCAAGTAGTTGCTAGAGGAGCAATCCTATAATGCCCAATGAAGGGAAGGGTGAAGACAGCTCAGCTCTTTCACAGTGTAGTAGCCTTGCAGACTAACAACGAGCACCACTGAACTCCTGCAGCACACAGTGTGTTCTTCAGTCTGCAGGCCAAGCAGAAGAAAATGTGAAACCAAAACCAGGACAGGAAGACTGACTAGGCCTGGGAAAACATGTAATTTTTGGAGCAATATGAATAAAAATAATAAAAATTAAAATAGTAATAGTAAGGACGATGGAGGGAATGCAGGAGAAAAACCTCTAAGAGACTCAGTTGCATTAATTCATCTTGTTAGAGAACACCTTACTTCTTTACATTTCAGGTTTTTTGGCTGTTTTAAAAAGCTGTTGAATCTCTGCTCATATGCATGTCAAGGGGAAGGTTTATTGCCAACATCCTAAAACTTCCTGAGACCAAGACGCTGACCTTATCATCCATCCTCAGCTGCACCACTTACTTAATACTCAGAAAAAAGGTTTCCTTACCGATGTGGATTTGTAAGAGCCCAGCCTGAAACGGCAAAAAATAATTTCTGCTACAAATCTTCCAAAGCCATGTAAAATTCCTGCAATGTCAAACAAGATTTAAACTGTCATCAGTAGTAAAAATGTATTATTTATGGAAGCATTACAACAAAACTCTACACAGAATACAGTGCAGTAAACCCCTAAGACATTGAGAAATTAACACACAAAAAGGAAACATCAAGGGCAGGGAAGAATTCTAACATTCTGAAATGCACTGAGAAAAGCAAAGCTATCCAAGTAAATGTCACCCTCTGCCAGCAGAGTGTACTCTGGGTGAGAGTACATTCTGTGGAACAGAAATATCTACTCTGAAAGGCAGCTCTTAGTTCAAGGTCTCTTTAATAAAGTTCTCTTCAAATGAGAGCCAAGAAAAGAAATTACTTGTGATCAAGATACCCTGTTATGTCTTGACTGGTGAGTGAATTGTGCCTTTTCAACTTATTTTCTTTGAAGGAGAAAATCCTGCAGTACACTGACAACAACAATCCTCCCAATTACTTCTGATGGAAATTTTATCTCAACTTTTGTCACTGATTTAACAGTGGAACCCAACTAAAGGAACTACACAGAATATCAGAAGTCAGTATGTGTCTGTACATATGTGTGTGTGTGTGTATATATATACACAAAACCAGATATAATCCTTGTTCTTCCAGAAGGAAATAAACTATGCTACAGTTACCAGAAAGGAAACAACAGGCTCTCAGAACAGCAGAAATGCCATACTGGGACACTGAAACTGAGTAGCTTTCATGGCACATTTCAGTGCACACAAAATGAGCACTTCATCTTAAACCTGTCAGAGGTTCAGGACTCCCCTGTAATTTACCCATAACAATCACCATGAAAAAACCCCAATTCTGACAGAACTTAAGAGGGAAGGCTCTGATAATCACCTGTAGTTGAAAAAATTCCCCCAATAATGCCACAGAGCCTCACTAAGAACTGCCAAAAAGGCATATGTTCTTCTGTCACTGTCACCATGAGTGAACTGATATCGTATTTCATGAATATTCCCGACACCCCATGGCTGCCAGCTGCATGGTTAATTACTCTTTCCTGAAAGAAAAGAGAGAAACACAAGTTAGTCACTTGCTATTAGTCACAAGAAAACCAGTCTTACTAGATGTGGCAACAAAGAGCTGTTTAATCAGAGTTAGCAATCAACAGAAGACCAGGGAACACCAAGGTAACTTTGACCAGTACCTTCTAAATGTCAAACATCATTAAGTAAAAGTTTACTTTCCTGGTCACTGAGCTTCTGTGCTGCATATCAGTGTTCACTATCACGCTCTGGTACTTTCTCCCAAGACTTGCTCACATGGTCCTTTAAAGAAGGGTGTTTATAACTGGATTGTTTTCGGTACCTATGAGGGTAAGTGCCACAGCCTTGGTCTGGCCTGTGAACTCAGGGGACTGCACTGGTATAAGCGTGCACTGCAACTCGTCCTACTTCATCCACTACTATGAATGACATCAGGGTGAGACCTTCAGGAGACATTTAAGTTGTTGTACAACCTTTAGCTACAGCAGTTTCCACCAAGAGTGTATATAAATCATAGACTACCAGGTTGGAAAGGACCTTGAGGATCTTCCTTGGCAAAAGCCTCTTTTGTCAGTTATGTCATT
This sequence comes from Pseudotriccus pelzelni, assembly GCA_035584735.1. Taxonomy (NCBI): domain Eukaryota; kingdom Metazoa; phylum Chordata; class Aves; order Passeriformes; family Tyrannidae; genus Pseudotriccus; species Pseudotriccus pelzelni. The sequence continues at coordinate 13,663,351 of JAWMRA010000041.1, read as the reverse complement.
TCAGACAAGTCACACAGCAAGAAATGCACCTCAATAAACAGAAACCCCAAACTCACTAGGACTACCAGGCACCTCAGTCCTAATCCAAGAACTTCTACAGTTTCTTCTCATTTGGTCAAATTCTTACACCAGAAGACCCCAAACACAAGAGTGTGGCTGCTACAAATACCCACTTTTTAAAAAAGGTTTCAGAAGAAAACACCTCAACACAGCCTTAAGCTTCCTTCAAAAGTTTGCTGTCCTTTTGTTGTTAGTGAAAGGTGTTGAAAAATGCACTGCCAGGTATGACTGAAAATATACAAGGGCAGCAGAAAAGAACATAATTGACTGAAGACAAACTCAGCCATGTCCAAGTTAATAAGAACAGAGAAGACAAGACAAGCAGGAGTGAACAGAAAAGTAATATATCACAGCTCCATTTCACATGTAGATTTAACACTGTGCTCAAAAACCATGCAGAATACAGTACAAAATAAAAAGCAGAATACCACTTTGTTGATGTAGCTGAGAAAGCAATCTGGCTTGTGTCAGTGTTAGTTGACTGAACAAGTTGCCTGATCTGTATTTTTCAAAGTAAAAAGGAGTCAAAATAATGTATCAGTAGTGATACCAGGTCACAAAAACTACGCAATGGTTAAACAACACAGTGTGGAATGCTTTCCATATTTCAAAAGCATGACAACAGACAGCATTCAAAGATGGATGATGAGGCACACTAAGAAGGAAGAGAAGACTGAAGGTAGTTAAACAGAACCTTGCCATTGGCAAGGGACACAAAAGCCCTATTTGTTTTCTTCTGTTGTTTCCCTAAGCCTTACTGGTCTTTTGAGGTCAAATGGTAAAAAAAGAATACGAAGTTAAATAGAACACACAAAATTCTACCCTCAAAAGATATTCTTTTTCTGCAAACCATTTTGGTCTGCTTCTGGCTTCTACTGCTGCAGATTCAACTTTTGATTGCTAAGACCTGCTGAAAATAACTAACCCTGCATCAGATAGCTCAGGAAAGCCTTGCTAGAATTAAATCTTTTCAATAAAGATAAACACAGTATCTCATACACCAACAACAGCAGAGATGATTCTGCCCAGACCTTTCAAACTCTGTTTCCCCATCTGCTCACCACTGGTAATTAAACCTCACTGCATTCAACTTCTAGCCATGCCTGCCTGACCACCTTTTTCCACATCTGCATATGTGTCTACTCTTATAAAATAAATGCACTAAGTTGTTCAGTGAATAGCTGTTCTTAACAGCCTTCTCCAGCTTATCTGCTAGGAATATTTGGTGTCCTAAGATTAACACAAATAAGCTTTACAGGGCTACCTACTGAGCAAGAGTAAACAAGTACATAATGCCACTTTACCTCCCCTGTTCCAAGCTTTTCGACTAAGCAACCTGTGGCTGTTGCAACTTTCATAAAAACAGATCCCCACAAAAAAAAAAAAAGAGCTAACTTAGACTGGACAGGTAATTGACAGTAGCATCTTTACAGGAGGAGGAGAGAAAAACTGAATATAGGACTAAAAAAAAGGAAAAGTGTCTAAGACAAACTCGTGGATGTCAATGAACAGCTTAAGGAAAGCCTTGGTTGTTGCAGAGATTGTGCAGAGAAAACACAAAGCAGATTGCTAGACCAGCAGGAGGTGGGAGTATACTGCACTATGAAATTCCTCTTCATTGCTCTCTGTAGTCCAGCTTTCACGAGTTTCAGAGTAAACCTTTCCCTTCAGTGGTCTGCATGTGCCAAGTTGAAAACCAAGACATCACCTCTATCCTACTTCCCTTACCTATGTATTTTTCAGAAGCACAACATGGAATTGTGAGGAATTAAAAAATTTCCCCCCCTTAGAGAACACCACAAGCTGTAATTCAGTGAATTGCCACCCTCATCCCCGAATTTCCTTTCAACCCAAGGCTTCTTTCTCACCTATGGCTTTATCTGTCATTTTTAATTAAACTTTTTACCAAGATTTTTCCTCTTTGGCTCTTGAATAGAAGACCAAAATCAGGTTCAGTCTCTGAAAATAAGACATGTAAGCAGTACATTCAAGGCTTTTTTCCCATTTACAGCAGTGTTTAAAATTAGTACTACGCTGCACTAACTACTTTTGGTATGGATTCAGAATTAAATGCCTCTCCAGACCCAGAAGTGGAAGCTCTCTAGTCTTGAGAGTAATCAAAACTGACGGTTTAACAAAGGTTAAACAAGACAGCTGAGACATTTACTGTGTGATTAGTTTTTCATACAAACTACCTTTGTTTCTATTTCTTACACTCCACAACCAAATTCTTGATATTGAAGTGAGCTGCATTTTTGTTTGTTTCCTACCTGGATAAAAAGCTAACGGTAGATTAAATATTTGTAAGGCTACACAGCAGGTTACACAGTTAACACTTGGAGGATTTCACGATCACCACTATTAGCATACAGTGAAGTAGATAACAATATCAGACTCCAGATGCAAAACACTAATGCAAGAAGTTTGCATGTGCCAGCAAGCACTACGTATTTTACCATCAGTATTGTACGATTTACAGACAAATCCAGTGTACTAGAATGTTTGACAAAGAATCTCTTCATGCTAGAGGAGTTTTCAGAACCATGGTACAAACCAAGCCTCTGTTTTCACATTTGAACTTTTGTTATGAACAGCCACTTCTAGATTTTTCTCTCCATGTTTTTTTATTACTTCTACTTACCCTTTCTGTCACTGAGAATTGATGAGTTTCTGCTGAAATTTTATACGTATGGAGTTTGGTTGGCACAACTGTGATAAAATACTGGAACATCTGGTTGTCTAGAAGAAAAAAACATCTTACTATTGAATCAAGTCAAAGACCATCTGAGACCTTCACAAATAAATCAAAGAAATTATATTAAAACAGTTAATCAGCTAAGCCATTTACATTAGGGACATTCTTCCATGAGTCCCAGCACTGCCAATACTACTTCAGCACCACCTGCACGAACAAAGTTAGTTTCCATGGAAAAGGCATATGTCCCACTTGTACTCAGAGAAATTTACATTTTACCCATGTAATGAAAAGACTCACTAAGGTCAGGCCGCTCAAAGCTTCAAATGAAACACGTAGGTGGTGTTTTCTAGGGCATTAGAGCAAGTTTTACACTGTCACATTTCTCATGGTATACACACATCTCAGAGTGGCCTCAGTAGATTGAATTGTATACAAAATGCTGGAAGCTCTTCTAAACTGGTTATGGTTTTTCTCTTGATTAGACTTCTGGAGAATTCTTCTTGACCAATCTGCAATGCTGTGCATTTATGATTGCTCTGTGCAGTTCTCTAGAGAACAAACACCAAGAGACTGAAGAAGTTTGTTTCAGCTACACTAAACCGTTCTGGCTGTGCCAGCCAAGGGACTGGCTGTGAGACAACAGCAGCTGTAGGAGGTTTGGAGAGGATGAGGCAGGTGATTACTCTCCTTTATTTATACAGGAGGAAATGAAGTGATACACAAATCCATCCTGTAGTGGCCTCACAAAACACACTATGGGAGGGACAACCCAAATACAGGAATAGAATCCAAGACTCCTGGTGCTATTTTTTTAAATCAAATCAGACTTATTTTTCCCCATTATGACAACAGTCAGATCTATGATTCTCCACTGTAACACACTCCTGCAAAACTCTCTGCAGTGTGTTCAGACATACTGCAACTTCAACATGACACAAACCTGGAAAAACTGCAAATCACCTCCAGGGAAACAGCAGAGTACAGAGATGCAGATATTGAAAAGAAATGGCCATTTAAATGCCATGTAGATAAATTAACAGGGCATTGCTCACTACCAAATTTAGTCTGACATGCTGCTCATCAATCACAACATTCATTAAAAAATTATAATATTTTAAATGTAACTATTGGGAAACTACAGAAAAGAAGATGCTTTTTTAAACACACAACACTTACGATCGGATGCAATTTTTTCTGTTCCATCCAAAGGATTAATAATTCCTGGAATAAGCTCTCCAAATGACAGATGATCTATTCTATGGGAGAAGTTATAGGCTGAAAGATAATACAGAGGAATGAAACATTTTTAAACTATGAGATTCTGTACTTAGAGAAAAAAAATTCACTCATTTCTTACACTGAAATATTCTAGCGAATGCATTTACCACACATGACATTGGATTTGTGCCTGTGACTACACCAATATATCTACACAAGCTTCAAAGAAAAACTCAAATCCAAAATATTTAACAAAAAAGTTAAATTTCTCTAGAAAAGAGCTCTAAACTAAATTACTACTCTATTTGAAACAATTCTGGAGCTGAACAGTTGTAATTTGATGACAGGGAATTTCTAGTTGGCCAAATACTTAAATTATTCTATAATTCAGGTTCTTGTATGCAATGGCATACAAAAAGATTTCATAAATCAAATTTACAGAGGAAGTATAAGGCAGTTTCCAAGATACTACACCGCCTGGTTTTACAAAGGTATTTAAGATCTATAATACAGTTGTGTTAACATAAATTCATAGGCATAAATTCATTTGGAGGTTTAAGCAACCTTTACTGGTTGCACCAGGTTAATTTTTCACAGTAAGTCACCTTTGTCTCACATTAAGTAAGGCAGTAACACACCTTTAGTATCTAGGCTTATAATCCAAAAGTTAAGTTTCTAGGTACAAAGCTCAGAAATTTTTAACCTTATAAAAAAGATTTTCCAGGAAATAGGTACTTTGGACTGAAATACAGGAATTTCACATGGTATTTGTGTTACAACAGAGTACATCTGAGAGTGCTGTGTTATCATTACTGTAGAAGCAATCTAAGGATGGTCCTAATAGCCTTACATGTTACATGTATTACATTTTATACATATGTAACATATACAAAAGAAAGTCACTACTGAGTCAGAATTGCAGAGAATATTCTTCACACTTTTTACAATGCAATTGCACAGCTAGAACATCTTTGCAACAGCAACTTCACATGAATCAGGAGAAAGCAGTTTGACTGAAATGATACATGTTCGTATGGAGATGACAGGAGGAACTTACACTCATGGCTTACAAGGGCTGCCAAGTGTGCATGGCCTCGAGGGTGTGGTATTGCCCTAAAGAAAGCAAGAAATGTTTTATGAATCCACAGGACTATGTAGAAAAATTACCTTTCCTCCTCTATTTCAATAAATACTTTATCTATGTATATATAAAATACATATACAGGCATATATGTATAACGTGCTTAAATACATGTAATATATATATATGTGCGTTTTAGAAACTGATACCTATAAAAATAGAGTATATCTACATAGAAACCAAAGGTGACAGTTTTATTACTGCCAAGTACAGACAGCCTGAACAGAAATCTTGGACTCACAACAACCCTCTTAGACAAAATTACTGTCTTTCATTTTTAGAAATATCAAAAACACACCAAGTGTGCTATTAGAAGAGTCACCAAGTCCTACTCCACAAAATAATGCAGAACAGTTCAAGGGACTAACAAAAATTTGACCATATTTGTTCCATGACTAAGTAAGTCAACTGCACTCTGCATTTGCTCCCTGACAAAGCAAGTTTCAAGAGTTTCCATCCTGTAAGACATGGAATTCCTAACAACTACATTACACGCAACAATGCACCCCACTGTGCTTTTCAGTAATTTATAAAGAAATTTAATTGTGCAAGAAAAGGTATCACATGGAAAAAAATAACAAGCATGAGTACAGACAGGTTAATAAAAACCAGTCATTAACTCTGAAATATAAAAGCACAAACACATATATACATACATGCACTATATAGAATGTAGAAGTCAAGGGGTTTTTTATTTTCAGGAATTGAACAGAACATACTTGCCCACAGTTATGTGAAAGTTCCCTGCCACTTTATTGACATAGAGATGACCATGAATTCTGCATGCATCTGGAGACTGCAATGAATTATCCTCCCTGTTTAAATAAAAACAACATCGAGAGTACTTGAGAATATTCACTGTTGAGCAGAAATAACAGCAGTACAGTTAGACTTCCTTTTCCCAGTGTAAAGATACAGCATTATCATCTACGGCTCTTAATTGTATTCTTCTGGAATTATAACAGAGATGTGGAAGGGAGGGAAACTAGTAAAGGTCAGTCTGATGAAACCAGTAAGCTTTCATCCATGCTTGTACTCACAGATCTGGCCTACAATGCTGGCTTGTGATACCTGAACATGAGAGCAGAACATAAGACCATAAGCATATCTTGTCGCCCTGGGGATTTCTATTTTCCCACTTACTTCTACCAAAAATGGCTTGTTGGGAAAGTTTTAATGCTACAGTGGACAGAACCAAATACATTTTGGTTACATTAACAACACTGTAGCAAGAAGAGCTTTCAACAGTTATTTTTTAGGAAACCTTCCTGTCCCCACTCTTACCGGAGTATCCACAACTAAGAACATATTTCCAAACTGCTCCTTACAGGGAGATGAAAAAAGACGTTTTTTTTTTTTTTAAATACATCTCAAGCACAAATACCACTTCAAATACTGCACTAACAAGTAACAGAGAAGCAAAGAAGGACTTTATTAATCTGAAGACATCAAGTAAATGAGAAAAAAAATTTTTGAGCCGTCTTCAGGCTCACCTTAGGAAGAAAAAATATATTTGGTCCTCAGATATGGAAATTACAACATGAGAAGTGTGTAAGGCAGTTTTGGTGTTTGTTTTCTCTTATTCATTTTTTGTTTTAGTGGAGTTTTGCGGGTTTTTTGGTGCCAGTTGGTTGCTTGTTTGCTTTTAAGGGAAGAGAATTTCACCTTTCATTTAGAAACTGTTTTCCCTTGGGAGGAAAAAAAATTTTTAAAAATCATATAACATTTAGATTCAGGCAGACCAAGCATTCCATGCATTAGTCTCTCAGCATTTGCGGGTAGTTGGAACAAAGTGAAAACAGCAAGGCTTCTCCACACAGCCTCAGCTATACTACTTAGACATAGGAATTAACTAACAAAACACATTTGTACTCAAAGGTTGATTCTTTAAAAACTACGAAGCTGTAAGTCACAGCTAACAGCAGCAATATTTTTAAAAGTTGCTGAACAAAAAGACAGTTTAAAAAAAAGACTCTCGTTTAGCATTGCTCTGGCATTACTAGCTCCCATTAAGAGGGAAACATCAGGTAAAATGGAATTAAAAAAGTGTGTGCATATATTTATTTGTGTGTCTGTGTCAGGCACACAGATGTATGTGTAAGTATACACACAAAACCTGGAAACTTCCTCTAGACTGGAAACCCCATAAGTTTTCATAAAACAACAGTTCTCAAGCTGTATCAAGCAAGTATCAATCCTACTATTTTAAAATGCATCCAAAAGCAGTGAAATCTTCTTTTCTTACAATCTTGTCTTCTAGGGGCAGGGAGGAATCATAACCACAATAAAATGTGAAGTCTAATTAATGGGATGGGGGGGGAGGTAGAATAATGACCCAAAATCCCAGTTTTTCTTACCGTGGTGGCAGTGCTGTAGAAGCACTTTTAAATGCACTTTTGAATATCACATCTTGAAGAGAATGTTCTTCCTGCAGCCTACTCTGAATTAATTGCAGCATCCTAAAGATCAGAGAGACAAGCGTGAAAGCATGCAACAGTAAATCAAAATCTGGCTTCACAATTAATTATTAGTTTCAGCTGCAGATAGCAAATCAAGAAGTTAGCAAAGTTGATGTAAGTTTTAAAGCATTACTTTATTAGAAGTACTAATGCACAAGTTTTGCATTACTTTATTAGAAGTATCAAAGCGTAACTTTGAGAATGATGTTTTATACAGAACTTAAAGCTCAGGTGTTCACAGCAGTGTTACCAAAATACCAAAACTAGCCAGACTCCCAAATAAGTTTCAGCTGTATTACAAGACTATCAGTGTATGGGGCACACACAACACCAAGCTATCACAGTTTAAATGATGAACAGTGAGTCAATTCAATTACATGAATGACACAAATGACTCCAGCTCAGCCTGGATATCTGTTTTAGACATTTGATACCATAATTATAACTTGAGCTACCAAGCACTCATTTGGAAATATAAACTGAGTCTATACATCTTGGCTTGCAACTGCACGACCCAATTCCACAGGTAAGTCTAAAGCCCTTTTTTTTTTCCATACAGAGGTATCAAATAATAAGAAAAGCAAAGTTAGTATCTTATCACAGGTTTGCACTCTTAAATTACAAACAAGAGTTGTTAGACCCAAGACATAGCTGTTTCATGTGACTCTGGTGTACCTCAAAATCACTTCCAGTACAAATAATACAAGCCATAAGCATGCATCTCAGTGGTTTACCTTTGCAATTCTTTTTGTTGTGGGGTGAGATCAAATACTACCTGAAACAAAAATAACACCTCTAATAAAACACACAGAAAATTTCCCTTCCAGGAAACCCAGAAGAAAATTGGGATGTGGGAAGGGATGGGGCGTTATAATCAACTTCACACTTAGTAGTACTAAGGGGAGTTTATGAAAGGACTTCGCACTTTAAATAATACATTTAGTGTTTAAGTATAAAAATTTCTGCCCCTTTCAACCCAGAATTATTCACTTGCTTGCATTTATAGCTACGGCATCTTTTCCTAAAGCTTTCCTAACTCGAGTCAGCAGTCACCTTCTCACCTTGGACTAACACGGACTAGAAGCAGTGAGCAGCAATTTAATTCTAAGTGATATAACTGATTTGCATGGCTTTGAGGCAAACAGCAGTAAAACAAGCAGAGGAGCAATCCTTGAAAGACAAGGGTCCAGGTGCAGATTGCTTATTTCTAGGGTCATCCCACACCAAGCACTAAAGACAAGCTACCAGACCTGCCAAAATTCATCAGCACAGGAGACCAGTAACCTCTGTGCACAGACTTCAAATCTAAGTATTGGTTAACACTAATGCACTCCAGGCAGCAAATTCAATTGCAATTAATGCTCAAACATACCCAGAAGCTACAGCCAAAAAAGATCAACTGCAGAAAGTCTCCTCTTTCTAAGAGGTTGAAGGAAAAAAAACACAAGCAAGCAAACCAGACCAGTAGTGCCTCACACCAGGAGCAATTTAATTTTCAAATAAAAAGGTAAGAATCAACTTACTGGCTCATAGATTAGCCCATCTGCAGAGGCAACCATTGTTTCTGCTAAATCCAGAACATCAGCTCCCACATCTATTTGAAACAGAGAGAAATATTAAGTCACATAGATGATCAGAGACCAACAAAAAAACCTCTTCCAAGTTGAAATGAAGCTTCACAGTCCAGTGGTAAACTTCAGTATGTCCTTGTTTCTTCAGCCTATCTAACCTTCAATATGAACTGATGCAGAGTGACCAAAAACTTCAGATTTGCAGTACTTTCTCACTGATGTAACACCCACAGTTATGTTGCATGAACCACACATAAAAGCTTTCTAGGATCTGATATGCATAAATATTTTCTCCTGTACTGAACAGAAACCAAGACTAATCAAAAAAGAGGAAAAGGTTTTGTTTATTTCTAAAAAAAAAAAAAATACACCAATGTACCATACTATTACTGCAAGGTTTAAGCCAAAAAAAGTGAGTCCTGAAAATTTGCTTGTGTTCCTGATAGAAGTACTATTCTCTCTCTCTTTCTCAGTTCAGGACAAGCAAGACCAGTCCATACAAATAATAGTTCATTTGCTAAATTATGTCAAAATAATAGCAAGCACTGCCTTTAAATAGGAAGTCATCCCTCATATGTTCACGAGGAGGATGAAATTACTTGACGGTTTTGGTATTGTTAAACAGTACACCAGGTTAATACATCCCAAGTTCATAAATAAATAAAAGTTGTTATAAATTCCTGCTGCTGAGTTGTGTCTCACAATGAGCTTTTAGAATACTCCAGCAAGAGAGAGACTGGAACAGCAGATCCTTTCCTTGCTGACAGACAAAGCAAACTTCTGTGAGATGTGAATGAGATGGCACAGATACTTTTCTTCACATCTCTTACCAATTTTTTCAGTGAGTCATAAGCCATCAAGATCACTACATGCCATGAAGATCAGAAGAAATCACACTGGTAGAATATTCTGAACCATTTCCAACTGTACTGCAAGCAAAATGCATACTCTGAAGAGGCCTTAAAATGTTTCAAAACTTTTACTGATGGAATACTTACATTGACACCTCATGGCAACTGTAATATCAATATTGATTCTTAATTTACTGGAAGGAAAAAAAAGGCAAAAAGCTATTAAGTCACATTGAGTACAAGTATCAAGAGACATACTGCTAAAAATATCAGAGTACTTACAGAAACACAGTCAAATAACAAAATTTACACCATCAAATACAAATTTAATCTGTTTAACTTTGAAGTGAGGCTAGATGGACTTTTGGAGTACATTAGTTAACCTCCACCTCATCAAAAGTCTGATTATGTGGCATTCCCATATATTTCCTATTGGTTTTCAGTTTAGTTTCACAAAAGCAATTTAAATTACAATTAATAAATCCCTTTCCTACAGTCACATGGCTCTATTACCTCCAGGGAGCTGCTTCTGGAACTGAGCACAAGCAAATCACGTAAGCAAGGGATTCCACAGTGGCTCAACTTGGGATCAGAAAGGGTCAGCAGAGAGGAGAACAGCAGTTACAGTGATACCAGTCTCCATTGGTTTGAACTGTCAAGAACCACAGGCTGAGTGATTAGCCCACAATCAAACCAGGAAATCTGTAGTAGGCCGTCTCCCAAATCCCATAATAGTCTCTTAACTGACAGACTACCCTTCCCATGTGATAGCTTCACTGGGGATATAACCTACTTTAGCAAAGGCCTAACTGTGAAACTCCCATCTGTCTGAATGGATTTCCTTGAGTTTTTAATGCAGCTCCTTTAAATTTTTCATATCTTTTTCATTACAGAACCCTTCGTTATTTCTGATGCACAAGACATTCAATTAATATACGTATCTTTAGCTTGTTACCACAGCAACTAGTCAAACAGCTTTTACAGTTATTTCAGTCCCAGACGTGTGACATTTAAAGGTGCTCAGGACACAAAATCTGCATTTACTTCACAGGGACTCAGGGGTGCCTGACCACCTCTGGAAGAAAGGCAAACACAGCCCAGACAGGCACATGAAACCATCACTAAATGTGTTGTCATGACGGCTGTAACTGGAGACAAGATCAGCAACAAATTCAAGATCAGATAAAGTTCTGAGTGCTTCAGGTTCACCTCCAGCACACAAAATATAATGGCAACATACAAACTGCGTGAACTAGAGCAAGAGTCATGCCAATGTGGTGAGTTTACCTAGCTGATGTGGAGCTAAGTATTACAATGTTCTCTGAATTGTTAGCAAATAATTCCTCAGAGAACTTCTTCACCAACAAACCTACACTACTTTGATTTCCTCATTGCAGAAATCTCAATTAATCTTCCTCACAGATTTCAGAAAGGAAAAAAACACCAATTAACAGAAGAAAAATCAAGTCCCTTTAGTATTTAATTTTCAATTTCAAGCATAAATTTCTTGCAAGTCACATGAACCTTTTAAATCTATTCTTCCCTGAAATGAAGATAACTTAAGTTTTAAAAGGAATTATAACAAAGTTACCTAGTAAAATCCTTGTCTACTTCATATTCATATTTCATCCATGTGTCCCGATACACCATGAATTCCATTATAGTCAGGAAAGCTATTGTTGTAAACGCTATCAGAGAAACTGGTCAGAGGAAAAAAACAAAAAGTAGAATTTTAGATTGTGAGAAATATTATTCAGAAAAAAGCAGAAAAAAAAATCTAACATCCCAGAAATTGAGCAGGACCAGTACAATACTGGCATCTTTGATTTACAAATCCACAAGCTGCTCTTAGAAAGTTGTTTTCGTATCTACTGTATTTGTTTTTACACAAGAGTGGAAAAGAACAAGTCATCAAGAAAGTACTTTTTAAGTACAGTCAAATTCTGGAATTATGAGGAGGTTGTGAAATTCCTAATATGGAAGATTTAGGAACAGGCTATATCCTCCTCCACATATAAAAAGCCCACAAATCACTGTCAGGAATGGTCTAGGCAAACTCAACCCTAAATTCAAGCATGCAAGAAGAAGGCAGAGCACCTTGACATTCCTTCAAGTCTCTCCTTAAGTCTCTAACTTAAGTTCTTATGATTTTTTTTTTTATATCAAGTTTGAGAGTCAAGAAGCTAGCAGACAAGAGAAATAATATGCATTATGTTACTTATGTATATAGATGCACAGCCAGGATTCCCACCCCGACATTTCAAACCATCCTCTCTCTGGTGATCAGCAACACGTACCTATCCAATTGTACCAATGGCTAAATAAGTGAAGAACTGACTTGAAATTGTTTTTAGGATGAAAACTAATTGGTTTATTTTAGTGGTACATGTGCCTCACTTATCTCCAAGGCAGCCTGTTCATCACACTTGCAAAGCTGTACAATGCAAAGGGAAGATCTTTCTGCTGCATGGAGTCAGAAACACAGTAACAGATACCCAAAAGCACCTGGTATGCCCCTTTTATCAAATCACGGCTTTTATTAAATTGAAAACACTTCAGTTATGGATCATAGTAGTGATTTGTAGAGCTTATTGACACTGATTACATTTTTTTCATTTGCATTCTGTGCAGCATTTCTACAGAGTCTGCAAAGGAAAAAGACGTCCATTGTTGATAGACTTCAACTCACTACACAGTGGTCCACAGGCTAGAGGTGGGAGCAGGGGAATAAAGGGATTCTGTCCTTCAGGATCAGGAAAGAAACCATTGACTGTTGCATTGATCAGCAACATTTCCAGTTCTAGCTTTCAGCTGACACTACCTAACAATCACATACATGAAACCCTTCACATCAATGAGAACTGTAAAAGCAGATGCACTAATAATTTAATTATTCTGGCTATCAATATCCTTTAGGAGCCCAGTAGGCCAGACTCACCCCAGCTAGGCAATAGGAAAGCTGGAACCATACTGACTGCCCAAAGCCACACAGGGACAATTAGAGCCATTGCTGCTTTCTGGGTAATTCTGCATGAAAGTATCTGTGGATCCGAACAGGAAGATAAAGTCTTGTAGAATTCCCAAAGACAGATCCTCTTGTTTCAAGGGTCTCCCAGCCCAAGAGTTGGAATCTCAGCCTCTTTGAGAGACTGGTACTTTTTTTGCAATGGGTTTGAAGGCACTGAAATTCTGAGAAGAGTCCTAGTATGTTTTGGATCCCTATCACTCCAGAAAGTAAGCCTGGCATTTCAATCCTGAATGAAACAGGAATACCACTTCAGATTTCATAATGGCACAGAATAAGACAATCCTATATTGTCATTTATAAGGTTACTGGAACAAAACCAAGGAATGCTAAAGTAATTTCTGATGTTGAAAAATCTTTAAGGTACCGTTCACCAAAGTGAAGTTATTGTGAAGGTGCTATACTACAAAAAAGGACTTGTTAAAGCATTTATTGTTTTTCTGCAAATTACAATACAGAAACAACTCACTTGCTTTCTCAGGAACTGAGACATTAACAATGAGTTATTTAATCACATCTTAGGGATTATTTTATATGCAATAATCCTTTAATCATTAACAATGCAATTCAGGAAATGTAGCAAGGTAATACAGATCCTTGTGGTATTTCTATACTACAAGTGGTGTAACAACTCCAAAGGCTTTGAACTTTTCACTCAACTGAGTTTCAAACATAATTTCACAAAGGAGAGATTTGTGTCCTCCATTTCAGACTCAGTGCTAGCCGTTTCCTGTCTAACTGCAAATAATTCCAGTAGTCCTTATTTCCAGATAAGGCTACCTCTAACTCAGCTCAAAAGCACGACTTTATGATCAGATACGTAAAGAAAAGGTAGGTTTTACAGCTACAGCTTTTTCAGAGACGCTCAACTGACTAATAAGGACAGTACAAGCACATGCCCTGAAGTAAAGTGTTTAGTTCTTCAAAGGGCTTTCTTCACTCTTAAAATCAACTACACCTTCAAGAAAAAAAGCTTTAGAAAGCTGCTCTTCATCCTGATGCTCAGCTTATCTGCCTCTGAAGAATGTTTTCCCTTGTTTACAAAAGTACAGTGTTGAATCCCACCATCATTTCAGTTCATGCTCAGTCTCACCCAGAAACCTGACACCAAGAAATGGGCTTAGAGAGACAACAAACGAGAATATTTTATGACAGCCTTGGCACAGGGCACTTCCAGCTGTAATTGGGTTTTAACAGTGAACCTTCACCTTGGATTGACTCTCACCAGCTTTACACAGAAATCTCCCTTCAGATGAGTGATGGATGCATCTCTCTGGATAAGATATTATGTATTTACTTGAAGAGGATGAGCTCAGATAGTCCAACAAAAAAATGAAAACCCAATTTTGGCTAGTTTCAAGTTAACACAGATGCCTGTCTTCCTCCTAATGAAGCTGCTATCAATGTCAGCATTAAACAAGGCCTACCTGTGCCTCCACTCGCTGAAGTCTCCACATAGCTTTCAGGAACCTTTGGAAAGGCATCCAATTCTTTCATCAAATTCAAGGTCTTCTTGCGATTCAGTCGCCTCATCTTCAGCACGCTCCTCCACCTCTTCCTTCATATATTCCCTCTAATTTGAGAATAAATTGTTGTGATTAAAAGACATAGCAATACTGCTCAAACTGACTGGCTGTGACTATAAAGCAATAATAAGGCAATTAAAACCTCATAAATACGTTTACCAGAAACACATTCTAGACAACTGGATGGTCATTCTTGCTTCAAGAAAATTGTTAAAGTTGGCCTGAACACTGCTGCTTACACTCCAGCCACATCCAGCACATTCACCATTCAATTACTATGATTAATTTCTTTCTCAATGAAGTTCTGATTGGTATTGAATATACTGTGTTTTAAATAAAAAAAACCCAAAACATTAAAAACCCCACCTCTAACTCAGTCCTGAAGTAAGCTTGCTAAATAGACCCGACAATGCATGGAGGTCACTGACTTAGCAGGGAATATCTAATAGGCTGCATAACCTTGGGAGGATGTCAGCCTGCTCTGGGCCGCTACATTCAGCCAATGCAGGCATAAAATATATCCTAAAGTTAAAAAAAGAAGTGTAGTTTGCATTTTTATAGCTGTAAAATTTTATTATCATCATAAGATGAGCAGGTTTTTTTCTCTATAAAAATACCTCCCAAACCAAGTTATGTATCAAATTCTACCTCCATCCTTCATAATCATTTCTGTCCATGACATGATCTCTGCTCTCTTTGGAGTCAGATTAAGCAGCAGAATGCCAAGAGAAGCAGCCTGCCCAGGAAATAGCGTCTTAAACTGTTTCCAGATCATGCAAATATGCTCACAACCTGGTCCTGCCAATATGCTGCGTGTTTTAACAAGTTGACACTGTTGTTTCTCTTCTGACGAACTGCTGCACTTCACCCAGAATTTCTGAAGTTACGAAAACCATCGTGCAAAGCTTTATTGGAAACGGAAGTTCACATATGAAGACCCACCATCTATGCCTGCAGCTTTCTTACTATAAGAACTGACTTCAGATAGAGACTCTGCACTTGGTCAGGTTGCAGAAATCAATAAAATGGTACTGTGTGTGTCTTGCAGAAGATTCAAAGAAACACACTTTCTGGAGTGGGCAGAGAAGACAGATGCTGGAACAGGCTTTTGGTT
The DNA here is from genome assembly GCA_035584735.1 of Pseudotriccus pelzelni. Classification (NCBI taxonomy): domain Eukaryota; kingdom Metazoa; phylum Chordata; class Aves; order Passeriformes; family Tyrannidae; genus Pseudotriccus; species Pseudotriccus pelzelni. Next base: position 13,647,688 of record JAWMRA010000041.1, on the reverse strand, counting down.
ATACAGCATTAAAAAAAACCCCAAAACATCAGGGAAGCAGGGTTCTGCCCTCACTACACCACATATTGTGTTTGAAAGAATTATCTGAACTCAGATTAGCTCAAGGAAAAGCTGGAAAACTTCGGAGCACAGATATGGCAAAGCAGCTGCTTGAACACAAGTGGAGCCATAACATTCCTGAGCACAGAGGAAACACGGGCCAGGGTTGCCTGCTATCCTACTCAGACAAGCACTGAAGCCAATTCAGCACCATTTCATTTTCCCCACATCTTCCGAACTATCACATGTATAAACATGTGAGAGCACACCGTAAAGAGGCACAGGATAAATACAGGAAATTTATGACCACTTTACTAGGAAACTTTCTAAATCATCTTTCATCAGTAAGTACGTGGATTTTTGTAATCCAGCTAGAAATATCCAATCTGTTCATCGGTTTCTTTAATCCCATACAACATACAGACTCACTTTCCGTGACAAACCCAGACGGACACCCGATTCCTTTCCTCTGCCCATCTCAACACATACACCGCAGAAACACCAAGTACAAAATTTGGAATGCCAAGGGCCAAGTGCGTTTAAAAACCGTTGTTATTACTATCGTCAGCTAAGAAAAGACAAAGCATAGCACAAATGCCACTCGGGACCAGAGCGCCCGCTCGAAGCACCCTGAACCCCAGCGTGCGCCAGGGGCTCGGGCAGCTCTCGCTGACTCGGACACCTCGGTGGTGAAGCCGCCACCGGGGGGTCCGAACACCCGCTCCCTCGGGCGCAGAGCGGCCCCACGCCTCAACCCCCTCCCGGGGGCTCGGCCCCGGCCGCCCACGCCGAGGGAGGGCCCGGCCGCCAGCCCGGAGCCCACACGCCCGTGCGGGCCACGGGGGCTCGGGGCCGCCGCCAGGCACCGGGAGCCGCGGGACGGGACGGGACGGGACAGGCCGCGCCCCCGCCCTCCCCTCGCCCTCCCCTACCTCTCGGTTCTGCCGCCGCTGCCCAGCGCCGCGGGCGAGGCCGCACGGGGCGGACGAGGAGGCTCAGGGCACTGGTCGGCGGGCGCCGCGCTGGGCATGGCACCGCCGGCGGGGCGGGCTCGCTCCGCCGCCGACACCCGCCGCCACCGCGGGCCGACGGGAGCGCCGCGCCGCCCCGCCCCGCCCGCCCCT
>JAWMRA010000041.1:13624232-13646488 GCA_035584735.1 Pseudotriccus pelzelni | reverse complement strand
AGGGCCGAGGGCGAGGAGGCGAGCGGGAAGGGCCGAGGGCGAGGAGGCGAGCGGGAAGGGCCGAGGGCGAGGAGGCGCCCCCGGAAACAGCGGGTGTTGTTCCCAGCCCGTGCGATCCGCACGGAGCGGCGGCTGCCGCTGGGCCCCGGTTAGGAGAGCGGAGCGCTCCGGAGCCGCAGGAAGATCCGCAGCCCGCGGGAAATAACGGCCTCGCTCCGCAGTATTTGGGAAGCTGCGAGGCACTGAGTGATCGTTTAAAGCGATGTGTATCAAGTCCCTTCCGAAGCAAACAGAAAAAAAGTAGCATAACGTGGCCTGCAGGGATAATGCTGTTTCGAGCACGATGGATATAGAAGCAGGCAGTGTTGGAAGAGAGGCGGTATCTTGGGTTAACTACGAAGGAAAAGGATTTAGGACGGTGGGCTATAATACTGGGGAAGGGAGGACATTAAGCTCACAAGCCAATCTTCAGACCTAAAGTGAAAAAGAGTAAGAAGGCTCATATACCCAAATTCTCTGTTTTTTTCTCTGCGCTGGTGGATTTAATAAAAAGGCACTGCCTCACCACAAGCCTTATCCCTTAGTAACAACATTAGTCTGTCTCCAGATTTTTCCTTACAATTCCAGCAACTCTCATTCTCTATGCCAGAGTCCCCTGCAGTCTTTCCAACTGTGCTGCTGCCAAAACAGACAAGTCGATTATCATGGGGTTCCATTATGCTACTGCCACCCTGCCCACAAGTAGCTGATCCAACATAGACACCTTACAGTCAAAAAGGGAGCTCTCCAATATTTTCTGGGAAGTATTAACATTTTAAGTGACATCAAAATGATTCAACAAAAGTTGCTCCATGTAAGATTTAACGAAAAAAAAAATTATGCCGAACATTTTTATTCCTAGGTCAGAAAGAAGAGAGACTGAAGATTCCAGTATTTCTTATAACAAGGCAAGGAAACAGAACCCACACCCCAGAAGTAGATGGTGATGAATTCCACAGAATTAATTCGGATTTTCTCTTTTTAATGGTTTAGAGGAAAATGTAGATCCATAGGAAAAGAGTTTCAAGTAGCATGCCAAAGCATATACAAGTTGAATTAAACAATTGTTTGGATATCTACAGCATTTAGAGAATAAAAGAAACCTGAAAATGAGAAAGCAATAGGAACAGATTCAAAGAGTATTTTTTGCTTTTTAGGGATGGGCAGGCAGTGGGTTTCAAGGAAGGAAAGATACAGCAACATGCAAATGTCCTCCCTGAATTCTGATCAGTCTGTTTCCATCATTTTAGCATCTAGAGTAATTGGATCAGACAGAAAGAAAAGGGCAGTGGGAGGATGATACTACAAGAGATAAATAACCAGGCTAAAAATCTGTTTCTCTGTACACTTGTTCCCTCATCTGAGAAAGAGCATGCAGCTTTAGCTACAGCACATAATGCTCTTATGCTGACATGCCAGTGGACCAGGCTGCAATTCAGCAGCCAGGGATTTTGCTAGCTAAGCCCTGTTTTCCCTTGAAATGCTCTTGGCACCGAGTCCTGGAAGGAGAAACTGATAGATCTGATTATTAGCTGTGCAGCAGAGATGCTCAACAGATGTTCTCACAGGCTATCAGCTAAAGCAATCCAGTCTGCTCACAGACAAACAGGGGCTCGGCACTAGTGCTCAACACCACATGGAGATGGCTCTTACAGAGAAGTGGCACGGGACAGAACTGCTTGCTGCTTTGCACCATTATAGTCATATTTGTAACTACAGATGTCTCCAGGGGATTTTATGAGGGAAAACACAAGAAACATTTTTCAGAATTTAAGGGAAACAGAGAAAACTTATATAGTGATAACACTGTCCTTTACACTAACAGTATATATTTGACTGTACTGTGCTAAAGCGGCATAACAGTGATTGTACTGCACCCATCAAGTACCAGATTAATCCCTCTCCTTATGCCTCTGCGTGCCCGTTTTCTGCTCTCCTGATCACACCTCAGTGGTGGCAGCCTATAAGCATATGCCAAATTACATTCAGGAGCCTGACGAGGAGGAAAAAATCCAGCTGCCAGCAGCAAGCCACGCAGGTGAGCCCAGGGGCTTTACGCACTTGTTTCAGTATGGAATTTAATAAGATCCCAAAGCACCCCGAGACTTGAATGCAGTCATCTATGAAAAAATACAATTGCTTTCCTAAAAAACCCAGCACTTCTTAACACTGGTGATTTATGAAGTCCCTTGATGTGTGCGAAGAGAGGAAACCACATGTCTCATATCCACCGAGTCGACCAAACCGCAAAGCAAGCAGGACAGAAAAAAAATCTCCCAGGAATGCTGGGCTATAAAGGACACTGATATCAAAGACAATAACAAAGAGGATACTAGTAGACCAAACAAGATAAGTAAAAGTAAACACACACAGATGCCGCCCACCTGCACTTCAACACACTTCGGCGTTAGTTAAAATGCTGGAGACCTTATGCAAGGCACACAAAACAAAAAAACCTGGATAAAGAACGTCGAGGCTCATCCCAAGCCCCCATAGTTTGCTGCTGCTGCTGTCGCCTGCACAGGTGGTTCGGGGTAGCTGAAAAAGCACTTTGTTAGCGCGAAAGCGCGAGGGAAAGGCGGGAAAGCGGGAGCGCGGATCGGCCGGGAGCGCCTGGAGGGGCGAGGCGAGACAGAGGCTGAGAGAGCAGCCGCTTTACCTCGTGGAGGCATCGAGGTGGCATTTAGGGAGGAGAAGAGGAAATGCAGGTGCAGACGAGAAAATATGGAGGTGAGGGGTGGGAGTGGTTGGAAAAATGGGCGGAGGGGTATAAAATCAAGCCAGGGGGCGAGCGGTGAGGGCTGGGAGGACTGAAAGGGGCAGAAGCGGGTGGCCGTGATGTCTGTGAGGGCGGGGAGCGGCGGGGCGGCCGTGAGGGAGAGCGGCGCGGCGCCACGGAGCGGGACGGGGCGGGAGCGCCCTCGGCCAATGAGCGGGAACCACGCTCCAGGAACCGGGGAGGAGGCGGCTGGAAGGGCGCTGTCCCCTGCCCCGGCACCCGGCTCGGGCTGCCCGCGGTGCCGCCTGCGGAGGGGCCGGAGAGCCCCAGCTCCGCCGGGTGCCGGCCCTCGGTGAGGGGGGCGGTGCGGGAACGCAGGCCGGCCTGCCGTGGTGTTCGTGGCCGGGCTCCTTTTTTACCCTCGTCCGTCTGTGCCGGGTTTCGGTAAAGACAAGCTGTTGATGAAGCGAAGCCGTGGTCTGCCTGTTCTCTCGCGTCAGTTTTCCAACTCGGCCCCACTTCTGGTCTTTAGAGAGATCCTTTTTAACATTATCTTAGTGAAGATTTCTTGTCACGGGGTCTCAAAAAGCGGAACAATCCACTTTGCTGAAAGGAGGACGATGTTAAAGCTAGTACTGAGACTATCTCAAGCAGCCCTGTTTACCGCTAATACCTCGTGTAAACAGAATGGCTTTGTTCTGCGTAATCACCACTCCATGCATAATTATTTACTATTAAAAATCTTTTTTAAAAAAATACATTCTAATTCTTATTTTTAATATTTTTGTGACTTAGCTAATGTTTAAGATGCAGTTTATGCAGCTGTTTCATGTGGGCTCATGGGGAGCCCACAGGGGAGCAGGAATAAGTCCTAAGCACTCCAGTGAAGTACTGTGCAAGCTGTAGTTAAAAATGTTAATGTAATCTCCCTGATTGCTTTTTTTTCTTTTCCTGAAAGTTTAAATTGTTTGATGTAGACAGATAGTGGTCTCCAAGTTGTGTCTTTCATTCAGCAGAGATTTGCTGTATATTGTTGATAGATTGTATAGTGTCCGTGGGGAGGAAGGGAACATCAGTCACTGAACTGAATTCCTGTCTAGATTACAAATGTCAGGTTAGTAGTAAATCCTGCTCTTTCATCACCTGGCTATTTTTGTAATTAGACAGTGATTACAAAACAGAAATATTTTTATAATTGATAAAGTTACATAGAAACCATAATCCTTTTGCATAATGTTTTTGAATTGTCTAAACATAGCACAAGGCCAAATCAGGAAACAAAGATACAGTAGTATATTTTGTGACCTTCAGTATTTTTTTGATTTTGATGTTGTGGTTTCCATTCTTTGGCACAGTTTTCCTGAAAAAACACGTAACCGTTAACAAATAGGTTTCTCAAAGCTTCTCTGAAGTCGTATTCACAAATACACTATTTTTTACTCATTTGCTACAAGTTTGCTTTGTCCCAGCATAAAAGTTAGTTTTGAAAAGTATTGCTAGTCTTAAAAACCTGGATGGTAGGAAGTATTTGGCCTTCTGCCAGGCTACCTGGCTGAGAATGGTGTTAGATGGGGTAGTGGAGGGACAAGAACGATTTGCCTTGACAGAGGAAAAGACATTGCTATTTGTTAACCGCATAAAAGACGCTAAAGTCTTTCTGAGGGTTTGAGAGAGATCTGGTAAGTCATACATGAGCTGATACTAGGCATTCATAAATAATAAGTTTGACATAGTCTTCCTATGATTTCATCAAAATTTTTTAAGTCATTGTGACCCTTGTGCTATTATAATTATACCAATAGTATGCATGTAAGTTGATACTTGATCAGCAGGAATCATCAGGTTTCTCCAAACTTATAAACTTGTAAACTTTGTGGTGTAGGTAAGTTGTTTGGGTTCTATAAGAAATAAATCTTGTGAGTTTTCTTGTAAATTATTCTCTTGCAGTTCTGTCAGGCCAAACGGGTTTAAGGAATTCTTGGCAAATTGCTAGAAAGGTTTTACTTTATAAGAATATTATTTTGATTTTTATTATAAACAACACGAGTTTCTTGTACTGGTGAGGGGTTTTATTTATTTATTTTACCATGCCTGTTGCTTTCTGTAGCATTTGACTGTGCTTGGTGAGAGCTGAACCTGGCAAAAATAAGAACCGGTAATTAAGCTTTATCTAGTTAAAGTGCAATCTGGCAACCATCAGGGTTTCAATTAATTTTCAGGACATTTCTGCAAGGCAATCTGAAGGGGTCAGGATACTCTTAGGTGAGCACCTCAAAATGTCCAGTAGGTCTAATGCATCCCAACTCTTCAAAAAACCATCGTATTTCTGCACAGACCTGCACAAGCAGGGAATGGAGACCCTGTGGGGGATTGCCCTGTTTTCTTTCAGCCTCTGTTTCTCCATGGCAATACTTTTTTTACGAACTGCTAGTACATGATAACTTCTTTCATGCCCATCTGACTGAGACCCAACTTCCAGCTACAACTTTCAACATGCTCTCTGTAATCTCCTTCTCAGCTCTCTCCACATCTTCCTTGCCCGGTCTATGGCCCTGTGATTACCGGTGGACCTTTTCAAAGCAGTAAATCTTTTCCTTGACAGGGTGCTTCAATCAGCTGCTTCTCTTCCCTCTCCCACCCTCTCAGTCCCCAACTTTAAATCAATCCTGGCTTCCTCAAAGCTCTGGTCCTTTTCTACCCTGCTTCCTGTTGCAGACCCTTCAAGATACAGCAGAGACTCTGAAGTGCCATCTAGCTTGATGTTCACAGACACTACTCCCTTGACTCAGCTCTGGCAGCTCAGGGCCAAAAACTGGCCACAAACTACCTGGAGAGAAAGGGTAGGCAATGTGTCAACAAACCAGTTGCGCTGAAATGTGCTCCACCCAGGTGGTCAGCAAGGGAAAGATTACTTCCTTCCTTCTTCCCCTGAAAAGGAACTGCCTCAATAATAGCTTTTGAAAGCAAGAGGTATTTCCTTCTTCAGCTTTTCTGTTGGCATTTTCTGTGCTTGGCTGGGTTTCTATCACAACCAGCTGCTCCTGCCTGGTGGTGACAACGCTTTCCTTCCCTGTTACATGGGGAGATCAGGAAAGTGAAGTGAGACAAATTTTTTCTGCTTTCTTCCATCTGGTGGAATTAAATACTTGAGAGAAAGCAGAGCTTATATATTTTTGATCCTGGGAAACTTACATAAATCTATCCAGCAGCCTCCAACTCGCTAGCATGTAGTGTTCTGGCTGTGCTACTGTTACGTTGGTTATATCATTAGGATCTATGACAAAATCTAATCATTCCCCTCACTTATCTTATGTGTGATTTTTGTGTGATGCTTCCTGTGCTTGTGCAGATTCCGGATGTTATAGGATAGACGCAAATAAAATTAAACAGCTGATAGTCAGCCAGCCATCCTTCTGTCATGCTTTTAGGTAATTAAAATGTATGTGTTGATAGATTTAAATACCTCCAGAAGCCTTTGTATTAGATGTCATTTGGGACTGAAAATGGAGACTCTACAAAATGTCAGTTTAGCTGTTTATATTGCCAAGTTAGGCAAAAGAAGGTGTGTGTAGCTGTTGAGGCTTTTGGCTGAGCTCAGATGCTTTTGACTCCTGTCTGCTCTGTGCTTGCTGTCTTCTGCAGCCAGGCACCTCGTGGATGACCACAGGAGAGGAGAGTGTGAGGGTGCTGTTGTGGTGCACAGCCACACACCACACGTCACAGGTATTGGTGACTTCAGATGGAAAACTTCAGATTTCCCAGCTATTTCACCTCACAGGCAGATCTTTCTGAAGCTCTTGCAGCTTCCTGAAGATTTATTCATTTCAGTCTAAATGTACTTTTTCTGATTTCTAGTGATTTTGTGCTACTTTTGTTTTCCAATTATATAAGAAACTATTTCTTCCATCCAATGAAGTAAGAAGAAAAGTGACTTTAGTCCATCTCACTTTTACTAACCAAAATGAATTTAAAAGAACCAAAATTATTTTATTCTCTGTCAAACTGAAACATAATATTTAAATCTGAAGTTCCTGTAAAAAAATAAGAAGAAAGTATGAGAGCAGATTTCTTTCATTTCAGAGACCTGAAAAGTTTAGATGCTTCCCAGAATGGTGGAAAAACCAGTTTCACTTCGTGCTTCCAACTGGAGTACCAGAGCCAGTGGCTCCTATGGAAGTTCTGACCACCGGGCACTGGTGACTCTGCTGTGGATGCACTTGTTGCTTCTGCCACTGCTGTTGTCCTCCAGTGGACAAAATCTTGCTCTTCTCAGACTGAAGCTCTCATCCTTCTGTCTGTGAGGTTCTCCTTCTGAAGATCTCAATTTCCTAGTTTTATGGGTGGGGAACTTGTGGAATTGACTGTTTTCCCTTTGTTTCTTCTTAAAACGGTGGTCTTCTGGGTTCTGATTTTGTTTATTCACGCTTCCTCCCCCCCCCAAAAAAAGAAAAAAAAACCCAAACCAAAACAAACAAAGCAAAACAACACGACACATCGGAGAAACCAGGCAGAAGGTTTCTGTATTGGTACGAAAACGTTTCTAAGCCACTGTATTGGGTTTGTATGGCCAGGTTTTGGTAGCGGAGGGGCTACAGGGAAGGCTTCTGTGAGAAGCTGCCAAATGCTTCCACCATGTCCAGTAAAGCCAGTGCTGGCCAGCTCCAGGATGGGCCTACTGCTTGACCAAGGTTGAGCCCATCAGGAATGACAGTAATGCCTCTATGATAACTTTTTTTCTCCTTCTTAAATAAGTTATTATGCAGGTGAAAACTGAGCCAGAGAAGAGTAGAGTGAGAACATGTGAACTCTGCAGCCACCAAGGTCAGTGCAGAAGGAGTGGCAGGAGGTACTCCAGGCACCAGAGCTGTGGTCCCTGCAGCCTGTGATGCAGACCATGGTGGAGCAGTTGTGCCCCTGCGGCCCATGGGGGACCACAAGAGTGCAGACATCCACCTCCAGCCCATGGTGGAGCCCACACCAGAGCAGGTGGATGCCTGAAGGAGGCTGTGACCCCATGGGAGGCCCAGGATGCAGTAGGGTCCTGGCAGGGCCCTGCTGACCAGTGGAGAGTGGAGCCAGTTTTCCTGGTAGGGCTTGTGACCCTGTGGGGGACCCATGCTGAAGCAGCCTGTGCCTGAAGGACTGCACCCCGTGGAAAAGTGACCCATGTTGCAGCCGTTTGTGAAGAACTGTTGCGTCTGGGATGGACTCATGTTGGAGAAGTTTGCGAAGGACTGTCTCCCATGAGAGGGACCCCACGGGGAGCAGGGGAAGAACTCCTCTCTCTGAGCAGTGGCAGAAACAAACTGTGATGAACTGACCATAACCCCCATTCCTGTCTCCCTATACCTCTGGGTGAGGGGAGGAAGTAGAACATGTGGGAAGGAAGGGGGGGGGGGGAAGTGTTTTTTTTAAGATTTATTTTACTTCTCGTTCTTCTGCTTTGATCCTGTTAGTAATAAATTTAATTAATATCCCCGCTGTGTGTCTCTTTTGCCTATGGTGGTGATTGGCAAGTGACCTCTCTCGATCCTTATCTCAACTCATGAACCCTTTGTTGTATTTTCTCTTCTCTGTCTAGTTGCAGAGGAGAGTGAAAGAGTGGCTTTAGAGAGTACCTGGTGTTCAGCCAGGGTCAACCCACCACAGCCAGTGAGCCACAGATGTTCCTCAGAGGCCAAAGAAATTTTCTGAGCTCGAGGTAATTTTCTAAACAACATCACTTTAACCTTTGTGGAAGAATTTACTTTAACCTAGAGAAAACTACTTAGGATAATTTAGGCTGACAGGTACGGAAAAATCTAATAATAGGGATTTAAAACAGAACATTGCCACAAATTTTGATGAATAAAAATAGGACAGTCTTTTCTTAGCAGTTTCAGCAGTACAGAGACCATTAGCAGAATAAGAGCACTGTTATGGCCTATTAACAGACACTGTGATGGAAAAAGCTTTCTGGTGAGAAGCTTCATTATTTTATGTTACAAGTTAGTGGTTGTCGTGTGCAAAACTGTTGGAGTCATCGTAGTTCTGCATATATTGTCCTTGTACAAATTGTGCTTTAAACCTATAATAGAACCCCTGGTTTACTAAGGGGTTTCTCTAAGTTTTTATTTGCCAAAATATAGCTTGATATTTCAAAACAAAGTTCTGTTGATATTTTTAAAGCGTACAGGTAAATCTAATTCAGCAACTGCTCTTCGTGCTGCTTGAGTCAATTTGTTGGCAGAGTTGAAAGAACCCTCTGGCCTCTGTTGTGTGTACTTGCAGGTTTTGTTTTCTTGAAGAAAGTAGTTGAACAGATGTCTTTCCAAAAAAAACTTGGTCAAATTGTCTTTAAAAATAGACACTTTTTGTGACTAATATGAAGCACCTTGGCTTGAACGGCGCGAAACAAGCATCAGTTCTCTGAGAAGCAAACCTTTTCATTTTGCTAAAATGGTGACATATGCAAAGCAAGTATTAGCTTTTAAAAGTCTTTTTCAGTTGTCTTATGTGCAGAGGTTTAGATTATTCCCAATGAAGTAATCAGTATAAATATAACTTCTCTTAACTCCTGCAACTCTGGGATAACTTTCCCTCTTTAATCGATACTGTGTTTTAGAAGAGAAATGGTTAATTCCTATGGTTGTGGGGTTTATATATATCCTACAACACTTCCATTACAGCCTCAAAATGCAGTTTTCTCCTCGCAGTCATTGAGGAATCTTCTATGTGGACTTAATGGGGCCAAATAAAGCCAGGAACCCAGAATGTGCACTTGGGAGGGTAACCTGCTTTCCTTGGGATACTTTCCCTTTGTTCCCCTGTGGAAGGTTGGCAGGCAGAACAGCAAATGCCCCAGGCAGCTGTGGGTGACAACAGCCTGTAGGAGCAAATACTCCGGGATGAAGCACTTCCTGTCTGGGTCTTTGTTGGTGTCTCAAAGCCTGTAAAGGAACCAACAGAGATCCTCCAAACAGCTGTGGAAATGCTGCCATATGCAAGAAAAGAGCAGGCATGCCAAGGGAGGAGACTTATTTGTGACTTCTCAGACTGGACATCACTTTGCATTCCCACATGGAGGGTGGATTCGGGGGGATGTCAGTTCCATGGGCTTTTGCAATTTATTATTCAGATATGGTAAATCCTGACTAGAAAAATATATCAAAAAGCTCACCGTACCTATCCTGGCACTGCACAAAACAGAGCAGAGCTCTAGCTCAAGGCCTGATGAGCCATGGTTATTGCCACAAGGGGGAAAAACTGATCTTGAGGACCGTGGTAAGGGAACAGGCCTCTTTGTGAGGGCATCCAGAGCAGCTGTGAGTTCAGCTTCACCATATGGCTGTGCTGGTCTAACAGTTCTCCACAGCTGGTGCTCTGCCTGCAGCCTTTGTCCACACACCGGGCATCGATGCTGCTGTGTCTCTGCTCCCACGTAGCATGGCACCGATGGGTACAGTCCCGTGGCACCCGGATGCAGTGGCCGGAGCTGGGTACTGCTAAACAGGGTTTGTGATAAAAGGGTAAAGCTGGCAGGTTCACCCTGGAGGTCTAGCTGGGAGGGTAGAAGAGGGAGAGGGGTCAGAGGCAGTCCTGGGGACTAGTCTGCAATACCCTGTGGAGGCTGGAAAAGCTCTTTTGCTTTCTTTTCCTCATGTATCTTCAGTTGTTTATTCCTGAGCATATTACTTTTCTTTTTTCTTTTTTTTTTTCTTTCTAGTCCTCTCTGGTATGCTTTTATGTGCAATAATCCATTTCTTTTTCTCTTGAATTTAGGGAGAATAACTATCTATGATTAATAAGCCAGCAGAGCAATGAAAAATTAAAAATTTCAAGCACTTGTGTTTATTGATGTGAGAGGGTTCCTCGAAACAGCCTTGTCCTGTTTTACTGCATGAACTCACTGAGTAAATGAGACATGAGTAAACATGAGACTGCAACAGGGTATGTGACAGATTTCTCTTTCTGCCAGTCATATTGCCAGCTTGAAAGTGTAAGGACCTTAGAAAATAACGTGTAATGTATCTTGAATGTATATAGCTTGACTAACAGTTAGAGAATCATACTGATATTTTAAACAAATCCACTCTATCTTTTTTGTCTTTAGTGTTTATTACTATTCTCAGCAATGCTGTGCCTGCCAGGGAGATAATATTTGAGTTGAAACTGCATTTCTTGTTCAGGATGGAAAACGCAGACTTCGAACACCTGACTTGCACACAAAAGGTGAAGGGCACTGTGCAGTGCTGTGACTGTTAAAAAATAAATTATAAATAGACTTGACATCCTCTTGAATTGTGAAAAAGCTCATTCAAAATAATTATTAAATACAAGTTTAAAACTAGTCATTTGCTTCAGGATGCAAGATATGGAGGAGCAGCCAGCCAGTGGGATGTGGAGGTGAGGAGGCTAGGAAATAGGTTGGCCTCCCTCTCCTCACACACCTGAGCTCTGTATCATATTCCTCTGCTGCCCTTACCTCTCTCCTGATCAGATTTATTAAAAAAAACAACCTTCTCTTATTCAGCTGTAAACTTACAATTTATTCTGGGTTTATTATTCAGTGCTACATTCTCCCAATATGTAGAAACCCCAAAAATGCAGTCTTTGCCTTTGAGAAAGTACAGTTTAAGCATAAGGTATGCTTGAAGAAATGAGAGAGAAACAAAAGAGGGGAGAGAGAAATGTAGCAAGATTGTTTTGCTGTTCAGAACATTAGATTTCATTTAAGGTTTTGGCCTTGACTGGGATTCGTCTCAGTACATTTTATTTGCCTAAGGTACAGGCATCTGTCCTAAGCTAGGGAGCTGGGCTGCCCATAACCAAAGGAAAGCAGCAGATACCTCTAAAGGGAATTTATCCCTGTAAGGTAAGTGTCTGTAGAAAGTGGTAGGATGAACTCTGTAGGGATCTCTGTCTTTCTCCATTGGCACAAAGGAAGCCCAGGTGATTTTTAGTTTTTTTAGATTAAATACTTATTTTTCACATGGCAAGAGTAATCCTAGACTCAAATAATTTTATTTCTTATTGAAAATTTCAAGTGGTGTCTCTACTACTGCCCCTTTCCCTCACTGCTGGTTGGTGTCTGTGAAGGGAATATATGTTGCTGTGCTAGCAATTCCTGTCCTTTGTGTGTATTACGGATATGCCTTGGGCCTAAGGAATTACAACCTTCAGACCTGTGATGACTTGAAAAATCACACACCAGTGCTATCTACCCTCCAGGCAGCATGGGGAGAGTGATGCATTATAAATCCAGATCCTTTACCAGTGGAGAGATTAAAGAAGCAAGAAAGAAGTTTCTTAATCCCTGCCTCAAGCAGTTTAAAACCTCCTTCTTGCTTGGGGTCCTACATAAATCAGAGCACAGGACTGGCTATATTCTGCAAATAAATCTTACTCGATATTTACTTCTCACATAACTTCTCTGTAACAAATTCTGAATTCCCTACCATATATGCTAATAAAATGTCAACCATTTTATAATTTAGTAGCATCATAATAATAATAATAGTTTCTTCGGTTGCATTTCACTCTTTCAAGGAGTGTTTGACATACCGCTTACACATAAAAAGTGAATTTAATATCTTAATATATAATTTAGTCTTTTGTTTCTTAATACTGAAACCCACTATAAGCCATCTGTACAGTAAATAATCATGCATGAGTGCAAACCAAATGCAGGTTAAATTAGCCTGAAAAAAAGTCACTCACAAGTAATTTCCACATGCATTTGAGGAAAATAATTTCAAAAAATCCAAGCGTAAGAATTATTTCTGCTAGAGTGAACAGTCATAGTAATGGCTGAGGACACTTAGCACTGAGCATTGCAATGGGATTAAAGAACACATACCTTTTTTTTCTGCCAAAGGAAAAACAAGGATTAACATATTTTACACATATAGAAAACCTTCTGTTAAAGGATGTGATGATACTTACAAGCAGTCAGAGGAGAACTGATAACAAAGATACCACAACCAAAAATGTGTATCAAGACAACTTGCCATTCTGGAAACTGGAATCACAGTGCCACAGATTTCAACAAAGACACCAAAAAACAGTGGCCAGTTCCATGCATGAGTTGGTGAACACCATTTCAAAGCTGCTTCATCACCACTTTTCCCACAACCACACTGCACCCCACACATCACCCTGCCCTGTGCTTGCTGCCAGGGACATTTACAGGCAAAGCTTGTGCTGAAATGCAAAGTTGTGGCTCGTGTTGCCATGTTGTCTTTAGTTTTAAATTGAGAAAAACGTGGTGCTCACAGCAATGATCCAGAGCTTGAACTAATTTGAAGTTGGTTCGATATGTACACGTGGGTGTGATCACACCTGTTTGGTGGGCATGTTTACACCTCAGAACCCCAAATCAGCCTTGCCAGACATTCACGCCCCAACTGAGAGGGATCATCCATTTTAGCCCACGTTCAGATAAACCAGTGCCACTGGACTTCTGATGTTAAGTAGATGTAAAGACTTTGACATTTAGTTTCAAACCAGACTAACTGAACATATGTTTAATTAAACAACAGATAAAAGGGTTGTTTGCCAGCACTTTAAGAATCCCAGCCTTCTGTTTTCAATTGCATGAACTTTTTCTGCCATGAACTTAACCTGTCACAATTGTCTTTCAGTGAACATATTTGCTGATGCCAGAAGCAGAAAGAGTTCACAAATCAAGCTTTTGACAGGTTGCAGGTTGGGTCTCATTCTCACCTACACCTTGGTGCCTCGGGGGACGCGCTGTCTCCTCCAGCTGAAATGCACAGGTTTGCCTTTGCTTGCTTCCCTCACTCAGTTGTGCTCATTTCCAGCCACGACACTTGGCTGCCTGGAACCCAGGTAAGATCTTCTAATTTTCCTGCTAAACATGGGACTAAAGTATGTTGGGGTTTTGCTGGTCCTTGTTTCTCTGTTAAAGAGAGTCATGTTTAAAGAGTATCATCAGTACTGAATGTCACAGTGGGTAGGAACTGGGATGTATACCTGCCAAGATCACTGTTACACGGATACCTATATTTCACTACAGTGCTGTCCCAGTGGTTGCAGCTTAAATCATCTCTGAGTCTCTCCATTATTCTGACAGATCATAAAATTTAAAGTCCAACACAGCCGTTTGCTCAGTTTTGCCTCGGACAGTGGATCTGTGGCCAGCTTTCTGTGTAGCCAGGGAGCCAGGCACAGCTGCATGGATGCTCACCAGCATCACCTTCCTGTCATATGCCAGGCTCTCTGCAGTTTTAGCAGTGAGAATAGCTGAAGCGGCGTGAAAGCCTGGTGACCCTTGCTAGCTTTCCCTAACTGTGGTTGCTGAAGTACTCATCTAGGTATGGCTCTTGTGTTGTGTGCTGTATAGAGCTGTGTGAACCAAGCCCACATCTGAAATGCTTTAATTGCCTTTGCTTATGATCTGCCTGCTCTGTGGGGATATTTCATCTTAATTCACTCAGCACAGCGACAGCGATATGAAGATGAGGAACAAGGACTGAATTGAGAAGTGGCACTTTGCTCATACAGGGATGCCTCAGCAGCCAGAGCTGCTTCAGGATACACTAATGCCTCCAGATGGAGAAAGAGGTGGAAGGTGCAAAGACAGGGGCACATTTGGTTTGGGAGTTCTACTTGGTGGCAGGATGCTGGGTTGTCTTTTATATCCATGGCTGCCTTTGTTTTTCCAACAGAGGTTTTGTGTTGACAAGTCTCACTTTCCTCCAGGTAAGTAGGAAGAGGAAGGGTGCCACAAGGCCACAATGAACCTCCCTTGGGTTCATGCTGAGGTTCCCCTATATGAATCTTTTGCATTGATGCTGTAATTACCTGGTTATCTTCACCACACTTTAAGATGCAGTTATATCTTGTCTCTGACAAAATTCATAGCACCTGACATCAGGCATTTCTCAGTAGCATCTTCATTAGGACCTCGCTCTTTGTTTCAAGTTAATGAAAAGAAACAGGGACTTCCAGAGAAAGAGTTAGACCTCTGCAAACAGCCCTGCTGAATCTAGTTAGGATTCAGTTGCTTTTATTTGAGTATTACAGTGTTTTAGATGATAGCATTCTGATTTTATTTTACACTAAGGGTAAAGATCTTTTTCTAGAACTAAATCAAAGCTAGGGTTTTCTTTTAGTCTTTATATTTTCATTATGTCTCTGTCACTTTAATAAGGACTGGCTCTGGGTACCCAATGTGCAAAGGGTGCCCTAGTGAGGCAGAGCACCAAGTGACCACCAGTTTTTCTCTTGCAGTGGTGCCAGTTTGAGTTCCACTGGGAGGCATGAGGCTGGGGCTGGCCATCCTGTTACACCTCAGTAAGTACAGTTGCTACAGGTACTCAGGCCATCTTTGAAATATTATCACGTGATTTACTTATCTCCAAGATTTTGTTAGAGTGCTTCTTTTAAGAAGAGACCATTGAGAAACATGACAGTGAGTCCTTATTCCCCACTCTCTTACCTAGGACCCAAGAGTGATATGAAACCTTTAAGTACAAAGAAAAGTTAGATGTTGTAATTGAATCTTAAATCAGGCCCCAAGAGGTGCAATCAATATCAGCTAATTAATAATGAGTGTGGATCTGTATAAATAAAGAGAGCAGGCTAACCAAACATAGGCATTGCTTTACACCTGTGGAGTCAAGCCTCTCTCATCATTTAACTATAGCCTGAGCCATAGACTGGAATCTGGCTGCAAAATGCTGTATTTTTTACTGTTGTAATTGCCTTACCATTTCTGGTGTTCTGTGGGATCTTCTTGTATCAATTGTTGGGGTTTTTTAACTGCACCTTTTATAACAAGTTGAGCCAAGTAAAGCTGAAAGATAAAGCCTCCAAGGTACCCATTCCTGTTCAGGGTTTCAGGACAGAACTTGTTTAAAAGGACAAGCCCTGTAAGGGAAGTCTTAATATAATGGGGGAAATATTTAAAGTTGTTTCAGGCAAAATAAATGAAAAACTCCTGCAATTATTTAGAGAATTCAGAATTGCTCTGTTTAATTATTAAGGACCATTCCATGGAGTCTGAACAGAGGGTTCTGGCACTAGACTAGGGATTTATTGCAAATTAACAGAAAATCTGAAGTACCCGTGATGTCAATATTGGTTTCGTCCACCACTATCACTTGGAAATCAACACAAATCAGAATAATTAATCCCAATCTGACTCTGCTCACAGACTCAACTGAAATGCTTGTGATTCTGCTGTAGGAATGCTGTCAATAGGTATATCAGGGTAGGAAGCATAATAAATTATAGCTTACAGCAGATTGGCATTTTCACTGAAAAATAATGTGCTGAAAATCTAAGTTTTGCAATATGCTAGCTATATTTTTT
This sequence comes from Pseudotriccus pelzelni, assembly GCA_035584735.1. Taxonomy (NCBI): domain Eukaryota; kingdom Metazoa; phylum Chordata; class Aves; order Passeriformes; family Tyrannidae; genus Pseudotriccus; species Pseudotriccus pelzelni. The sequence goes on along the minus strand of JAWMRA010000041.1, from coordinate 13,630,413 downwards.
GTTATTTTGTAGCAGGTGTGTTCATTACCAAAGTTCTTCAAAAAAGGTATCACTAAGGACAAAAGGAGTTCAGGCAAAGGATAATTTAATTTTCTGCTGGTGTTGAGATTTAAATGTTTTTTCTGGAGGATACTGCTGGGTATATGAAGCAATTTAATCTCTCTTTTATCTTTCTTTGTGCTCAGTGCTGATAAGACCCCAGCATGCACAGCACGACTGTGATGCTGGGTCCTGCCACCCAGCCATTGGGAACCTCCTCCGGGGTCGCAGCAAACAACTGACAGCCTCATCAACCTGTGGGATGAACAGCCCTCAGAAGTACTGCATTGTAGGCTACCTAGAGGTTGGTTGGTTTGCTCCTTCTTTTTGAAGAAACTGAACTCTGCTTACCAACAGTATTCTCATCTGTTCAGGGAATTTGCCCAGACTAGGAAGTTTCTGTGGGAGTTGTCTGAATAATCATCAGACAGCGTGACATAAGTCTGGTGGAAGGCTGTGCCTTACTGCAGCACATATGGAGGGTTTGGCAGCAAATGCGTAGCTTCTCAAGGGGGAGAAACATCCCTGAGACACGCAGGGATTGAGCACAGGGATTTCTGAAGGAACTTTGCTCTGCAAGTCCTCTTCATGCTCACGCCTCAGAAGTGAGCTTGTGTGTGTGAGGGTAGGAGGAGTGGAGTCCTGCAGGCAGGCACTGCCTTGGTGGACCTGCACTGAAGGACGTGTCCATACAGTGTTGAAACCTGAGGCAGCCTATTCAGAGCTTCACACCATCTCCTCTCATGTCTTTTGATCTGAAATGAGACCAGTGTTGCTGAAAGCAGAAAGCTGTCTCTGAAAAAGGAAGACCTAATGCTGTAGTCCAGTCTTTGGCCATGTGGGTGGGTTGGCAGACTCAAAATGTGGCTGATCAGGGGGATCCTTCTCACTCTCTGGCCACAGTGATGGGGGGACCAGTGAGCATATGGGAGCTATGCCAGGCAGAAATGGGAATTCCTCCGTTGCGCATGCTGGAGGACTTGGCCCCACTGAGCTAATAAATTGTCACAAATAGAACTATTTTCACTAAATAAGAGCTTAGGCTGAAGAGGAAGTTAAAATACAGTTTAATTTATGAGCAATTGAAAATAATTGCAGTTTATGACCTTCTGGCTAAATGGTGTGACACATTTGCAGAGTAAAGTACAGAGATGGCACCAGGCACTGCTCCAAGTTGCATGTTGGAACCACAGCTTTCTGCAAAATGTAAATACCTCTTTCCTTTGCTGAAATAGCCTGAACCATCTTTTTGGCCCTTAAGGTGGATGATTGCCTTTTATTCTTGCTTTTTAGGAGGAGATCAAAGAGCAATAAAACATTAATATTTTCACTTGCCTGTACTTACCCTTTGAATTACGTAAATACAGACTCATGAAAAGGAGCAGCTGTTCCGCAATAATCCCTGTGATTTAATGCTGCTTCAACGTATCTTGACCCCTGGTGGCTGTCTCCTGAAGAGGGTGAAAACTACAAATATGCTTTGCAGAGCTCGAAAGAGAGAGACTTATGCTCTGGCAATATGTTCTATTCCATCAGCTCGCCTTAAATGTGTGTGTCACCAATAGTGTTTCAGAGTCCCACTCGACTCAAGTCACTTTCTCACCAGCACATTTTGAGTGCTTTGCTGGAGGCAGGCCAGGAACTTTGCATCATTCATCTTGTAAAGCAAAGTTCTTCCTCCCTCAGTTCCCCTTCTGATGGCCTGTGTCAGGCATCATGACAAGAGCAAACCTTACTTGTGAAAGTGGGTATTAGTCAACATGGCAAGCTACCAAGAGCCAGGAGTCAGTTGGGATGTCTTATTCATGTGGAAAAAAAAAGTAGAATTCAACTGCTTTGTGTTTGAAAAGAAGCACTGGAAATCATTTTCAGTCTTTAATATGTAGTTTTATTTCTAAATTAAGTGGATTTTAGCTCTATGATTGGATTTACTACTTACACATGTTTTGAAAGGAAAAGAAAGTGGACTCAGCATTGAGGAGAGTACAAAGCCAGCACTTCAGAGGCAAATGGAATCTGCCAGACATGGCTTGTATGGACATACACATGCTTGTCCTTTGGAGCGGATTTTTATGAAGCAACCTTAAACATAAGTTGACCAAGTATCCTATTGTATGCATCTATATAAACCAGAGAGTCAGTGCAGTCCTGCCAAGTGCTTTCTTACCAGAGCTTTGTGAAATGAGATGACAGAGTATTTTTTGTATTTCTCTGTCATCTTCTAAACTGTATATTCATGCACTTGTCAAGTGTAGTATAGAATGACTGAATATAATACATATTTATCATAATGTTTAAAACATATGTATTATACCATACCTGTTAATCTATAGCTATTAATTTCTTTAAATGTGAATAATTCCCAGGCGATTTCATAATACAAAGATGTATAAACCATTCCCAGTGCTTGTCTGTGGATCTTGACTGTGCCAAGAGGGGTTCTTCTCAATCCATTCCCTTCTAGGGCATTTCCAGCCCAGCTCCTGCCACTGATTTCCACTTTCTGTTTTCAGGAGCATCCCTGCCAGCCTCCTAGCCATGGGCACTGAACCTGTGCCTCCTCCTTAAGCTCTCTCTGGGGTGCTGAGTCATCCACTCTTCTTCCTGCCATGATCCCTGCGAGCCAGGAACACAGCTTGGGCATCACCTTCTGCTTTGGCTTACACTAAAGTCCTTGCACTCAGGTTCTGCCCAAATCTCATGGAATAGCACATCCACCCCTGCCCACCCTGCTTCCCTGAGGACCTGCTGGCTGTGATCCCATAGTGCTCAGGCTGCCCTTATGGCTCAGCAGGGCTCATCTCCCAGACCAGAATGTTAACCTTGTCACCTCTTCTAAGTCTTCCACTTAATCCCCCAGTCATCATCTTAATTAGGAGCTCCTTGCCCTCACTATCAAAGCCCTTTTGCAGACAAAAGCCCCATATTCAGAACTGAGACACTGGCTGATCATTGCTACCTTCATCTTCTGCTTGTAACATGTTCAAACAAGACTCTTTTATCCTTTTGAGTCCTGATTTTCCTCCTTTGCATTGGTTTTAAACTTCTGCAGTTTCCCTGTGCCTACAAAATACACTTACAGTGGTAAGGGTGGTGGTGTCAGCCCAGACTAACTACTTACCTTGTACCTGCTCTTACTGAGATCCCTTCTCCACAACTGAAAAAGTGTAATTTTTACAGAGTACCTGTTGCAGATCAAGACCAACACTTACTGTGTACATGCTTCATGCATATAATGATTTTCTTGGGCTTATCCCTTATATATGAAAGCCTGAGTGATTAAAAGTACAGACACCCAAAGCAACGTGACAGGTGCCAGTCTTGAAATGGCATAAATATGTGTACATCCACTTGATTTTTAGTGAAGAGACAAAATTAATATTTTATTCTGCTCATTTTGTTTTCTAGGCTGAACAGAAGTGCTTTCTCTGTGATTCCAGATACCCATATAATCCCTATACCCAGCACAACAGTCACATGATTGAAAATGTTATCACAACATTTGAGCCTGACAGGAAAAAGAAGTGGTGGCAGTCAGAGAATGGTAAGTTTCTTTGAGAAAATATTACTTCAACATGTTGCTGTGAGATTTCTTTATGCCATTGACACTCACCGTATTGCCTTCATGAAGAGATGAAACAACACTGCATCTGTTCTTTGATTCAGTATACTGAGTGATTTGAACCCATATGTGTAGCAATATAGGATATCAGAGAGTCTATTTTTCTGTGGACAAGTTTTAAGGACAGTATCTCCAAGAGGTGGCCAGAGGACCAGTGACAATGCGTGGTTATACATGGAGACCATGTATTTTCCACAGGGTGTCTGCCTTTCAGGGAAATGTGATTTGTGGCAAAAGATATATTTGCCTACAGATGTGGAGTCGTGTAATGACAACATGTAAAACACAAATACCCATTTAAAAACAAATAGTGTAAAGCACTATGCTAGGAGGAATAACGTTTACTCTGTCTTATTTGACATACAGAGAATATGTAAAAAACATTTGGTTGGAAATTAAGGCGTAGAAAAAGTAAGGTAATATGTTACCTTTGTTTTGAGTATCCAACTGAAAGTTTATAAACCTTGTTTTTTCATGGAGTTTAGCAAGGACCTGTCACTAACTTTGAACACCATTGCCAATAAAGCTGTGGGACAGCTGTGAAAGGAGCTTTCTTTTTTCTACCCATCTTTCTTCTGGGATGAGGTCTCATGCAGGTACTGGCTGAACTCCTGCAACTGTCTGCAGAGAATGTATGAATTGTGGAGGTTTTTTTCTATACTTGTTGCAATTTTGGAAGATCCCTTGTGCAGTAGTTCTGCTCACGATAAATTTCAGGTCTGGCAGTATAGAAGGGTTTAACAGTTCTGTTTAGCATGAAGAAAACCTCACAGTTTTATTGAGTTTCTTGTTTTTTTTTTTCTTAGAAATACATAAATTATTTGAATGGATTTTAAAAAATAAACCTAACTGGATACAGGAACACATAAACGCAGAACCATCATGATCATTTCCCATTCGAATTATCTGAACAGGACCTTTAACCAGGTCCTGCAGTCTCAGTGACCTGCAGCACTGCCAGTGTCAGCAAGGCAGAACATCATATTGCCCTGGGGAGAGCAATCCAGCCACACACCGGGTTTGTGCACAGGGGATGTCCTAAAGAGTCCAACTGCTGTGCTGGAAAAGGCATCTTTAAATTCCCCATGGGAAAACTGTCTTAGCTACCCCATCAATGTAGGCATTGTGCTCTTCATGTTCATTCTCTTTTCAGGCATTGACCATGTCAGCATCAGATTGGACCTAGAAACTTTATTCCAGTTCAGCCATCTTATCCTGACCTTTAAGGTACATCTTTTACCAGAGACTTTATGTAACATTAAACACTAATTACTTAGCCACAGGAATAAATTGCTTAGAGAGGCAATGAAAGCTTCATCTTTAGAGGGTTGTAAGAACAGGTTAGATAAACACCTGTCAAGTATGGTTAAGTTATAGTTGATTCTGCCTTAGGGGAGGAGCATAGACTGAATAGCTTCCTATTCATGTGCCTTCTGGCCCTACTTTTTATAAAATTGAGAATGAAAGCGGAAAAAATAAATTGCAAAATTAAACCTGAAAATTTAGGACATATCTGAACTGCAGTTGCTCTTTCAATTTAGTTCAGCCTTCTCATGCGTAATCATTATGACACAGATGGCTACAATTTATTTTTTTTTACAAAATTCCTGCATTGTTATGGTGAACTTCCTTACTTAGACAGTAACCTTGTGCCTATATGGAAGGTTTCCCTTCCCTTTAGCTAGAGAATGGTTCTAATGAATAATCTGTTTTTTTCAGAGAATCATGTAACCAACGCAGTAGCCCTGTACTGAGCTACAAGATCCCAAACACAGAGTTTTAGCATCCCCCAAAGAGGAATATCAGTGTAACAACCCCTGAGATGTTTTATCAATGCCTGCTTAAGGAATTCTTGGAATGTTTCTTGCAGACATTTCGGCCTGCAGCAATGCTGGTTGAGCGCTCTACCGATTTTGGTCAGACCTGGAAAGTGTTTAGATATTTTGCACATGATTGTGCGGCTTCTTTTCCCAACATCTCTTCTGGTCCAGCAAAAAGTGTGGGAGACATCATTTGTGATTCAAGATATTCAGACATCGAGCCCTCGACTGAAGGCGAGGTATTGCCAGGTGTCTGTGTTTGTATGAGTTCAGATCATATGTGGCTCTTTCACTGCAGCTGAAGGTCTCTTGTCTGTATCTGGTAAAGGCAGGGGCCTGTCATTTGATCCTTTTGGTGGGTGCTCATCCCATCTCTACAGCTGTACCAATTTCTTTTGCAGGTTGTTTTAAAAGCTTTGGATCCCAGTTTTGAAATAGAAAATCCATATGTGCCCTATATCCAAGGTAGGGTACAGGTTTTCTCCAGAGATATTTTCCTGGTATTCTTTGTGTTGTACACTGAAAGGGTCAACAGCTCAGCTGGTGTAAGTACCTAAAGGTACCTAAAGATCTTAGGATGACATTGTATTAATTGTATTAATAAATTATGTATATATTAATAAATAGGGAGCCCCTGGTGGCCTAGTGGTTAGATCGCAGGACCTTCACCGCCGAGGCCAAGGGTTCGATTCCAGCCAGG
>JAWMRA010000041.1:13601920-13624132 GCA_035584735.1 Pseudotriccus pelzelni | reverse complement strand
TCACCTAAAAAATCCAATGCGCAGGCTCGAAGGTGTAAAGACCTTCCCCGGTTCTTCGTTCGCGAAGACTGGCCATTTTATTTATATTAATAAATATGTCCTGCTCTCTAGGCCTGAGGGCAAATGGCAGAGCTCTGCAAAGCTCATCTATGTAGCTACACTGTCTTTCCTTCTGGGATCAGGCCCAATCCACACTGCTTTTTGGGAGCAATCCCAGAGGTGTACTTGAACCCATGAAGCCAGCAGCTGGGAAAATGCAGAGCCATACCAAGGAGGGTGCTAATGCTTATGCAGCCGTGTGCCAGGAGTGGTCCTTGCCCTGGCACTGTACACATTACTGGTCTTGGCCAATATCACATCATTTTCATTATTTCTTCACCACAGGAGAATTCTTGGATGACTGATCCAAGCTGAAGATTTCATACTGTTCATTTTAGAGTGAACTTGTGCTTTTGATCTCTCTTCTTTCCTTCCAGAGCTCATTACACTGACAAACCTAAGGATCAATTTTACTAAACTCCACACCCTTGGGGATGCTCTGCTTGGAAGAAGGCACAGTGATCCCCTTGAGAAGTACTACTATGCCATCTATGAGATGGTTGTGAGGGGCAGCTGCTTTTGCAATGGCCATGCCAGCCAGTGTGATTCCGTGCAGAATCTGCGGGGAGATGTTTTTCATCAGTCTGGAATGGTGTGTCATTAATGCTGTCTCCAAAAAGGGCAGTCTCTTCCTGGTATTTTAGGAGAAGGAAGAGATGGAGGGAGGGAGGGAGAGGAAGATCTCTGATAATCTTTGGATTGACCGTTTGCAACTGCAAGTTGTTAAATGTTTCAATGCAAATTCTTCCTTCAAAGCCCTGGTTTGGAATGCACAGAAGCTGTCTCTGTTGGCACTAGGGTGGTGTTTCAAAAGTAACTGGGACAAGACATGTTGATAATAGCAGCCAAATACCAGAGCTGTAATGGTGCAAATGTAATTCAGTAAGTAGCCTATGGTGTGTGCAGACTTGAATGGCCATTTGTTGGGTGCATTCCACTCTCCAGCCGGGCTTGGGGGCTCTGCAGCGGGAGAGAAGGCACTGGCACAAAGAATAGCTGATAATGCAAAGCTAACCCAAGAAAAATGGATTATTAAAAATTCCAGGAACGTGATTGTGAATTCTTTCCCTCTAGGAACAACAGTTTTTTCTCCTGGAAAATATGTGTCTCAATATTAAGATATGTAGGCAAAGAGAGAGAGAGAATCTAAAAGGTTAAAGTCTCCTTTGGTATCTCTATAAGTATTTTTTTCTAAATGTTGCTCAATGGCTTTAAAACTATTTGATTAAAGTTTGCAGGTATTCTCCAGACCTCTTACTAAAATAATTAAGAATTATGTCAGCTGAGGGAGCCAAAGAGCTTTGAATTTTCCTGATCTTGCTGGCATACCTCGAACAGATCCTCCTCTCTTCTCCCCTCATCTCCAAGCTGTTCTCACCACGTTACAGGTCCAAGGGAGGTGTATCTGCCACCATAACACCGAAGGTTTGTCTTGTGAAAGATGTAAAGATTTCTACCATGATGCTCCCTGGAGGCCAGCTGAAGGGACAGAAGATAATGCTTGCAAACGTAACACATACATGATATTTTCCTTTTTAGTAGTTGGGGATGGCTGTAGCACAATCCCAGTCCAATGCTTAATGGGATGGCTAGGTTCCTGGGAGGGAGACTTTTCCATGCTTCATCCAGAAAAAAAGATAGACACCACATAGGTGCTGTGTTACCTTACAAGAAATGAAGCTGTTTCATGTTCTTATTTTTCATACAGAGGAAAAAATACAATAAAGAGCGGAAAAAGCAGCTAATGCAAAAAAGATCATCCACTGATTTATACAGTGAAAGAATTTAGACAAGGCTAAATTATTTATTTTCACAATAATGAGTAATGTGGGATATGTAAGAATAATGTATTAGGATGTGTAACAAATATTCAGGTAGAGCTTTCGCTGATGGAGCCGCATTCCCCACTGACTCATTCACTGCGTGGGGATTTCTCCAAGCTTAGGGCCCAGTTCTCTCCCCCAGCTGTAACACACAAGGCCTGGGAAGCTATAATCTTGTTGGGCACTGAAATCATACAAGTCACCAGTAACCCTGTGTTAACAGTAGACAGCAATGGTGGCCAGATCACAACAGGACTCATGGTGTGAAATACCCCACTGTCTGTCTTGGTTTCAGGTTGTGACTGCAACAGCCACTCCAGCAGATGCCACTTTGACATGGCTGTGTACCAGGCCAGTGGCGGGGTCAGCGGTGGGGTTTGTGAGGACTGCCAGGACAACACCACCGGGCAACACTGTGACCAGTGCAAACGTTTCTTTTACCAGGATCCACTCAAAGTCATTTCAGACCCTCAGCCATGCCTCCGTAAGCATCCCTTTTCAGCTCCTTTAAGAATGACTCAAAACATTGTGGTTCTGGTTCTCTTTGCCCTGAACCCCATGGTAATCCCCGTGCCTAAATGTTCATACGACTGTAAAAACGTTACCAAACCTACAACATCCAAACTGCCTTACAAAGTAGCTGCATGACAGTATCCTCAAACCACCCTTGTAAAAAGAGCTGCATATTCCAGTTCATTGCTGAGTTTAGAAATCCAGCAGAGCTATCATCTTTCTTGGGCAACATCAACATAAATATGAGTTGCAGTAGTCACGTTGCTTCTAGGACCTTCAGGTACTGCAGGAGGGGTGCAAAATGATGGGAGGATTAATAGCTTTTTCTGGATACCCACCATATGCAAGAAAAATAGTCTTTCAAACATGAAAGCCCTTCTGAAAGATGAGCTAAATTCAGTATTAACATAGGATGGGGAAAATGCTCTGAGTGTAATTTAATTGTAGCTATTGATTGGCTTGAAAAGTCCTTAAGGAGCCAGAGGAGGATTACATCAACTCTATAATTGCATTTTCATGCTTTCCTCTAACTGCTTTTTTTATGTGTCCCCTTGACCGTGCCTGTAGCATGTGACTGTGACCCAGAAGGTACATTGCACAGCGGCGCCTGCGAGAGTCGCACAGATCCCGCTCTGGGAACGGTCGCGGGCCGGTGCCCTTGCAAGGAGAATGTGGAGGGTGTTCGCTGCCACAAGTGCAGGGCAAACTACTATGGGCTGAGTGGCAGTGACCCCCTGGGCTGCCAGCGTATGTAAACCACCTCTTTTATCCTTGTTTCCAAACCATTTTTAAGGCATGGAAGTAGTTGAATGCACAGATGCACACACTAATGCGCTACTTCAGTCACAGAATACACAGTCGCCTACTGTAATTAAATGTCAACGTCATTTAATATTTCTGGGGTGGCACCTGTGACGGAAAAGATGCAAAATCCCTTTCAGAATGCATAGGATACTATAATAGATCAGACTGCTCTTAATAGAAGGGTTGTTAAATATGCAAATTAATTCAAAACAGAGATAAACACAGAAAAATTATTTTAGCATCCAAATCAGTATAATATGACGTTCAACATGGCCAAGTACAAGGTCCTGCATGTGGTTCAGCGCAATCCCAAGCACAAGTACAGACTGAGAGGAGAATGGATCGAGACTGGTGCTGGGGAGAAAGACTCAGGGGTATCTGTGGATGGAAAGCTCAATATGGATGGAAAGCTCAAATGCGCACTTGCAGGCCAGAAAGCCAGACGTATTGAGGGCTGCATCAAAGGAAGTGTGTCCATTGGGTTGAGGGAGGTGATACTCTGCTCCTGTAAGATCCCGTGTGGAATGCTTGCTCCAAGTCTGGGGTTTACAAGAAGGCTGGAGAGGAACTTTTCACAAGGGCATGTAGGGACAGGACAAGGGGAAATGACCTTAAGATGAAGGCGGGTAGGTTTAGTTTAGGTATTACAGAAGAAATTCTTTACTGGGAAGGTGGTGAGGCACTGAAACCAGTTGTCCGGAGAGTTTGTGAACTCTCCATCTCTGGAATTATTCAAGACAAGGGTGGGTGGGGCTCTATGTAACCTGGTCGAGTAGAATATGTCCCTGCCCATGGCAGTGGGGTTGGAACTATATGATCTTTAAGGTCCCTTCCAACCCAAACCATTCTATGATTCTGTAATTCTATGATGGGTCCACGAAAAGCCAAAGGATATTTAGACTCTGCAGTGCAGTGTCAAGATGGCAGAAGCTGCTGCCTTGCCACAAGAACTTCCAGCCATCCATTCCTCTTAGAGAGGCTTGCTGAAAAACACATCCTGGCTCTCCCCAGGCGCACTGTGGGTTTGTGATCACTTTATGCCCACACCGTGGTCCTCAGCCATATGCAATGACCGTGCAGACCAGCACGAGCACATGGCAAAACACTGCACAGGACTTTCTGCCAGTGCCCCTGCTCCCCCTGGAGGGTGGCCTACCAAAGGAAATGGTCTATTTCCCAAGGGCAGTCAGTGGGCTGCAGGGTGCCAGGGCATGTACATCTGCAGAGTGTCTGTCTGGGGGACAGAGACTGCCTGTCATGCTGATGCCACACCTGAAGCAAATGCCAGTCCTGCTGAGGGCTGTCCTTGGAGCCTGCAGAGGTAACCACACATTTCTGTCCCTGCAGCCTGCAACTGTGATCCCTCTGGCAGTTTGCCCTTCTCCATCTGTGATCCTGCCACGGGAGAGTGCCTGTGCCAGCGGTTCACCACAGGGCAACGCTGTGAAAAATGTCTCGTACGTACTCAGCTTTTGTTATTACCTCTGCATATGGTTTTGGAAGTCTCCTCACCCACCTCACACCTATTAATTGCCAGAAAAATAAGTCAAATTTCAAAATAATTTTACAGCTCTGTGCTGCCATTCTGCATTGACACATCTGGTTCTTTCTCACTGCTCACAAACATTTGTGCAATCAAATTGCACTGGGAGAAGCACTCCCAGGAAGGAAAAGAAATGCAAAATCATGTCCTCAGGCCATCTTTGCTGTTTACAGAGAACTTGCTTGCACAAATGGGTAAATATCTGTCTCATGCAGTGACTGAGCACCCATGCTATCTGGTAAGAAAAGCAATCTCCCGTGGGCAGGCACAGGCAGCAGCACAGTAGTGCTCCAGAGCATTGTTCATCCAGCAGAATGAGTTCTGTTTTGCTTTACATACCTAAATATCTGTCATAAAAAAATCTTTCTTTTTATCCCAGGTAGGATACTGGGGTCTTGGCAACAGCTTGAATGGCTGTTCTCCGTGTGACTGTGATATTGGTGGATCCCAGAATAACCTGTAAGTTAAAGTTCTTCAAGTTCTTTACTGGTTTTAATTTTTATAAGCTCTCGGGCTAGATATTCTGATTAGGTTAATACAGTCTTGGTACAGATGGGAAAACAGACGGTAGATGGAATTTCATCATGTACAAAGAGTAAAGTCAGATTGGGATTTTGGAAATCTATTTGTGATAAGGGGTTTACCTGTTTCCTTTGAAGCCAACTTTGGATCAGCTTGAGTTGAGATGTGTTTAATATAGAATATAAAATGCATGGCTTGAGAGACCCTAATATTGGTAGAAATTAGAAGTAAGTTAGAGGTGACATTTCAAACTTTGTTTTCTACGTCTACTTTAAATGCTAGATTTTTTTTTTCTGGCTGCTATTCAAAATGCATAATTTTAGAAGCAAGCTTGGTTTCAGTTTAGCTCCTCCAGAAGTCTGTTGGGCAGGGGTCTTCACTATGGTGTTAGACCTCAGACATAGGAGTGCATAGTCTGATGCTGTAGAGCAGCTCCTTGTAAATGGACAAATCATTTGGTGTGTTAAATATCACTAAATATACGAAAACTTCCATATTCACATCAAATCAAAGGGTCCTTCTAATCACATGTTCTACCTTCATAATTGTGAGAGACAGGTGATTAAAAAACATGATATAGTGATAGTTAAAAAAAACAGATAAAAGAAATGGATACAGGAATAGATAGTAACAAATGCTCAGGAAACAAAAGGATCAGTGCTTCAGGTATGGAACAGACAGAGAAGGACAAAACATGTCATGTCTCCAAAGTGATGAAACAGTAACGTTGAATAAATCCAGCATCAGAAACAGAAGGGGGGGGGTAGGAAGAAGTTTAATAGCAGAGGTGATCCAGCAATGGGAAAAGTGAGGCAAAGCTGAAACAAGGGTGGATCTGAGCTGCCCTTGTGCTGTGAGGACCCAGCTGTGCCACACTCTGACATCCTCCCTTTACCATTCTTACTGTAGGTGCTCGCCAAAGGATGGTCAGTGCAAGTGTCTTCCCAACATTGTGAGCCGCCAGTGCAACGAGCCAGCCCCAGGCTACTTCTTTTTACCCCTGGATTATTATATTTATGAAGCTGAGCATGCAAAGCCCCTTTCTGGCTCTGCACCCTTGGTAGGTAGTTGGCTTTTTAGGTGTCGTACTGAGAGGGGATCCGTGCGGTGATGGCACAAGAGCTGAGGCTGAGGACAAGAGCCCTTGCTTGGGGAGCAGCTGAAGCAGCTCTTTAGCAGGAAAATGCAAAGCAAGTCTCTTGACTATCCTCAGTTCATTTTTGTTTTTCATGGACATGACTATCCCATAAATGTGGCTGTTACAAAGGGACAGTACCTACAATGTGGTGTGACCTACAAAGCTGCCCTTGCTGCTTCTCAAGTGCAGGCTGGTCTGGCATGAATTAGAGAAAACAGTTTAATTATTTAAATCAGAGAAAAGTGTTTGAGTTGCCAACTGTTATCATAAACTGTTATATTTCTGGGAATCTCCAATAAGGGAAGAATCAAATTACTCTCTGCTCCATTGGACTCATTCCTGCTGACTTATATAAAGGCACTGATTGTAGCCCAATTTCCTCAAGAATTTGGCCTCCATCTGTAATGTTTTCAGAATTATTTTTTTTTTTCAGCATGGGGATAGTTGTTCCCCATGAAGGGTACAAGCTGGAATGCAACCCTTCCTCTTCCTATGCTTTTATTAACATTTATTCTCTGACATGTTGTCCAGAAGCTATAGAGAACAAATAATAAAAAAATGTTTATTTGCAGGACACATGCACAAATATTTAGCTATAATCACAACCAGTAATCATCATACAGTCCAATAATTAAATGGAGAACAGATGTCTGAGGCATAGTTTATGAGAGAAAGTGCAAATTAATTTTAAGGGAGTGGGAGAAAAGGTTTTCTGGCAAATGCTGGGCCATAGTTTAGAGTTTCACCCAGCAGAGAATAGAGCCTGTTTTAAGAATGTGGATTTTCACTTGGTTGCTTACCTACCCTTCATCGTTGTTGAGACAGTGCTGCTTCTCTCTCATTACTGCATAGGTTCAGCCAAGCACTCTTCCAAGGTGTGACATCTACTTCCAGAAGCAAGGCTATGAGTTCATGATTGAAAATGGAAAGATTGTGTTAAACAGGAACAAGAGACGAACTGTAAGAAAATCTGGACTGGAACAGGTAAATTGGCATTTGAGTGGTTACTTAAGTTTACGTCAAAGAATAAAACTTTATTTTGTAACAAAGGGAAAGGAAATGCCTGAGCACAAGGGATTTGCAGTCTTAGGCATTACAATTCTGACACAAGTCAATTTTTTTGCTACACAATTAGGCCAGATATTTTATGACTGGTTTACACTGCCCAGTGACATTGTAGACTCGGGTTCAGTGAATTTTTAGAAGAGAAGAGTCCCTATGAAAGGTAATTTTTTTTTATAAGTCCAGCCATGTATGAAAGGTTTGCAATGTGAATGTTTGGAGAAGCCAAATATTCCGAGACTGATGGATTCTAGTCCCTCTCCTTGCCGTTGTTGCAAAGCCATTGGAAGCTTTTCTTGGCATGTGTCCCTAAACATCCTACGTATGGGAGAGTTCTTAGATTGTCAGTCTCGAACTTGTTCAGAAAATGAGATTAATTGATGACCAAAATAAGTAAACAGTGTGGCAAAAATATTTCTTTTTTCTGAGTTTGTTATTTTGCAATTTGACTCAGTGTGTCGTTGAAAATGTTGGTGTGTCTTTGCAGGGTGTGACGCAGTTTGGACAGGACTCTGTTTCGGCGGTGGTTTTCAGGCAGCCCAGCGCTGGTCGGTCTGTGACATGGACAGGACCTGGCTTTGCCCGCGTTCCCAGTGGAGCTGGGCTGAGATTTGCCATCAACAACGTTCCCTTTGCTATGGACTTTGATATCACAGTTCGTTATGAGCCTGAGGTATTTGTGATGTTTTGCATGTCATGTGATGTCGTGATAGATGCACGGACTGTTTTATCAATAATAGGATGAGCAACTTGTCCTATTTTTTATATTTAAAATTAAAATTACTTGTCTTTTCACCAAGTAACAAGTTGCCTTACCAAGCAAGTAATATGTCCTTCATTGATCCTCTTACTCTTTTCCACTCAAATATGAAAAATCAGCCCTACAAGTGTTTTCTAAGCATCAGCCAAGATTTCATGTTCTGAATGTTTATCTTTTGGCACCTTTGCTTGGACTGTACTCTTGCTCACAAATCAAACACATGGAAAATGCAGTTCCTTTTAGATGGGCACCCTCTATTTCTAGCTGGTATTTTTTGGGCAGGAAAATGTGCACAGGCGGAAGTGATTTGAGTAGATATTTATCCAGGGCTTTTGCAGGCATCCAGCTTCCCAATTGCACCAGCTGGGCTCTGAGACGTGTGAAAATTGTAGGAAAATAGCCAAATTACTATTTTTTGCTGGGAGAAGATTTCTCAATGATGAAGACATGTCTAGGGAAATCTATTAGTCCAAATCTGGTTAAGGCCAGGTTCACACCCATGTCTTTAAAAACACAGGCAAGTGTTTTATTGGTACCAGCTTTTGTCTGTGCCTTACTCTTTTGCTTTACAATTCTCTGGAACGGTCTCACCACTGGAGATTATCCCTCTGTCTATTGTATTCTGTTCTCTGACTGTCACTCTGAGGAAAACTAAACTCCCAATGTCTTAAAACTTGGGAAAAATTTTCAGTGGGCTGGTTTGATATAGCTTTTTCCTTCCAAGGATTGAAGAGTTGAGTTTTAAATACATATGTTTTACACTCTTTTATGTTTGTTATTCCTTATTAGATATGTGAGGAGGCAGCTAATGAAGGATATTTCCAGAATAACACTGTGCTAAGAAAGGAAACAACTCCAATGACTTTAACAGAGCTGTTTTTATTTGAACCAGCCGAGGTCCCATTTCCGTCTCTGCTTCTCAATTAGCCATTGCAAATACAATGCATTTTTCTCAAATAACATTGTTTTTTAGTGCTGTAAAGAATAAAGAGAAAAATCTGTTATGTCACTGCAGCGTGCAATCATTCAGATGGCTTTCATTAACCCTGGCAAAGAGAAAGTAGGTTTTTCAAATACAAAAAAAATTACCAACATTTTTGTCTTTTGTTTGTAGTCCTTGGAAGATTGGCTAGCAAGTGTTGCCATCCAGCCTACTGGTACCTTGTCAGGTCAACGCTGCAAAAACAAGGTGCTTTCACAGGAGCCACATGCGTTGCCTCTCCCAGCTACAAAGAGGTCTGACTGTTCCTGTCCTTTTGCCTGTGTATTTTCTGTGTATATATTGTTTACTAAAGCACTGTAGAGCAACAAATGTGTGGGAAAGTGGGAATATCAGAAACACGTGTGGCCTTTTCTGTTGCTCTCACACCACAGTATGATGTAGGCTCTAAGGAAAAGGTGGATGTCCCAGTCCTCGGTCTGGCAAAAGTTTGCCCAACCCAGGGGAGTAGGTTGAGATCCTGCTGGCGTTAGTGATTGCTTTTGGTGAAGATCCAGCTGCAGCTACCTCAATATAGAAAGGAAATATTTGCTATATATACGATACTATTTTTAAAAAACAGCTTTTCAGCTTGGATCTATGTAAAGAACAGACAGGAGTCAAGAGGATGTAACTAATGTCTTGTTTAAACAGAGACAGAAAAGGACAAATATGAACAGTGAGTTGCAAACCCCTTTGCTTGAAGCATTAAAACCTGCCCTTTTCAGTTTAATCTCCTCAGGTTTAAATTGTGCTGGTGAATCATCTGGCAGAAGTCATGCAGCTTTCCAAAGCCTGCAAGCAGGGGGCTGGTTGTGCTTCTCACAGCAGCAGGGCTTGCTCCGGGCTGCAGGCATTAGGATGCAGGCACAGAGGGAAGGGAATGCTCTCAGCATCCCGTAGACTTGCCTTGTCCTGACTCCTGGCTATAATTGTGCTTCATTTCTGCTAAACAGGATTGCAATTCTGCAAACTCCAGTCTGTCTGGAGCCGGGAACAGAATATTCTGTGGATGTGTATTTTTCTCAGGCCTCTGCCTCTGACACAAGGGCAAAATCATACATCTTGATTGACTCAGTGAGTAGTTCTGTCACAAGTCCCTTGAGGTTGTATTTGTACCACTGTGATTTTTTTTTTTTACATGGACTTATTAAAAATATTTTAAAATAATTTATAGCGTGTTTCAATAGAAATTCAGCTTCTGCTTGCCTCCATTAGCACTGTGTTTGCATGTTTTTGTATGGAAAGACAGAATTGTATCTGGTTTAATTTTCATGGAGCAATACCATAATAGTTCATCAAGTCATACTTGTTGCATATGTTGATAATGAGAGTATGTATTCCTATCTGTTGCTCATCTATTATGAACACATTCCACATATGCTGACAAGATGCTGTGGTTAGACATACAAATTCATGCAGTTCTTAATTACTTATATTTTTAAAAATCTCTCTAATTTGTCTGGATCATGGATATTTTTAAAGATGACATTGGAAAAGTAAAATTAGTTGTGTATTTCATGGGAATCAGGTCCAGATATTTCCCAAGTTTCCACAAGTCAGGAACTGGGTGTTAGTTTTGGGTCCTTCTCTTGAGAAAAATATGTTAGGTCCATTTTTCTAAGTACTTCTGTAGAACCGGGATCTGACAAGGGCTGGCCATAATTGGACATGGAACCTTCAGCTTATTTTTCTCTATCACAGTAATACAAGTAAAAATTTTGGCCAGATACTGCTATTCGAATCACTAACACAGCACCTCTTAGAAGGAAAATCAGTTCTGAGCATATATCTGAGGTCTTATTATAATTTTATTTTTTTATATACAGTCTCTTATATTTGAAGAACTCAGGGAATGTCTAGACCTTCTGAATAAATATGAATTTTGATGACGGAATGGCATAACAGCAGATTTGGAAACATGGTGCTCCGAGCCTCAGTCCTTGCAATGCAAAGCACATCAAGAGAATGTGGGAAATTTTGGTTTTCAATATATCTGAGCAAAAATATTTTCTTTTCCCTCTTAACGCCAAAGCTTGGACTTATTCCCAGAATCAGCTCCGTGGAGAACTTATGCAGTGAAAAGGATTTAGATGAGTACCAGAAGTATCACTGCATTGAAATTGCATCTGAAGTTGGACCTCACGTCCTGCCTGAAGCGTGCGCACGGCTCATAGTGAGCATGTCAGCCCGGATTCACAACGGCGCCATCGGTAAGGGCCAGCCTGCACAGGCAGCTCTGTGGGACAGTTGCTGGTTTGCCCTTGAGTTTGTAGGTTATGTTGACTGGAGAGCTCTCAGCCCATGGTGCTGCAAACATCTTTTGGTGGTGTGATTCTTGGAGTTCATCACACCCTTTGTGGGGCAGTGTGACAGGGACCATGGCAGTGCTTGTGTCTTTTCTGAAGAGCAATGAATCAAGATGCAGGTTTACCATACGGCCAAGGCAGTAATTTTCCTACTTTTCTGGCTGCTGTGAAAGGATAGAGAAGCCTTTAAGCTCTCTCCCTGGATGCTGTAGGCCGGCTGGATGCCTTGGTATGATGGCACACAAACTGATGTACTGGAAGAATATTCACCAAGAAAACTTTGTTCCAGTAAGAGGGCGGTGGCAGGTGGGATGTGAAGCTCCCAGGCAGCCTCCTGGATCCACCAAAGAAAGGGTAGCTGGGCTTAGTGGCTCAGGAACCCTCCCAGGTGTTGGGTCCAGAGAAATGGAACTTCCCTGCACTTCCATTAACAGGAGGGGTCTTCCTGGATAACTTTGGTGGCCACCTCCTTTCAGGGAGCCTTGAAGCAATGCCTCCAAAATGATCGTGTCTGCTTGATTTGGGCAGTTTTAGAAGGATCAGTGCTTCACTCTCATATCAGGTGATGAGGTCATGGCTGTGCAGCCGCAGGTCCCCCTCATTTAGGTTTGGCCTATGCAAGCTCCTCATTATCCCGATTCCCAAAGTGGTGGGATTTCTCAGTCAAACATGGCACTTTAGTTTTCTGGTGCTTTCTAGTGCATCCTGGACAAACATCCTCTGCGAGCGTTCAGAGTATCTTCACTCAACAAGTTAATCCAAGATGTCCAGAAAGAAACGAACACTATACGGATGCAGACTGTCTGAGTACAGCTTGCAGGTTATGTCCAGACATATAAACCTAGACATAGGTTTATATCAAATTCTTCTAGATTTCAGGATATGTCTGGTTTGGACCTACATTTTGCTACACCCTTTCTGTCCTATCCCAAATGTGTGCTGAAGGCAGTGCCTTGAATGTGGCAACTGCAACACCAAGACTTGTGCTGGTGCCTGATATACTGTCACCATTGATGCTACATCATCAAGCAATCCAAGCCATGGCCATCAGTGGCTAGAGAACCCTTTTGATAAGAATAATCAAGCTCTTTCCTTCCCATTTTAAGGTATGAAACCTGCAAGTTGACGAGAGCAGTGTCACTCCTTGATAACCGAACCTGTTCTGGTTTTCTTTCCCCTCGGCAGCATGTAAGTGCAATCCCCAGGGGTCACTGAATGCCAGCTGCAGTAAACTGGGGGGCCAGTGTCAGTGCAAAGCCAACGTCGTGGGACGCTGCTGTGACACCTGCTCTGTAGGCAGCTACGGCTTCGGCTTCCATGGCTGCTATGGTGAGTACTTGACAGCCAGCACCAGCACCACTGTCGTGGCTCTTCATGCATACCTGAACTTTTTAGGGCGTTGAATCCAGGCTTACATGTGAAGCAATATGAAAGGTGTTTCCATGAATAATGAATTTTCCATCCCTGCTTCTTGACTGCCTTTGAGCAGTGTTAGAGATGAGACGTGTTGGTGGGAGTACGTTCAGGACACAGCATTGCCTTTGGTGTTTTCCAGCATGTGAGTGCCACCCACAAGGCTCCCTGAGCACGCTGTGTGACCAGGTGACGGGGCAGTGCTCCTGCCGCCGGGAGGTGGATGGCCAGCGCTGCAGCCGATGTCTGGCTGGGTATTTCGGATTTCCCCACTGCCGTCCTTGCCCTTGTAATGGCAACGCGGAGCTTTGCGACCCTCTGACCGGAGTGTGCCTGGAGTGCCGTGGGTTTACGGCTGGGAGCCACTGTGAAAGGTAACCTGATGGGCAGCACTGCAAAGCTCACCCGAACACTGGTGCTCTCCAAAATGCCTCTGTAGGTGGGGGCCTACAAATGCATCAGTGGCCTTAACAGGAACCATATACCTAAATCAGTATTAAACTGGGCCTAGCTGCTGAATGTCAGGTACCTGTTTGGGAAATGTGTGTGGGACTGTGCATGCAGTGCCTGTGGGCGGACTGCAGGCATGGCATGCACACAGCATTGCAGCAAGCTCCCTGCAAGAAGGCATTTGAGAGATGAATGCCATAGCACCATGTGCTTGAAAACATGCACAAAGCTCCTAACAGCTTTCAAATTGCCAGCTTTTAAATTTAAAATTCAGCACGACGTTAGCCAAGAGGTTAACCATCAAACAAGAGGCTAAACTCATCCTGAATACTCATTTTAATACCTGCAGTTATCTCTTAGGAGCTCAAATAAACGTGCCCTTTTGCTGGTCATATTGGTTCCATATGACCAGCAAATTACTTTTCCCACGTGTTCCTCTCCATTTAGAATAGCGCTCCTCTTTTTTATTCCATATGCTGTCAGCAGTATCAGAGTTCAACATGGACAACAAAATTAAATTCACGGAGTTTAGTTTGGATGGATTGTACCTTGTCATTCACTTTTAAGAGGATTTCCCTGTGAAACCTATTGAGCTTTTCTTGCAGTGCTGTTAGACAATACAGCCGTTGGCTATTGTGCTTGTAGGTGGCAAATAGATTTAAAATGGGAGACTGAAATACTTGTTGCCCTGTGCCTCTGCAGGAGCTTCAGACCCCAGTGCGAGGATAATCAAACAGCCAAGTCTTTTAGCCTGGCTCATTTACATACGGAGAATTGTGTTCTCATTTGCCATAGTAAAGCAGATCAAAGACTGAGGATGCTTCAGAAGCCGCTGCATTGCCGCAGCTGCAGAACCACAGGGGGTTGGGACACGGAGGCAGATGCAGCAATGGTGGGCAGGTGGCTGAGCCCCCAGGGAGCCCCAAAAATCCTCCACTGGTCTAGGTAACAGCACAGCCACCATCACTTTGAAACAGCCTTTACCCCAGGTTTGCAGAACATGTCAGACAGAGCACAGCTCAATACATAATGCATCTAAAACATGCGATATTCCATGAGTGCTCTTAATGAATCATTGCTTTTTTTGCCTATGCCAGCACTTTCTACTGTCATGCCAACCACTCAGTGTGTGTGGCTGTATGGAAAAGGATGAATATATGCAGTGATAGATGAATACACAGAATTTTTACCTGGCACCTTTTAGTTGCCTATGCAGAGCATATGTGATATGTCATATCATTATCATTTAGACTGAAGTTGTTCCAGAGTAGGTGGAAGTCTTCATAAATATTCCTTGAAAAGAAAACATGTGTCTTTTTCTTTTTGCTCCAGATTTTGGGAATGCAGCTCTGATTTTCCATTTTAGAACACCTTTGAAGCTTGATGTGTCTGTACCAATTAATGGAGATAGCATTACAATGACCTGGAATGTTAATTAAACATAGATACATATAAATACATATGCATATAAATTGACCCACCTGCATGGACCGAAAGGAGCACTTTGACAATTTGCACTGCTTTGTGTTGATTGCTTTGACAGGTGCATGGATGGCTATTATGGAAACCCTCTGGAAGGAGAACCCTGCCGCCCATGCATGTGCCCAGGTGTACCTACAAGCAATAGGTATTTTGCACATTCCTGTTACCAGGACTCCCAGTCTGCACAACTGGTCTGCAATTGCCTTGAGGGACATGCAGGTACGAAGCAAAATAAGGTCTGGTTCTGATTCTGTTAAAATTAATGTAAGAGAGAAAAATGACCATCCTCCACCCATCATGTGTTCAGAAATGACAAGTGAGATAATGGTAATAAAAAAAAGCTAAGAATAGTTAACACTCAAATTTACTGGAATTATGTGGGGAAGTCCTGACTAGGAAGAATGGGAATTGTGCAATTAGTGTTTGAAAAAGGGATTCATTTAAGTGGATACAGTGAAGCCATTAATTATCTGGAAACTTCCTCCTTTCCAGGGGCATTACATTAATCTGGTGTGGAGAACAGGGAGAAATACAGTTGCTCATTACCTCTGAAAAGGAAGCATTGGAAGCCCAAATCAGAAAGAGCACGACATCAAGAAGAGCTGATAAGATTTCCTAATCAGAGAAATCTTTCTCCATATAGAGGAATCTTTGACATTATGCCCAAAAATGACTGTTTCACCTTGCAAATGGTCACTTTAGAAATGAAGTTTCTATTCTCAGCTGTCTCAAATGCAGATATTTTTGCAGCACACTGATGCCTTGCTTCCTAAGATTCTGTTGACATAGCTTGAATTCCTGAAGGGAAGGCTGAAGATATTTCCCTTCCCCTGGGCATTAGAAAGATCTTCCATGATGGGAGCAAACCCTAATGGGAAACACTACTAAAAACTAAACCAATGCTGTCATTTTTAATTAGGCAAGGTTCTTGTACAAGTCAAGAGCAGTTTTGCTTTAGTAATTTTTGTAGGGCCAAAATGATACTTGTTGGTACTTGGCCAGGGTATTTCTGTCCCCACAAACTACCACAATCCTCAGTTCTGGACATTCTTCCTCCTGCTCCTTTCCGGCAAAGCTCTCGGTCACCTCTGTGGCAGCAGGCTCACTTTTCAGAGTGTGAAAGGCTCTGGTCCTGAGGACCACAGTGAAGGAACAGAGTCCTTGGCTGAGGATGAGCTGGTGAATGTAGTTCCAGAAACACCAGCCTGTCCAGAAAGCTTTCTGAAATGCAGAGAGGTAGCAGCCCAATCAGGGCATGCACTGGGATGGCTTGCAGAAGTAGTTGCAATGCCAGCAGGCAAGGACAGAGCGTCCCAGAGCTCATCTGAACTCCTGGGCACCCCCCACTCTCCAGTGCTGCTGTGGGAGGGAAGGATCAAGGAAAATCCTGTAAATGTGGCCAAGCATGACTAATGCCATTGAATGGCCTTAGCTGAAAAAGATGTTTGGAGGTGTTGTGTGAGGAGGCACCTATTTAGTCCTACTGAAAGGACTTCCTCGGTAGAAACAACTTGGGATGAGTGCATTTCCATCAGATTTCAATGGGGAAGATGTACTTTAAACTGATCATAGCATTAAAGGGCAATGGTCTCAAACAGGTGGGTATTTTTCATTGTAAATGTGCATTTGAACAGTCAGTCTGAATCTTTTAACAGTACTACTGGAAATCACATTTCACTTGAATTCCCATCAACCAGCAATATTTTTACCTTCCTCTCTGGCAGGCAATCAGTGTGACGAGTGTCCTACTGGGTTCTACAAAAACCCAAGCAGCCCTGAGCTTGACTGTGCACCATGTCCCTGCAACAACAACATTGATTTGACAGACCCAGAGTCTTGTAACAGGGTCACAGGGGAATGCACCAAGTGTTTACACAACACCCATGGAGCAAACTGCCAGTTCTGCAAACCAGGTTATTTTGGCTCAGCTCTCAATCAAAATTGTCAAAGTAAGTAACAGCACTGCAACTGTGTGTTACTATGAAGAAAAGGTTTTTTTAAAAGGAGGGAGAAGCTAGCCCTTGGAAGGACAACAAAACTGAAGAGAAAAATATAAGAATACCAAATATATTTCTCTATATACCAAATAGAAATATATCAGTGACACAAATAACTTACTGTGGCATCTATTAAATTCTGTGTTATCCAAGTCTCATTAAATCTCATACTGAATATCACTTCTAGGAAATAGTCATTTGTGAAATGAAAGCAGTACCTATTAGAAAAATAGATGTGCATTCAGCTCATTCAGGAAGGAATCAAAAGTAAAGGAATCAAAGATAATTGTTTATACATGCCAACTAAGCAATGCTCAGCTAACCAGATGATCCCTTGCTGAGCTCCCTGCCTTACCAGTTGTTTTCATTAAGTGGCTAGAACGAGACTATTCAGGCAACTTATAAGACTCCATGAGAACACTGACAGTAACTCAGCAGTTTTAACAGAAAGCCACAAACGTAAGGAAAGGCAAGGCATAAGTTTCTTCTCAATGTTTCTCAAAGATTATTTTCACAAAAGTTCCTGATTAAGAGTCTAATTTTTATGTGCCAGAAAATTATAGGCAGTTTCAGGAAACTCTTTTTCTGGGAATCTCTAAAATACAGTCTAACCCATCCCTTGTTCATTCTCGGAAGATATCTGTTAGAAATGGTTAAGCAAGCACTTTTGGCTCCTCACAAGGAAGGCTTCTTATCTTACTTGGCTTACTAGGGATTCCCACACTAGACAGTGCCTGCTGTAAGTCAGATTCCCCTCACCCAGCATATTTAACATTTCATTCTAATAAGATTCAAAATTCACTGTGCCGTCATATTTTGTGCCTCTGTTGAAAGTACTGAACATGTGCAGCAAGTTTTCTCAGAGCAATATATAAGGTGCTATAGAAAGATAGGTATGAGATTAAAAATGTGTTCAAGGTCACTAGAAGTAAACCTACAGCATGGGCTTTATGTACAGCTCTGACTGTCCCTCAACTGCCTATATTACTGTCTGCTGTAGTAATTGTCCTTCTTTTTCCAGGGTGCACGTGCAATCAGGCAGGTGTTGTCCCTGCCATGTGCCCAGAGGCGGATGCAGCCTGCCTGTGTGACCCAGCCACGGGAGCTTGCCCTTGCCTGTCCAATGTGGTGGGTGCCACGTGTGACCAATGTGCCTCTGGCTACTGGGACCTGGCTAGCGGAAAAGGATGTCAGACCTGTGGCTGTGATCCAAAAAACTCGCAAAGCAACCAGTGCAACCAGGCAAGAAAATTACTCTGCTTTCCAGGAAACAGGGTGGTGGCATGGGACAGTGAGGTCCCTCTTGTAAATGAGAGTCACTTTTTGTCACTCTCTGAAAACAAAAATTCTTTGGAAGTTTGTGGTTGGTGCAATCACACTGTAAGTTATTATAACAAACACCCTGTTCTGATATTGTGGCTTTGCTGCTAAGAAATTTCTCTTTGCTTGTTGTTTCTTTGTCAAGTGGATCTTAGAAATGCTTTGTAAAAAAGGTATCACATAGGAAAAAACTGCCTCATAAATGTACATACACGGAAGAAGGAAATCCAGGCTTGGACCCAAGAGCTTTATAAGTACTTTTTTTCAGTGTTTATTTTCATAAAGTAGAAGCTGGGGCCATTACATTAATCATGTCTCATCTATCAGACTTGTAGAGCACCTTTTCTCATCTTTAACTCCTGTGCACTTTTTAGGGCTAGAATGTAGAAAAAACAAAACAGCATTTCAGAATAGAGAGGTGAAACTGTGGTCCCATGGAGTCAACAGCAATTTTGCTATTGACTTCAGAGCACCAGGAGCTTATCCTAAGGTCTTGCTGGTGTATTTGCACATTTTCCTTTCAATATACTCTCTGTTTGTTCCAGTTTATTTAGTGGATTTATTATTTTTTTCTAGCAAATTTAGCTCTTGACCTCAAAGAGCTGCTACTGCTTTTCTGAGCTATTGCAGTTATCCGAGCTGTAATTCTCTGCAGTTTAATTTCCCTGCAGATGAATTACAACATTTTTCTAGGGCAATGTGCATAATATACCGTTGAGGTTTTAACATAGTTTAAAGTTGAAATGTTAAGATGAGTACTTTGATCTAGCAAAAATAAAAAATTAGTCTGTTTTTCAAAGCAAAAGAATCATCTCAGATAATAGAGGTTGAGTTCTCAAAGAGCATCTGTAGGCTGGAACATACAAAATCTTTCACATTAGTAAAGTAAAGCCACCTCTTGAAGTGCATTTTGTTTTCACAACCTTGAGCAGGAAGATGGGAAAGGTGGGCCAATGCTGTATAAACCCTGGTGTTCAAAGACTGTGGGCAAGCAGTGTTGCTGCTGTCCTCATATGGCTATAACATGTCACAGGGAGAAAAAGAAGCACAGTAAATAATGTATATCCAGACACATGGCTCTGCCAGAAGTTATTCAATCCTAACTGTCTTTACAGTTTACAGGCCAGTGTCCATGTAAGCCAGGCTACAGTGGAAGATGTTGTGATGAATGTGAAGAAAACTACTTTGGCAATCCCCAGCTGCATTGCATTTGTAAGTATTATTAACTGGGGACAACTGGATTAGAAACTCCCTCAAAATAAATGCTTACCTTTTATCTTCAGGGGGCAGATGGGACATACATCTAAAAAAATAACCTTTCGTATGTTTGCATGTATGAGATGGACAAAAGTGTATATATTATTTACCTACATTGTTACTTTTATGGTTATAATGGAAGTCAGAGTTGAAGAAGAGCCATTAGCTATGCAGTCCACTTTGCTCTAACTCAAGCACTGGTTTGCTTTTATTGTCTTGAAATGCACAGTTATACCTTTTGCATGCATTAAGCTCACAGAAAATGAACAACTGGGTGTAACTTGCTGTCCCTTTCTTGCAGCGTGCGAGTGTAACGCCGAGGGAACCCGCCAGCCCCAGTGTGACAAGGCCACCGGCATGTGTAACTGCCGTGCCGGGGTCTCCGGCCGCTTCTGTGACCAGTGCAGCCGGGGCTTTGAGAAAGACTTTCCCTCTTGCCGTCAGTGTCACCTTTGTTTTGACCAGTGGGACGCTGAAATTGCTGCCCTCGCTCAGACTGTTCAGGGGTTGATGAGGTTTGCTGCAAAGCTGGAAGATAAAGGAGGACAAATGCCCGGCTGCGACATGCGCTTCAAAGCCTTTGAAGATGTCATTTCTGAAATTGAACGAATTTTGAGACGTCCTGTCTTTTCACTGGAGGCCCTCTCAGGCATCAGGGAGCTTCAGGGCTACATTCGGTAAGCTGCTCCTGAAAAAATTCCTTGGCTGAGAAACAGTTCTTCCCCAGACGCCATCAGCCATCTCTATACATTAATTCCCACTTCTGATCAGCACACAGATGCTGGACTACTAAGTCACTATTTTCAACAGATCTGTGAAAAAATAATCCTTTATATATTTCTATCCCCCCCAGACATATACTTAAATGCTGGAATTTTCCAGTTCATCCTAACAGTTTTCTAATAAGTCATTAAATTAAATGTTTCTGCTCATTTAGAAATGTATCTCTTGCCCTCTAAAATATTGTGTAACTCAGTTCTAGCTTAAGAACAATCCAGCCTGACTTCTGCATAACTGCCATTTCCCTTTCAGACAAAAGGCTGCACAAATGGATCCCCTTCACAGTTTGCCATATGAGTTTCCTGACCTTAACAACAACTTAAAAGATATTGGAGAAGAAGCTGACTTAGTGTATGAACTTCTACAACAGAAAATACATCTGCATCAAAGTTTTCAGTACTTGAACTTCAAAGGTAAGCCAGTAATGAATTTAAATAGGTGGACATTTTCCATGAAATTTCAGAATGTTTTTCTCATCATTGAACCATACAACATTTCAAAGATCCCTAGATTTTAGCTTCCTATGGTAGCACAAAAATGTAAACACTAACAACATTTTATAACAACTTTCCAGATCTTCTTTTATCTTACAATGCCATGATTTCTAGCATCCCAAATTTCAGATGCATGTGCAAGGGTCCCATCAGTCAGAACTCTTGTGAATCCCAATGTAAACCCATCAGGATATAAGTCACCCACTTTCACAGCACAGACTCACAGATCATGCAGTAGAACAGCAAAGGATTTTTCCACCACTTTTGACTCCTCTTGCTCTTAGCAATATTTAGAGAATGTTGTCCAGCAGTGGTTTGTTTAATTAAAGCTAAGTGTCACAGTGCAACTTCTTAGTGTTCCCATGGGAAAATACATAACTTTATGTGGTACAGAACCTGCTCTCCATCATCAAAAAATGTGAAGGCACAACTGAGTTCCCTGGCATTTTTGAAAGAATTAAACCATCTGTGCTTAAGCTAAGTATAGTCTCCATCGGCTGCTAATAGCTGCAATGACAATGTCCCAGACTGGTTTCTAGAGAAAGATGGGGATGTATCAGTCAGGGATCTTGAACAGATGCTGGATAATCCACAGTGGCAGGAGATGGTCGGCAGGATACTCTCCAGAGAGATGGCTGCCACAATATGAACCCCCAGAAGACAGGATGCCCACCACTGAAGACACAAGCTACAGGCAATGCAATCCCATTTACAGTTCCTCTGGGTTTCATTCAGGCAAGAAAAAGATTTGCCCAGACAAGATTGAAAAAAAAAAAAAAGAAAAGTCAACAGAATACAAAGCAGAGGGAAAGGAATAGGGGAAAAGAGGGATTAACTAAGATTTAGGGCTCCTGTGCCCTGTTGTACTTGGCAGAGCCCCCAGGGACAGCTCTTCCGCTCGGGTCCCTGTGCGAGCAGTCAGCACAGCTCTCCCAGGCTCTGCTTCCCAATCCAACTGATCCTTGTGTGGATTCTGAGAAAGACAGAAAGGCAAAGAAACAATAAATCCCAGGGAGGTCAGTGGATGCACAGCTGAAGCATCCATGGTGCTCTCTGGTCACATTCCAAACCCACTTCATCTTTTGGCCTCCGGAGACAGATAAACAGCCCTATAAAAAGCACATGGGGGTGTGGGGAGGGGAAAACCTTCAATTTAAGCTGAATTTCCTATCAGGGCCACAAATATTCATTGGTCCTACTACTATGCATCTAATAGCACAAAAATAACATTCCTCTCAAGATAACCACCTGACCCGGTTATGGGAGAGGGGTGAAGTCCGAGACCAGCAGGGTCCTTTTCCTGAGTTGCAGCTCCACGTGTTTCGTCCTAGGGGAACAACACACAGACACAACGTGCAGGGTGAAGGTGAAAGCTGATCTGGTTTATTGGTACAACATGGTGGGTTTATAAGGGCAGAAGAAGGGGAGTCTGGGACAGGGGGACACCTGGACCTAAGATTGGCCAGG